>RPOG01000438.1:0-368590 GCA_008086565.1 Thalassoma bifasciatum
TATGAGTCACACGACTGAAAAACAGGAAGTGGGAGTCTAGCACAGCTGTCTCAGGGAGGAACTGAGAAACAAAGACATAATAGTGAGGTGCAGCCATCTTCAAGGACACTGATGATGATCACTGCCAAATGAAGAGATAAGACTGTACAGCCCTGAGAAACACTTCTGTTTTCTCAGATGCATGTTTGTGTTCTATTCTTGCAAGGACGAAACAGAAGCTTTTACAGAAAGAACTGAACTTTTGTATCTCTTAGCTTCTTACAGATATGTTTTTATGAACTAGTTTGGCTGTAATTCAATCAGACAAATATTAGGAACAAAAGAACCCCCTTTAATCATTGTTGGTTTAAAAGAACAATTTTATTGTGATGTACACAGGTTAGGAAGTAAAAAGCAATGAAACAGTTGGCTCTGGACTAAAAGCTGAGCTTGAACTGAACTGACATACTTACAGGGCTGTCGTCCTTGGTTTACTTTCTGAAATTAACATGTTTTATTTCATAAAAAGGAAAAGTGTGATGAACTGAAATGAAGTTTCAAAAAAATGAACAAAGATGGTTTTGGTTTAAAAGAAAGTTATATACAAATATGATTGTGACAACTGTTGCCTAGGAGAATAATGAGGAGTTAAAAGTCAAAATATAAAACAATAATGTACATACTTTGCATTTGTGTGCGTGTGTGTGTGTGTGGGGGGGGGGGGGGGGGGCAAACACTTGCACATTCAGATTCTTTTGGGTTATGTTTTTAAGGCTGTTGTGTGTTGTTTTGGTGCTGAACTTGTTCATACTGAGGAAAGTTTGTGAGCTGTTGGCTGTATGGGTGCGAGGCGCCCTGGTAAACAGTCCCATAGGTCCCCGTGCTTGCTGCAGCAGCACTCATACTCGGGGGATACATATGCTGATGTTGATAAAGCTGCTGTTGCTGGATGTACCGCTGATGCTGCATGTATCGCAACCGCATGAGTTCCATCCATCCTAGCCTTTGGTAGGCTCCACTTGTTATGTAAGCTCCACCTTGGTACGCACTCGGGGTGTATGCAAAGGGAGGGTAAGAGGTTGTGAAGCCCCCAGCGTTTCCAGGCGCAGGATAATATGAATGCCCATTTGTAGCATAAGCTGTTTGGGTGGTTTGATCATACCCTGCTGAAGCTGCCTGAGTGTTACTGTGGCTCATTGTTTCAGCTGAGGTGAGACTATGAGCAGTCTGACTGTTCCCTGCAGTGTAGCCCTGCATGTTTGAGTTGGTCAAGAGCTGCCACTGCCGATGGTCCAATCTTGAAGTAACAATGGCATTTATGGGCAACTGAGAAACTTCCTTGTTGACAGGCTCTGATGTTACTTTGGGCTCTTGGATATACCTGGTGTCTTCACTGATGGGATTAGCGTTGAATGAGTTCATTTGTCCACTCATGCTTTGAGCATCTCCACTCACCTGGATTTGTTGCTCTCTGGAGTCAGCAGTAGTGGCAGATGGTAAACTGGTACCATCTGGAGTGTCACCCAGATGAGGCTCTATATCCCATTTTTTCTTTTTGGCTGGTACCACAGGTGTCAGCTCGAACTTGGGACTCAGGTTGATATTTACATCTTCTGATGGGTTGGTAGAACTGGCTGTAGAAGGCAAAGAGTAAGGCTGAGCTGCTTTGCAAGGGGACATTTTCTTTTCTGACTTTTTCTCCATTACCAGAGCAATGAGGTCATCGAAAGTTATGTTACCCTTACATGTTTCAGATGCAGGTTCTGCACTTTTGTCCCCAGCAGACAGGAGAGTGTCACTTTCAACGGGAGGAACAAAACAAGGCTCAGGGGCTGATTTTGTGATGGGATGAGGTGAGCTGCAAGGTCTTTTAAGGGGGAAAGGCCCCTCGACCTGAGGGTTACCAGTACAAGACCTGGAAAGTGCTTCAACAGATATATCAGTCAACCTTTTCCTGGTTAGAAGGCTTTTATCCCCTGTAAACACCGGCAAAACTGGACCGACATTTGGACCATCATTTGAGGACGGTGAGAAAGATTGGGATTCTGGGCACAGCTCTGTTGGTTTCCCTCGTAACCCTGTGACAGGCTGACTCGGTGGTAGACTGTGTTCTGAGTGGTTGCTGCTGGTCTCTTGGGGACTTGAATAAGTATCAGCCTCAGGAGCTTGAGCAACATAAGAACCAGCTTCTGAGCAGACCTCGGTCTTTTCTGCAGGACTCAAGACTTCTTTTTGGATGGTCTCATCCAAACGCTGCTCTTCAGTTTCTTGTCCTACTTTTAAGACATAAGAAGAAAAAACTGAGGTACAGCACAGAGAAATGTTCCATTGTTAATCTCTTATTTGAAGCATTTTGTCTAAAAATAACAAGTAAAAAAACATTTCAAAAAAACTTTGCAAAGATATATTTCTGCTCTTGGAATTTACAGGCAGAGTCTACAAGAATTTTGGTTGAGGTTCATTAAGTTTTGTTTCGTTGTATACTTGCAGTTTCATTTGTACTGTTATTGCCATAAAAACAAAACCAATAAAAACTGTTAAAAAAAAAAAAAGTTTTGTTTCGTTGTTTGTACACAAAACATCCTAAAGTGAGCTCCCCCTTCTTGGCTCAGTGTCGGCAGCAGAGCATACCCATTACCTCCTATCGTAGCTAGTAGAAGGCAGAGTAGGGGGTTGAAGCAGATACAGACACACATGTATATTGAAAATGGTAAGTGAGCTGGAGTATTCCTGCAAAAGTGGAAATTCCATTTTTTAAGAAAATCCTGCAACCGCTACCTTTAAGAGGATAACTTATTTGAGGTGATAGATGAATTCTACCACTCTATGGTTTCAGGTTTCACTGGTCAAAACATCAATTTTTTATTTGTGACCTCTGCACATTTCTCTGGACTATGAAATACATCACACACTATCTCATAAGTCTCATACTGGGTGAATTTTCTGTCTATACTTTTAGCAATGTGGGGGGTCACATTAGAAGAAATACCTGGATTTTTAGATAAATAAATGAAACAGTCTTACCTTTGTCACTTGTCTTATCCGCCTCTGGTGCGTGTGCAGGCTGCATCTCTGTAGACCGAGATCCAACTTGAGTCTGGTCCTCGCCAGACAGCTGGTCTGTGCATCACAAAGAAAAAAAAAATTTGGTTCAAACCCAATACAAGAATTAAAAAAAGCCCATTGCTGTAACAATGAGACTCACCTTTCTGTGGTAGAGCACTGCTCGGAGGACAGGGGACGCTCAACTTCTGATTTGCAGTGAAGTCCTGCAAAAACTTCAAAGCTGCAAAATGCAAACAAGCAATTCAACATTGATAACCTTCATCTCCAGTGGAGCATAAACTTTGAAGACCACCATATAAGTTTAGTTACCTTCACTGAATGGAGCTGTTTTAACATATTCAAACCAATCCTGCGGCAGGAGTACACACTGTGAAAGAACAGAATGACAATGAGCAAAAGATGGATTTTCATTTGGTGAACCTCATTTCGCAAAATAAGGATTCAACATTAATTTGCTCAGATTTTCTTAGTTATTTTCGAGACATAATGCGGATTAAATTTTATTTATGAGCTACCTGAGCATCCTTTTTCAGCTCGCGCTCCCGTTTTGAGACTTCAGTCACAACCTCCCTGAAAATGTTCTGTTCAACCTCCGGCTGCAAGTTGTTCATCTTACAGAACTCAGTCAACCGACTGTACTCGTTATGCTGAAAAATATCCATTTGGCTTTAAAATTGAGGGCAAACAGTGTTAAGCCTTGATAACTTCAATGAGTTAGTGAGACACCACTCACCATATGATTGAGCTGATGCTTGTCACTGATCATGTGTTTGCAGATATCACTGATGAGGAGTCTCTCGCTGCAGCTCGTGCACAGGTAGAAGGTTTTTTGCTGCAGCCCTCTGCACTCCCACACGGCTCCAAGTCCTGAAGAACAGCATACCGTAAGTTTAGATTATTGGTATGTCAAAAGAGTAAACTTCTTCAAATATGGCATTCGACATCAATGATAAATTCAGTCATTTGAACATATTTAAGGGAGGACAGACCTATGATAGGTTGAGAGTCCAGTCTCTTCACAGTCAAAAACGTGGACAAATTACTGCAGCGCCCGAACATGTCTCCTGTGACAGTTGTGTGAACACTGAAAATTAGTTTATTCTACAGAAACATCATTGAATCAAATGCTGTGACATACACTCACCTATTGGAGTCTTCAGGAGTACCTGCGGTGCACAGTCAAGCTCTGGTCTTGAACTCAATCTACACTTTGCCCGTACTTGTTCCACTGTTTGACCTGATCTTGGTTGGTACTGCTGTCCTGTATCCACTGATGCAGTAGAGAGGAGCTTCCCTGGGTTGGAGTATTTTGCAGGTGATGATTTTTCAGGGTCTTCCTGCTTCTTTGTAGTAACCTTTTTTTCTGGCTTGCTTCCCTGGAGCTGGCTTATCTTTTCAGGCACCTCCTGGGATGCTTCAGCAGTCTGAGTGATTGGACTTGGCCTTGAGTTGAAGGTTTGAGGAGCCATGCCACTCTGAGGTGCTTTTGCTTCTTGGGTGAGATGATGATTTTCTGTGACTAAATAAAGATTAAAAAAAGGAGGAGACAACAAAGGTAACAATGGAAAATTTAGGCATTTACTGAGGTAGTATTTTTGGAGTGCATCATGTTTACCTACTTGTTACACACTACATACAACTCAAAACTCTTGTGTGAGGTCTCAGACATCCCTTAAATTGATGGATTTTGAAAACTGTTGAATCCCTGTGAGGCTTAATGACAGGCTTACCTGCTATGGGCTCAGCTTTGAGATCTAAAGTCTTTTCGGATGTGTCGGACTGTTCTGCAGCAGGAGGCCCTTCATCCCCTGGGACAGCACTTTCTAAAACAATAACACTAGTTTCTGACATGGTTCGGCTAAAATGTCTTAATCAAATCCTTTTAAACGCTTGTTGGCTCTCACCTTCAATCTTTGCCTGGAGCTCTTCTGTGTTCTCAGACTGGATTTCAGGATGAAGTCCAACTGTTTCATATTGCCAGAAGCACATCTCTGGAAGACAAAATCTCAGTCATTGATATATCATTGATTAAATCTACAGCATAAAAAACACAGTTCTTGTTAAAGTATTAAAAATTAACATCTAGAAAATGTAGTACCCCAGCAAGAACTGCCGACAATATATTCAAGGGCAAAAAAACTTAGTTGGAAAAGAAAGAAAACACATCAAAAACTTAGGGCTTACCATCATCTGGGCTTAAAACCTCAGGTGAATTTGAGAAGAGGGTGTCTGGTGTCCACCCCTCCACAGGGTCAACTGTTGAGGATGAGACCCCTGAGTCTTTCTGGCTCATCTTTTCCATCAGTTTTTCAAAGGCTATGAAAAAACAGAATGTAAACCACAACGGTGAACACTAGTACGAAATTTGTGACAGACATGCATACTAAATCCAGAGTAGGGGGTCTGCTGTTATTGTTATGGCCTAGGAACAGAGAGTACCCGAAGAGAGAGCCAAAGAGAGATCACAAAATCAAACATCTCTACAAAGTGGCTACAAAAATTCTCTTTACTCCTGTTTTATGTTCTGCATAGTTTTAAGGATGTTTTTTGTAGTTTAACTATTTTTATAATTTACACCTCCATGACAATGCTGCCATGTTTTTCCACTTGAAGAGAAGCTCATTGTGTTTTATTGTCAAAGGTCTGCTACATAAATAAAAACAAAGTTTGAAGGAATAAAAGATCAGTCACTTCATTGAAGAAAACTGTAACTCGCTTGTGATATAGACACTTTTTTTAGAATGACAAAAAGGCTTGTTAGATAGATGATCTCAATGAGAACTTGTAAAGCCATGAAAGAATATTTTTTTAGGATTAGAATGAAGCTACACTAACACTTCATTCTAATCTACACTTCATGACGATGCATATCTGTATTACATATATAACTGACAAGATTGCACATTGTGCATCACATCACAACACCTAAAATAATTAAATTACAACTTTATAGATTCTTTGTATAAGAGTAAAACAAATAATGCAAACAACTTTTGGTTTTGACATCAAGTGGTAATAACACAGTCAAAAGAAATCTTAAGAGAGTATATCCTCATAAAAGTATCACAGCACATTTAACAGAGGCAAGTGGTATTTTTACAGTGGTAATGACAATTCTCAGACGATAATAGCACCAAAACTATCATAGCATCTGATAGTTTTGAGTTTTCATCTGACAAAAACTGTGAAGCAAAATTTTGACTTTCGAGGTGTGCTTGGATTTGAACGAAACAGTTACCTTTGTCTACTGGGAGAAGAGGGTCACCCAGTTCTTTGTAAGTACTCAAATCCACCTCCAGTATCTTGAAGACAATGAAAAGAAACACAGGATGGTTACTGAAAACATCAATATGCTCAATAACATTTTCTGTTAGTTATTTTGAGTCATGTGCTTTACCTCAGAGTCCTTGGGCTCCATATCCTTTTCAATCTCAGCCAATTGGGCCACTATTTTGTCCAATTTGCTTTTCATCTCTGACTTCCTGGCAGTCCATGTAGGGAACTTCATTTTCTGGTAAATACATTGAGAGCATTGAGCTTGCATCATTTTTACTGCCCTGTTTTCTCTTTTCCCAATGTACCATTTTCACGACCAAACTGATCCAGTACACACCACATAGTTGTATTTGTGTCTGAAGCTCCTGAAGTGACCTGCCCGTCTTAGTCTTGATGAACACAGCCGGCAGTAAACTTGCAATCTTCCTCCACATGACACTTTTATCCCATAGTTTAACCCTGCAAGGTACATACAGCTTTTACTACAAAATAGTCATTAACCAACAGAGATGATCACTTGTGTTTTCTACTAGTTAACATGCTAAAATGTGACAATAACCAGAAAAACCCTGCCCACTTGATGTGTAGATGTCGCTAAGTAGTGCACAGCGTGTCAGCAAAGTGTACACGCTTGTTTGTGCATTCAAAATAATATGTTTTCCCTTTGTTAGGACTGCAGTTAATAACAATCGCCACTTCCCAAAAACATATTTTATGAGCACATTTTCAAACCAATAATATACATACTCACCAATTGCAGGGGTACTGCTATTATTTTGAGTAACATCAGTGTTGGATCCCACTGATGTTTCCTCTGCTGGAGTCTTGGAAGTAGCTTTTGTTTTTCCATATTTCACAGAAAGTTCTGCGTCAGCAGCCACAGAGGACACTACTGCTTGAGATATGGCTACAGATGGAGATCTGCAAGAGGCTTCTTGCTCCACTCTGGGCTTTATCTTAGCTTTAGTTGAAACCTCAGTTTTGCCTGGGATTGGTTTGGACACCTGCTCAAGCTTTGAGGTCGAAGTTGTTTTCGATGTGCTGGTCCTTTGGTTGACTCCAGTGGGTTTGGTGGACGTCGCACTGGCACATATTGTTGATGTTGCACATTTGTAGGCAGTGTCTCTACTCTTAGTCTTGGTTGCATTACAGCTGCTGGTGGGAGCTGCAGATTTGTTGGTTGAAGTAATGGTCCTGTGATGAGCGGTCATAGATTCTCTGGTGGTGGCACAATGACTGGGTCTGGATGTTGAATGCTTCAGGGTGGTACTACTTTTAGTGGTGGTTAAAATACAACCTGAGGAGGTAGTTTGTGAACCCCTATTGGTTGTAGATGCAGTTGGGATGGTCGTTGTACTGGTGGCAGGTTTGCTTCCCGTGGGTTTGGTGGCAGCACTTGCACCTGTTGTGGATGTAACATATCTATGAGTAGTTACTCTATTGTTGTCCGCAGATGCAGTGGTTGATGTACTAGTTTTGAGATTTACTGGATTTAATTGGTTTGTTGTTACAAAGGCGCGGTGTGTTGATGACGTACATTTGTAAACAGCTTCTTTGATGTGTTTTGTTGTTGTAGAGCCACAGTTGGCATCACCTGCCGACATGTTGGTCGTTGAACTCTTGCAGTCAAGAGCTCTTGAGTTGGCTGTAGAAGGCTTGCAGGTTGCTGCGCTGGTACTAGATGTAGATGCTGCACTTATTCCTGATTTGGCCGCAGTACAGCTGGATGTGTTGAAAGCATGCCTCGGAATAGGGGCTGCTGTTTTGTTAAAGCTTCCTGGAGTAGAACTTGAGGCTTTGGCTGTACGCTCAGAAACAGCTGTCATAGCTTTGGTGGAGGTTGTTACAGCTTTGTCTGAAGTTTCTGCATCCTGAGATGACACAACATCTTTTTCTTCTTGTTTTGGTACAACAGCTGTGTCTGAACTTACTTCAAGTTTAATGTCAGTTTGTCTGAAGTCAGGCTGTATACATGTTGTGTTTGTCCCCCTTGTAGACACACAAGCACTTGCTGCTTCTTCACTTTTCACAACACTTTGGCAGCAATAAGTGTTGTGGGCCAAATGAGATTCTTTATCCAGGGGTATTTTGACATATTCACTTGAATCAGGGGCAACTTTAGGTGTTTTTGTGCTGGTCATGGAGGATAAATTTTCTTCAAAGTCATCTAAGCTGCCCTCAATTTCCATGTCCATCACCTTTGAAATAAAAAGACAGAATTAGGCCATGACAGTGAACAACCCCTTCGAAGCTGTTAAGAAGCCACACAACAAAGTTTTCAGAGCACACAAAAACACTTACTGCATTTAAATTCCCATGACCCAATTTCAGTGTGTGCCATCCCATAGTGCTCTGGTGATCAAAACAATAAAAAATATTGTCATTGATGTCCTAGTACCTCCAAATGTGCCATAAATTGTCTATTTTAAATCAGTATTTTAATAATAACAACAAAAATTAGTTCCCAGTTCCTGTTCTGCTGACCTATTAAAATGACCAAAAAAAACTGAAGATAATACAGTTAAGCCAAACCTAGTAGAAAACTTGCATGTTCAAGAGTTCTAGGTTTTGCGTACAAGGTAACAAATAAAATTCAATACATGAGTTCAAAGACCTCTATCTGATCAACATGATAAATCATTTCTTTAAAACCTGTTAAAAACACTTCCTATCATCACATTTCTATCATTACAGTCAGCTGAAGTTGTATCTTGGCCCTTTTCAAAACGGCTGCTCTCATGAAATCATCCACTAACATATTTTCAGAAACATCAATACTAATTTTCAAGAAGTTACAGGACGAGTAACATTGAAATAATTACTTATTTTTTTAAATAAGTGTTCTGCATCATATGAATGTATATAGACTAAAAATCTTAACTGAAATAGTTGACAAAACTGCTTGATGTGTCAAATATGATTCAAGAAATATATCATAAATTAAATGATAAAGCAATAATTTTTGTGGATTTTGTTAAAGGGTAAAGAAACAAATCAGTTAAAGAAAAGCAATTTTCTGTAAATGTTTCTTTGGGTCAGGCATTAAAAAGTTAATAGCATGTGGTGGATAAACTCACTTTGATTACAGGAAAAACATGCACAAAGGTGACAGTCACAATCGACATGTGAGTTGACTTGTACACCACATAAAGTAAAATGAGGAAGAATTTTCACACTGACTGACCTGGTAATTATCCTGGACAGAGCTGAGCTCAGGCAGAGGTTCAGGGATGAGTGAAGTGTCCACAGGTCGGACAGTAAACAGCCCTGAGGATAGTCTGAGTTTACCATTGTTCTGCTGAGCCCTCACTGTTGACAGAGCTTTAAAGGTATGAATGAGAAAACTATGTTAGTCAGATTATTAAAGTCAAAGTCATTTCAAAAGTTTCTATTTATGTATTGATTTATACATACCTGACCAAAAGTCTTGTGTCAACACTTTCTGGTAATCATCCTCATCCACATCAAAAACCTGGAGCCCATAAATAAACAAAACTTAGTGTCAGCTCTAAATCTAACCACAGAACAGAGCCGGTCTGAACATTTGTTACATTTATTTTTGTAAATCAGGGTTTGTCCTGATGCATCCGCTGTCAAAACTGAGCATAAGGGGACACGCAGTAACGTCAACGGTCGGGTCGTCACGTCCACATCAGTTGAAAATTCGAAAATAGTTAGTCCAAGATTTGAGCTTCGTCCTATTTATGTTCATAGAAGAAACGAGGCGCATTTCTCAAGTACTAACATCCAAACATAACGAAATATTGTCACAGCACTGACGGGTTTTTTATTTTCTCCAAGAGCTGTTTATTTAAGCGGTAAAGGTGCTAACGCTTAAATAGCTCTCTCTACAACAAGCTAACGACTTACCCCATGCTTCCAAAAAGTCATGGTTATCGACAAACCGCCAAATATATTATCTTAAAACATGAAAAAGTGAGCTGTTAATTAGGCAATAACTTCTAAACAGCCCCCTGTACCGTTTGTAGACGGCTGTGTTGGTACAATGAAAGTACCGCGGGAAACAGTGATTAGGGAGGCGGCGCGAGGGTGACGTGTATGGGGGGCTAACAGTGCCAAAAGTGGCATGAAGTATTAAATAAAAAAAAAAAAAATACAAATAATTCATTTTATATATCAGGTCTGAATCACTGACTTTTTATAAATAGAACCTAACACCACATCTGCACAGGGTAAAAATGTATCTTAAATAAAGAAAAGTGGTGTCAAAGAAGAAGATCGGATTTCCTTACACAACACATAGGTGGGACAAGTCTCCGTACAGATTCTCCTTACAGCTGCTTTAAGCATCGATATACTTTAACATTAAAAATGAATGCATTTATTTAAGGGTTTGCAGCTCTATTATTCTGGCAGAAACAATCAGGACTCTGCATAAAAATAAAAAAAAACAACTGAAATTTTGGGCCAAAAAAGTGGATTGGGACATCCCGAGTAGAAATAAAGTACCCACGTTCTTAATGCTCTGTTACACAACTATTATCTAATAAATTGAAAGACAAGGACCACACCTGAGCCTCTCCACACCCATGTTGTTTCTCATACAAAGCAGCAAAGTTCCTGATTTTCACCTCTGGGACTGCTTGTAGATTTGGGAAATCTTTAAGCTCCTGAAGTTAGAAACAAAGAGAGTAAGGCATTTAAACAAGACAATAGAAATTGAGATGTGAACAAATTCACTGCAGTGGAAATAAATGTTTACCACATTTACTCACTAACAAGTATTTCCTGTGATGGTTAACTCCAGAGACGTGTTTGATGATGTCCTTTTCTCGGATCTTCACAGAGCAGCACTTACAGAGATAGATGGGCTTATGCTGATCAAAACAGCATTCAAGAAGTGCATCTAACCCTGGGGGGATAAAATGTGGTCATTATCAAGGACAGAAATTTTATCATCTCCCTTGTGACTGTAACTGTTCTCATTCCTGGAAAATAATTTATGATTAAAAGTTTGATTTTACTCTCTGATCTTTCATCTGCTCCCTCATTTACCACCTAAAACATTTAAAATCAGAAACAACACTATGGTTGCCTGTTAGCCCTGCAGCAACCTCAGTGCGCCCCATGTAACTCTGGGATGCCAGGTAACCATTTGCTGCATGCCCAGTTCTCCACTTATCACAGTTTTTCTGATAAAAGCAAAAGTTTTCCCCAAAAGTAGCTGAAAATAAAACACTGAAACACAGAATAGTAAAAGCTCAAACATCTTCTTAAAGACTAACATGAAAGCTTTTTAAGTAAAGGTACAGTCTCACAAGGAAAGATCAAATAAAAGTCAACTAACCAATTACAGGTTCTCTGTTTGTCTTCTCTATGTATTGCCACAGTTGATCACGATGTTGATGCTGCGATGCTGTAAAAGAGCCAGGTGTAACCCTCAGACTTAAAAGTGTTTTGTGTGAAAACATTGACATCCGGTGAGAAAATTGAGGACCAATAAAATGCAAGAGATTGCTGTGCATTAAACCACTTCCTTCCTAGAAACCAAACAAAGCAGAACATGCTATACATAAGCATTTTTTGATAAGAAAAAAAAAATCAGTCACTCCTTTATTCAGTGAAAATACAGTGTTTCTTTTTGTCTTGCAAATCCAGTCACACATTATCCAATAACCCGTTTCTCCAGTGCACATCACTCAAAAAAATGGGGTGGCACATGGTCAAGTTCAATATCCCTGGCTACCATCATTCATCCCTCTGATAATGATGCCCCAATTAATTTTTATTTTCAGAGGCCCTTAAGCTTTGTGGCCATGAACATACATACATTGTCCATACGCAGAGTTTTTACTGCATTAAAACTGGTTTTTCAGAATGGTAGGGTAGCATATACTGGTGCTCCAGTGCACTTGGCAACTGCTAGCTCAGAGACATACTGTTCTGACAGCTCTTGTATTTATTACTGACTGTACTTGGTTCTTAAGTCAAGGATTTGAAGTCAGTTTTAAGAGCTCACTCAAGAAACTGGTTGTGTGTGTGTATTACACAAAGCATCAAAAGCAGACTATCAGCTCATGAGGGTTTCTTTTGTAACTTTGGCATATTTACTGCACTATTTCTTTACCTTTGTTCTTCACACTCTGCTGACTTGTGTTGTCTCCTCTTCTCTCAGCTTTGGAGTCCTCCTCCTCCTCAGCCATGGTTTCTTCCTCCTCTTTAATTTTGATTTCCTTCTCTTGATTGCCACTTGGCAGACTTTGGGCTTCTGTAACAAACCTGTTTTGTTCAAGGCTCATTTTTGTCCCACTCACATCATGAAGACCTGTGTCCTCAGAATCTTTGCACATGCTGATAAGTGTCTCAACTTCTTCTTCTTTGCACAGGAAATTCTGGACGTCTGTCAGATTTTTGCTGCATTGTAATCCATTCTTACAACTCAAATCATTTTTTCTGTACTCATAGCCCACCGTCTTCTCATCACTTGATTCACTAAAAACAGGCATTTCTACATCCTCCTTTTTTACAGTTTCACATGTCTCACCAGGACCTTTGATCTCCTCTTTGACAGTTTTCACTGGGTCTTTGTCACTTGGTGTTAAACTCTTCAGGTCAACATCTTGTTCTGTACTTTCTGCACTAGGTGTAATGTTGCCCTCCACCTCAACTTTAATAACAACAGGAAGGTCTGTGGACTCGGGCTCTTTTTGCTCCGAGGTCTCCACCTTGCAGCTGATGGCAGGGTTGTTGTCTTTCACAGGTTTTTTTTCGGTGTCTTTTAAAGACCCTCGAGGAACTAAAAACACAACAAAAGTTAAAAATTAATTTCAATAAAAATACAAGGCATTTTTTTAAAGGCATTAAATGTCTTTTCATAACAAAAATATTTCAGTCACAGAAACTTTTGCTGTCATACATCTTCAAGCCACACCTCTGAGTGTAATTAACAAACTTTGCATAACTTACACAGCTGCATTTTAGGTGTTATACGTGGTCTGAGCTGTCCTTTTCCTTGTCTCTGTTTCTCAGCTTGAAGAAGACCAAATGCTGGGGCACAAAATTGTTATGATTACAGTCAAAAGCAATTTCAAAGTAACACGTATGCTTATGTGTAATAAACTCACCAGTTCCATATTTACACTGCGCTTGAATGGGCCTTCCCAATTCAATTTCCTTTGAGTGCAGGAAAAAGAGGAACATGAGCACACGGAAAGAAAAGCAGTTTCACTTTGACTGTTCAGAAATGTTTGCCATAGAATACCTGTATGTTCAGCACAGGGTGGTGGCGTAATGCCTGTTTTGCCAAGTCCAAAAGAGTCTCTACATCCATGTCTGGATGCAGGGACCCTGGATGAAAATAGCTCTGAAAAGAAAGAAATAACCCGTCTTGTTAAGAGTGTCTAGGATCTGGTAAAAAAAAAAAAAAGGCTTTCTGAGAATCCTCAGATCTGAACATAGGGTGGTTTATCTTTAAGACCTGTTGAACTGAATCACTCATTGAACTTTTTGTTCTGTGTTCACATTCACAAACTGGAACATCTATGTCAAAGGAAAATTTCTTTAATTCTCTTTAAACCATTGTATAGAATCTGCTAATGAGCATGACTCAGCCAAAGCACAATTCTGTAACTCCAAACGAGGAATCAGACTCCTCAGAATCAGAATCACTTTATTGTCCCGTCAAGGTAAAAATTAGTGGTGACGCAATTTTCTATAATACAGGATCTATAACTATATCAAGTAACTTAAGCCTACACCCAAGTACATCAAAAGTTCCCCTTCTCTTCTTGGAATTACTCACAATAAATTGTTGTATGTGTTCCCGACCAAACACATGAGCGTAATTTTCTTTGGATGACACCCTCCTGTTACAAAGCAGACACAGCAATGCTGCTTCTGTGATCGGGCACTTTCCCTCAGCGACATTGAACTTGACCAGGAACTCTCTGCCTGCAGCAAAAAGGTCAAAACATATAAAGAGAAGGGATAAGATTCAGTCTTTCAAGAATATTTTTCTTTTTGTTGGTACTTACCTAGCAGAGGAAACCTCTCATTGTCTTTGGTTTTGGTGCGTGTTTCAGGAGGAGGAACTAAACACACGTGAAAAAGCACAAATGCCTATCAGGAAATTTTTAAAAAATGATAATTTTTCAAATAATATTCACATCAAACTTAACAGGGGGTGCAATTTAATGACCAACCTCCACATTTCAGGCGAGTGTAGCGTTGCTTCAGTGTCTTCAACACTGCAGATGAAAAGGTACAGAAGAGCAACTGACTGTTAACATAGTTTGAAGCAGAACAGAAACACTGAGTGAAAGCTAACACTCCTATGAAATGAAATGTACATGTTCAGAGGGCTGTGCCTCAGTTTTTCTACAGAATTCAAATTCATCCCACCTTTTCCATAACTTGGGGGTTTAAGTTCGTTTAACATGCAGGGCGGTATATCAAGTATCTGGGAGAGAAAGAAAATTTTGGTTACCAATAAATTCAGGAGATTAATAACTCCACACAGTGATATCAAAGTACAAACTTTTCCCTTGTATCACATTTGTGTATGATTAAGTTCTCTCTATTGCATCTTACCTTCATCACTTTGTGATGCAGTCCTCTCTCTTCTTCTTCTTCCTTTGCTGCCAATTCCAAGGAAGATAAATCCTGAAAATTGACCCATCCAAGAGGGAGTCGCCAAGGATTCAGATAGAGCTAAGAGTTTTAGACAGATTGGTTAATACAATCCAAATAATAGTCTAAAGGAGTGTGCTGTCATTTATCAATTGAGAGAATCTGACACAGAAGTTGAGACAGACTGACAGCTTTTGTTGATATTGGTTTGATATGATGTGTATGATAGGTTTCCCTCAGAAAAGCTTTTGCCAATCAGGATCTTACTGATGTTTTGGAGTTGATCAATCAGGGTTAAGTATTTTACACAGGGAGGTAATCGGTAAGAAATCCAGATTACAATTAAACATAGTGTATCTCTCTATATTATCAAAATACTAAACTAAAAATGATTAAAGAGCAGTCTCCTACAAATCAGTGTTATTACTGCCACTCAGACTTGCCATGTCTGACAATTTCGTACCAACGCCACAATATCCTACCTACAGGATAAAAACAATAAATAACTTTTAAAAAGCCCACCAAGGTATTTATGATGTGTTTTTGAGAGGTGAGGTGTGTTTTGGCTGAGGAATCCAAGAAGCATTCTGAACAGGCAAAACACACACAAACGGGCTCGTCCTTAGTCTCAGAGCTGATACACATCACAACAAGGGAAATGCCTGAAAGAACACACAAGCAAGCAGCAGAATAAATACAAAACACTTCAAGTTTAAACCAAGGCTTAAAGATGGATCAGCTCACCAATAGTGGTTTGACCTCCCGAGTTTTCCTTGAGGTATGAGTACAACTTCAGGAGAGGTAATGTTCCTAATGTTAAAAAGAGGCATAGGTTTCAGAAGGGCACCATAAGCGGCAATAATTTGTTTTTCTTGGATTAGAGCAGACGTAAACATGAACAAGCCCTCCTATCAAATTAGCCCAATTACTACTATTTTGGGTTTTTTTTTAAAGGATGCTATCATAAAGATTTTTCTTAAAAAAAGGTTAACTGTAGATGACTTTTATCCAAAATATAATATGTGAACATCGTGTGACATTTAAAAACATTTTCAGTGATGTATCTTGGCTGAGATTTGTGACGTGCTGTCACAGAGCAGAAAAGGCCCACCTCCATGTTTAAAGCTGGAGTTCTCTTCACCTGTTGGACATAAGAAAATGCATCACATTTCATTATGTGAACACAACATAATTCAGTACTATGACAAATGAGAGAAAAATCAAAGGTATATTTACCAAAATATTCCCTCAACAACTGGAAAGGATAAAAAGGAACAAATTTTTCAGGTCTTTCATTGTGGTAACAAGATCAGCATTGTATCAAAACTTCTTTAGAAAAATTGCACTTACCTTTCGGTGACTCACAGTGCTCAAATGATTTATATATCTAAGTATGTGGTCGAAGTGCATATTACACTCCTGCAGTGAGACATGTGAGACAACAGAAGTAGAAGTTGTTAATAGATAATGAAACAGATAAATTAATGGATAAAACTTGACCAACAAAGGCTAAGGAGATGGTTAAAAATTACCTGACAGCGTATCGTAACCTGCACAGGTGACTGTGGCCTGCACTGATCCACAGGAACCTGCCCTGAGGGAAGAAACAGTAACCCAGAGGTGTGACTCTTGGCTTCAAAGGCTTAGCAGAGACACTGGTCATAAATGAGCTCTCATGACACTAGACTGTTAGAATTGCTCATCCCTGATACATAAAAACACTGAAATGGGGGTGGAGCAGGTAAAATTACTTGTCCACCAAAAACTCATCCAGATACTGTTGTGGAAAATCCAGGTGATGAAGCTTTCATCCTCCTGAAGGCATTGAGGGACATCTTTGTCCAACATCAAAGCTTCATGTACCAATATTTTGTTGTGACAGGATTTGAACTATCAGTTTGAGGTTGGTGCTGGTTCATCTCCTCATAGCACAGCAATTCATGGAGATGCAGGGACTCCCTCAGTTCTCCCCTCTTCTTCCAGGGCTTTTGTGTCATGAACTATTTCACTAACCAGCAGAGTGGGGCCACTGGACAGAGTGGAATAAGGGTTGTGTATATTTACTCAGGGGACAAAGAGGTTAGCTTTAGGCTAAGCAGCCCCCCCCTCACTTCATGAGAAATTTCCACGATATCTACACGATATGCCCGGCGAGAGAAAAAGTCCCCACCAAAAGATCTGGACTCATCAGACCACATGACCTTCTACTGTTCCTCCAGAGTACCAATTTTAGTTTCTACAATCTCCTTTGACATCTTCTCTGCTTGATGAATGCCAATGATTTGACCCTTCTTAAACGGACTACCATCTTTTCCACAACAGCAGAATGTGTCTTTCTCCATGGTTGTTTAAGAAATGAGGAGTTACTCCTTGCATCAGCTCAGGTTTAATAACTTGTTGCCAGCTGAAAGATAATCATCCGTGCAGTAAGTATCCAATAAGAGGCTTGTACCTATTTGCTAAGTTAAACTCAGGTGGCAACTTTTTTGGGGGGCCAGGTAAACTTCAGACTAAACTGTACACACCAAGCTTTTGTCCTGGTGTAACAACAGTCACCAAGCTGCTCCCCTCCTTTTTCTTCCAGATAGATTCCAGTTCCTTCAAAGCTGCAAGACACAAGTACAAGTTCCTTATAAAAATCCCTCCCAAATGAGGCAAATTCATAGAAAACAAACTAAAGTATGAACAAAAAAATCCACCTTCTTTGTAGCACGCAAAATTAACGGCACTGTACTCAGCAGGCTCGAGTTGTACTTGCTGTAACAGAGAGGAAGAAAGAGTAGCTTATGAAGTGTTGAGGAAATAAGTCCTGGTGATTTAGGAACTACATTACCTTGAAATCAGTATTTGCAGCCCCTTGAATCTTCTCTGCTTCCTTTGCCAAGTCAAGTATTATGGAGGCAAAAGCAGAATGATCAGTGTAGCTCTCCTTTGACAGCAAAGTGGAAGGGTGCCACGCTTTCTGTACAGATGGAAAAATGAGCTTAAGCTTCATCAAAGTGTCAATAAAGAGATCCTTCATCAATTTCTCCCCTTCAACACTGTGAGTCTGCAACAGTGCAATGAATAGGTTCAAACCTCATCACTCTTGGCACTTTAACAAAGTATAAAACAGACACTGATGTGTCAAAAGGCCTGTGGGGAAGTGTATTAAAAGAGACTTCATGGACTGTGAGTCTAGTGTCTGACAATATAAAAGAATTAGTGTAGCCAAACTAAAGGAGGTCTGTTCATAAATAATGTAAAAGTAAATCTCTCAAACTCTTTAAATCTCCAGGGCTCCAACAATACTTACAAAGTAACCATAGATGTGGTCAAAGCTCAGGATGTGTCTGATGACCATGTGGGTGGACACAGTGAGGTTGCAGAGAGTGCAGAGGTAGTGTCTCCTCTCAGCCATACCGACACAGATGCATTCGACAATGTGCTGCATACCTGCAAGAGCAAACAAGGGGAATGTGAAGTAAAAACATGTTTTACTAACTGTAAACTGAGGAAGACCAAGAAGAGAGACATATATCAGAATCACTTTGTCATTTACCAAATCTTATAGATTTAAAGCATTGAATGCAGTCTTACCACTGCAAAAGCACAAATCTCTGACAAAGAAAAACTGAGTTTAGCCTGATTGAGTCTTTGAGTCATTCTGTTAGATCGTGACACATATACCCACCAAGGAGTGGATGCTCCCTAGTGGAGTCTTTTTGGTAATCCCCCAACATCACTCTCTTCGGCTCTACAGCTGCAGGGAAACAAAATGCAAAGATGAATTGCAGACGTTCAAGCAATTAGCAGAATAAAAGCAGAAGCAGTGCAAACAATGAAAAAAAGTCTATAACATAAAGGGGCATCAGTCCTTCTGGATCTCACATGAAAATTAACCAACTTGTGTGTATTTTCCTCAGAGCAGTGTGTCCATCTAATTTGATATGATTAAATTCTTCACAAAAGTTTAAATGCTCTTTTAGGTTTAGTAGATATGTGTGTCTCTATTCAGATTACAAAATGGAGCTGCTGTTTTGATAATCTGACGACAACAGAGTTGATTTTAAGATATGTGCCACACCTTCAAGCAGTTTCAAGAGCTTGTGGTTTTCACTCAGAGACTGCATCGCTGGGGAAAGGACAGAAAATTGTCATTAACACTGTGTAAAAAAAAAAGGTTCAAACAAGTTTTTTAGAGAAGTTTTAGATCCATATACCTTGAGAGTAAGTGCATGGTAAAAGCTTCTCCAGCAGCTCCTTTGGTGAATCCAACATCTGCACAGACAAAACAGAAACAGGGGTGTTCATGAATTTAATCAACAGTCCCTGAAATTCTCAAAAACAGCAGCTTAAGAAACATGTTATCCTGAAGGGGGTAGTTTACCCAATTATCTGAAAATTTAACACCAATCTTATTATCTGTCTTAGACAGTACAGTTCATTCACTTCACTCGTAATGTAAGAATCCAAAACTTGTTTTGCTGTTTCATTGGGAGTTTGGAGGGGAAAAAGGATGTTTCCATATGAAATGAGATTTACGCAGCTCAACTTATTAAGATATCATTACACTATAACAGGAGCTCATTTTGCATACTCCTTCATATAACATCTGAATCTATGAGTTAGGGCCTCCAGTTACAAACCTGCAGCCGTCTCATCTCTTCTTTCTTGATTTCCTTTGAGATCTCGTGCCTCAGGATGTCTTTCATACTCATACTGGGTATCCAGGAGTAACTCAGTATATTGGGGTTCATGTAAGCCTGAAACACAAAAACCAAACCAAAATTATTTCTAATGCTCTCAAATATTAAGACTGGTACCTTTTTTTTTTTTTTATTATTATATTTCCTTACAAAGTAGTTGCTGTAGTGGTCACGAGAGGCCAGATGGCCAACAATGTTTCGTGGTAAACACTTGTCTTCACAGACATGGCAAAGGTAAAAAAAGGCACTTATGTCCGAACTGAAACAGCAGGTCAGCAGAGACACGCCTGAGAGAAAGTGAAATAAGAATTAGTAAGAGTAGAATTAGAAACGGTAAAGTAATTACTTAAAAATATCTCAATATTTGAGATATTTATTAAACCCTTCAATAGCTACGCCAAAACACAGATTGAGTTTGCATTAACACTTGTTTATAATTGGCCATCAACTATGACTGACACAGCTGTCTCAACCTACAGCTGTTGTCAGACTTTAGAGAGATGCACTATCATTATCTGTCAGTAATTCATATCAACCTTAAGGCTGAATAAGATGTTTCAAAGGCAACGTAAGTCTAGATAAAATACCGAGCTGAACATACAAAGTTTACGTAAGAGGAGATAAAAGAAGAAATAATATAACAACATATCTGCTGCATGTGATTTTAAATCAACATTATCACAAACAGCTTAACCCCTATTTTAGCTTGTGTATCCTTTTCTATCCTTTTTCTCTTTGACAGACCAGCTCTAGTGTCTGCCATAACTAGAGAATAAAATCAAAGAAATTTTATTTTTTTCTAACTCCTAGTCTAGCTGCTAAACTTTGCTGGCCAGAGAAATGTTGTCACAGAAACTTTGAGTCTACGTGCTGTAAATTTTTTCATGTCCTGGACGGCCTTGGACAGGGAAACTGAGAAAAAGCATTTATAAGACTGGACTCAGGTTCAGATATGCAGCCTTTCAAAGGTATATTGATGATACAATACATAGTTCACAACTCTAAAGAGAAAAAAAAATTAAATAGACCTCACTCCTCAAATCTCTGCCCTAGTTATAATCCTCAGTGGCGTCAAAGTTTGGGTGGGGACACTTCTTTATCAATATGTTTTGCTCTGACTGGGAAAAGCACTAGAGTCAACCAAGTCACCCTGACATGCCCTCGGCTTATTCCCCGTTTTATCAAAACTCCTCCCTAGAAAAATGTTGTTGCACAATCAGGTTCCATTAAAACACGGTTCTTGTGAATGAATTATGATGGTCAACTGTTCTTTAGTATTTTAACTGAGGTCACACAAAACATAAATAGATAATAAAAGTCTTAGTGATACCAGACTGACTATGCTAAAATAAGATCAGAAATTTCACTTCATCATACACAACACAAAGTTTACAAAGTTTCACTGATAATCTCATTTCAAATCAAGGATTTCAATCAGGCACACATGAATGAGACTTTTTCAAGATCACTAAGAAAGCACTCACATCTAAAGTTGTAAACTACATAATTTAATTTGATAATGTCATTTTTTATCAGTACAATGTCAATATTAAATCCTGTTTTGTTAAGTTTGTGAAGAGATTTGTCTAATGGTACTTTATTCTAAATTTAAACTGTAAACCTGCACCAGGTGTCATACACAGTCCCAAACTTTACCTACCTATGACGGATTGCTTGACTTTATGTTTGTTCATTATAACAATATGGGGGAAACCTGCAAAGAGACAAAAAACATTTGAATTCACTCATTATATATTCAATCTTTAATCAATTGTGTCCAAGTTAATACAAATTTGTGCTTCAAAAACAGTGATACACATTTGGTGATAAAATCTTAAGATACTGTTTGTGCATTTTCATCTCTTTGAGTATGTCAGTCCCAAACAAAACTCGCCAAATAAAAGACTAACACTACCTAGCACACACTTGGTGCGTATTAACGGGGACACAGTTCTTAGAAAAATATTAGCCTCTGTCTGAACTGTGTGTGAATAAGCAGAAAAAGCATTATTACAAAAGAAAAATGCAGAATGAAGCACAATGTAACTCATTAAAGTAAATGTAAAATTAACAGTGACATATGAAAAGAGCAAAAGGCAGACAGAGACGGGAAATCTGTGCCAGAGGTGAAGGACAGAAAAAAGCTCCCACAAAGCTGCTCCAGTACCAAGGTCCCTGATGTCACAGAGCAGTTTGGTCCAACCATCCTGGAGTCACACTGATTATTCCTCATGTAAGTGCTGCTGACACCAGGAAAGCACAACCAGACTTTTTGCGAAACTTGACAAGCTAAAGGTTTAGTTATCCATCGGTGGCCCTTGGCCAACTATTGACAGCCGTCTGCTTTCACTGAATACACTGTTTTCTGATGCCACTCAGAGCCCACATTCCCCTCACCTCCCTGATTTCACTCCTCGAGGATGGAGGACTTGGGGAAGTTTGACATTAGTATGCTGCTCCAGCATCAGCAGACAGCATGTTATCACCAACTTTACAACCCACACCAACACTCCCTATGCCTTCAGGGACCCCCAAGGTGTCTCGTTCCTCCCCAGGATCCTGTACCATGGTACCAGGTCATGTCTAAACTCTTTTGAACGGGGAAGTTTACTCCCAATAGCAGGATTCAGATAGCTCTGTACTTGCTCAAAGGTGACAAGTTAATGACCAAATTAGGGTTTCAAGAACAACAACCCCCCACTGAGTTATGACACCCTTAGGAGACAGGATGTAGACCAGGGGTAATCCCCCCCATAGGTATGGGGACTCACTCTGTGAGATGAAACCTCAGGAATGTGTGGAAGACAAACACACTTTTCACACCACATGCAACTGTTGGGTTTTCTGTTCCTTTGATCTGAGGGAGACATGGCCAAAAGGCTACTCACAACTCAACATCCACAACATAATTTTTCGACCCCAATGCATCTAACTAATAGACACAAGGGAGTCATGTCTGAATGGATTTATTTTATTATGTGTGCTTTTCTTGTGTTTGCTACAAATAGTTGTTAAATATCTTTCTCTGAATATTTACCCTGTTATATTCAGTGTCAAACTTCAGCTTTAAATCCAGCGATTATGGATATAAATAATTAAAATGGCAAAATTGAATTTTTTAAAGCCGGAATAAAATACAACTTATGACAGGGAAGAGTTGCAATTGTGTGTCTTGGGATTGGTCACAACCTCAAAGTGCATGAATCTTTAAGCTTTGAGTTCTTTGTTTGTATCTTCATCAGTGACTCTGAGCCCCCCCCCCCCCACACACACACGGTTAGAGGCAATTCAGGCACTTGGGAGCCAATTTTAGATAAGATGAGAGCAGAGGTATGTTCTCTGGCATTTTTACTGCCTAAACTCTTATCAGCATATAAGTCAAGGCAACCTCAATGTCTACAGAGAACACTTTGCAGAGGGGTGACAGAGGGTTCGTGTTTATGGCGCATGCTCCTCTCAGGGGAACTGAGTGGCAATATAAACCTCACTGAACATAGGAGGTGTAGCTCCTAACACAGCAAGACTGGGAAGAATGTGGGATATGACATGAAATTAAGGACAATTGGACTCAACATTGATCCGTATAAGTTACCAAAGGACAAGTGGTCCACAAACATTGACACTGAAATAAGGAATTTTTAGAATCAATATTTTATATCCTCTGTGCGGTTTTCTAGATATAGCTCTAGAAAACAGCACAAAACAATTCAATTGGGGCTCTTTTTACTGATCTGTCAAAATAATTTGACACAGTTGAGCACAGCCTTCTGGTACAAGCCTGACGTCACATTGCCTTATCTCAACATGCAGCTGCCCCGTTTTCCACCTGAATACAATGTGCTCATGTCCCAAGTTACCTGAAAATACATTTCAGACAGAGGTGGCGAGGTCATCTCTGGACACTCAAATCCCCAGAAATAAAAAACTTGGCAGGACATGTGTGTTCCAGTTATGCAAATGTTATGACAGGAAATATGAGGGAAGTGAGGGATTGTTCAAAGTTTGGCCACAGTTCATCACCATAGTGATATTTGGGAGCAACAGAACACAATGACATTGTTTGGAGACTTTTAAGTGAAGTAAAAGAGCTGTGGCGGCGCATTCATGGTACATGGTGATGTTGTCAGTTCCACATCAATATAATTTCCTTATCCAAGATACTACCATCATCACTTCAGGTAATTACAACATAACTTCTGCTTTAACTTACTCTGCTGTACCACTATTTATACAATATTTTGTTACTAGTATTACCCAAATTACTTCAGCTTCAACTAGTTCTTCTTCTACTACTACTTATTCCACAACGTCTTTTACTTATTTTTAGCATCACACATTTCAGTTTCCAGCTTTGGGATTTTAATGCATTTGCTGCAAAGAAATGCAACCCCCAAGGTATGAATGTTCTTCCAATTCATATCACAACCAAAAAAGATTGAATCAATATTGTTATTAAAAGGTCAAGAATGAGAGAGACTTACTGTGACCATGGAACTTTTCTAAAAGAAGTAACAAAAGAGAAACAGGGATCCATTAATGTGAGTCTCATGTGTCCTAAGTCAGGAAACACTGAAAATTACACTAACGCAAAAAGGGTATAAAGAAAAAAGAGCGTTACCTTTGTGGAAGACTTCCTTCATTTTCTGTTGTAAAAAGAGGACAGAAGTGGACAGATTTATCAGTGCCAAAGGTTACGCAACAACAGTCTTGTGTTGCGAGTCCAAACACCTAAAATTAACATTTCTCTTTTTATCTATCTAACAAAAGAGGAAACGAAAATCAAGGGGTCACAAGGAAAATTGCTAATGTTTCAGGGGACAAAGGCCAAAAGGTCTGGTTTCCTGGAAACCAGACATTTGGCAAGACAAGTATGTTTTACAGGAGAGTGGTTGCACAACAAGAGGAAGCCTGTTTATCTGGGGAAGTCAAGTTTGATAGGAGACACTTCAGGGGATGGGGGGCTCAGGGTGATCTGGCTTATTCCAGTGTTTTCCTTTTAAGAGTAAAACAAAATTCTGTTACTAAAAGATTTAAGGATTATTGGGCCTCATTCACAAACAGTGCATATGCACAAATTTGTGCTTGAATCATGCGTACGAACGTTTGAAGCACAAATCCGTGATTCATCAATATTTTCTTCCGTGAATTTCTTCTTACTTTGTGAACAAATTTAGAACTTCCTCACACCATGCATACCCACAAATGATGAACGATCAGCTTTCTAAAAAAATTAAAACACAAACTCTTAGCTAAAAGTATAATATTTGAAAACTACTTTCAGTAAAAGAAAAAAGTCTAAAATAGAATTCAACAACAAAAACTGTGCATTGGCTAAATTTGTTAAATAACCACGAAACCGACACCTTTTTACCCTCATCATGAGTAAAATATTGAATCTTAAATTAAACACTAAGTTTACGTTAAAACTATGTGTATATCAGAATGTCAAGTTTGTTCTGCTCATGCATCTTTGACTGCTCTGACAAAGAGTGTCATAAGTTTGAGTAAATTGAATGAAGATGTTAAATAACCGGCTTCTTCTCATGACTTTATACATTTTCTGAGCGAATGATGTACACACAGCTCCTCTGACATAGAGGTGGACGGCTCCTCTCCCTGATGCTCTGAACAGATGAATTGGGGCGCAGTAATATGCTGATCTCAGGATGCAAGAACGGGCCTGTCGATTTAGAATGATTCTGATTCATTATAAGCACGGTGGTGCTGAGGAAGAATCTGGCTGATGTGGGTGAGGCCAAGCCAGTTAGATGTTGATGTTCAGTGGTTATACGAGGGTGGGCCAAGCCTGACATGAAACAGTGGCTTAAGATTGGGGGTCAGTTTGACCTGGAACAGTACATAAGAGAAGAGTGATAAAGTGTCAGAGACCAGAACTGGGCAAATCACCCACAAGACAATGCCGGGAATTTAGCATTACAAGATGTTCCAAGTAAGGATAGGAGAGAAACCAGACATAACAAGCCAAATTTGGTGTGGATGTTGCTGGGAGTTGAGCAACACCTAAAGAGGTCCAACTTTCATGACCATAACTAAGCAGAAAATAGGGTATGGTGACGTTGTTGAAACACTATAAAGATGTGAGCGAAAGCCGGACCGCGGCTACCACTCTGATGTGTGAGAGCTGAATCTTCAATAAAGGCCGCAAGAGGCTGCAATCTGGCTACTACTCCAAGCTGTTCATTTTTCTGAATTATCTTCTGAATAATACACCACAGTGCCAACAAGTGGCTGGTACGCACATGTCAACATTTCTACGCATTTATAGTGAATGAGGCCCAATGTCAGTCAATGTAGGTTTCTTTCAGAGATGTGGACTGTTTATTGCATTGTCAATAAACCTGCAAAATGCTGCAGCTCTGCACCTGAGGTAAGTCTCACTACACATATTATTGTAGGGGAAATCTACAACACTTAACACTCAAACCCCTATTCAGTGTCCTTAAATGACTTCTTCCAAAAATACAGCCAGGGAATAACCTGTTGAGGTGTACAAGTGCTTAAAGATTATCCCCACCTCCATATGCTTCTTTGAAAACATGTGCCTCTTCACGGAAGCAAAGCTCCAAAATGGGACGCAACAGATCTACAAGAAAATAAGACATAGACATATGACACAGAAATACAATAAAGAGAGAGACATTTGTAAACAAATATGCACACGTGTTCAAGGACAGACAGTGGACATTTTGGAAACAGAGCCCACATGACAATATATCATCATTATTCACAGTCAAATCATGTCACAGGTAATAAATAAAATTAATCCTGGTTTTGACATCTGTGTGGCACCTACAGCACATCCTACACCTTAGGTCTTAGCCCCCATATCAACGCAGAGGCCTTGGCATGTCGTCTAAGTACTCTAACACAGAAGCAACACGGAGTGCAAGCCTTATGATTGGTACATTTCATCTTTGTTTTGTGGAGGAGTTTGTTTAGCAAAGGGCAGGTCGCAGTACTCTAAAACTCAGAAATGTGAAACAGTTTAAATATGGCTCACAGCTGTCATAGCAGGTCAGTGTAGGTCACAAGGTCAGGTAACTGGAGATGAGCCAAGTAACAGTTTACTGAATGTCAGAGTATTGCAATGTTGAACATCAACTTAACCAAACAGATTCTGAATAGAAGGTTCACAACGACAAGTTTGTCAATGGCCATCTGACCCCATAGATGCTCCTTTATAAATTAAAATGAGATGTAAGCCTTAACATTGGCCAGGAGAAGTCCTCTTACATTTAAAGGGACCCGCAAAGTAATTGACAAGGATGATTTTAATTCTCAAAAAGGGAAGGGGATAGGTCCATTAGACTAGGTTTAGCACGGAAGTAAATGCAGAACCTTGTTATGGTGCAGACTGCCGAGGTGCAGGCAACAGGCCCGTGTGAGGCTGTGTACGCTTACCCTCAGTCTCTGTACTGTGACACCCTCTTTTCCCCCTGACCTTTCCCCTCTCTGGGCTGTCCCATAGTCCTCTCACTCCTCTCCTCCCACAGCTATGTGTCACTGTCTTTTTTATGTTTCTTGGATGAGACTCAAATGCAATTTGTGTCTGTGTGATGAAATAAAGCAATCTTGTAATCTTGTATCTTGTAAGCCTTATGCTAGTTCTTCAGTAAAACCTGACTGGAACAGACTTATGACTGACTGCTGTATTTGCACACTAATACCCAAGTTATCTCTTCTTCATATCAAACTGACAGTCTCAAGCATCAGTCATTCTTGTAGGATGACTGAATGAATTCTGACTGAGTCTTGGCCTTCACTGGCCCAATGCAACATTGTTTTTTTCCTTGTAATTTTGTATTTGTAAGACTTCTTGCCTTGATTGGATAAGATATATAGAAGAGAGATGTGCGACAAATGATCATGTCCAGGTTTTGAACCGCTAACCACTACATTGAGAAAATAGCCCCAGCATACATGGAGAACACGCTTTTACCTTGAGGCTATCGTGCACATCTTTTATAATTTCCCTTTTTGGCGTAATAGTTTCCTGCTCTTGCCATGAAAATGCTAACCTTGCAGAGCAGATGGAGCTGCCTGATTCATTTCTGAAATATTTCCGTGATGGATATATGAAACTGTCCGTCTGGCTTGTCAGGTTATGAAAATGCTGGCTGAACCTAACTTTCAGATGACTCAACTACAAGCAAAATTGAGTCAGTTACACCCCTTATTATGCAAAAAAAAAAAAAAGCCTGACCTCATCCCATGATCATGCGAGTTGAATTCTCCATCACCAATGAGACATTATTGGGATTCATTTCCCCAACATCACAGTTTCTGTCCTATCTTAGCTCCAGGTTCCCAATTCACTGCCATGCTACATTTGTCAGACACTTTCAGGCTCTCTGGGACAGAATACCAGTGCAACAGGCTGTAAACCTGTGAATAGGTGACATCAGACATGCTAGTGCCCAAGGAACCTTCCTGAATGTGGGGTTATGAAATACACAAAACTGGCCTCAAGGAAGACTTATCCCTGTCACAAAGCTGTATCTTTTTTAATCAGGTCAGTCCAGTTTTCCAGCTCCATATTGTGAACACATGGTTTGTCAAAAACAAATGCGATGACAGTGGTACAATACAGGGCTCAAAAAGTGCATCAAATAGACAAAAAAAGTACAAAACTCAGTGAAAATACACAACCAATGTCAAAAACATACTAAGAAAACACATGTTAAAGAAAAATGCTGTAATTCACTCATCACAACATAAGTTTCAGGCCTGCCTCATAAGTTTGGGTTTCTGGCTGCAGAGCGAAAGCTGCTCCCATCGGCAAGTTAGCCTAGCAAGCAGTGATGATGTTAGCCTGGTTTTATGGCTTTAGGAAAGTTGTCACAGTCATCCCTCAACCACGTCTTTGATCCACACCACGCCCCTCGTGTGCCAGGTCCAAAAGGTCCAGTCAACAGGTATTTGTTCTCCACACGGCCAGCCGACGTTTGACGCCCCTGCACAACGTGGAGCTCCATCGTTCCATTGAAGGAAAGAGACAATCATGGTGGCGTCCCCTCCACTACAGAGGACATGCTCACCTGCAAAGTCCAAGTCCAACCAGACAACTGAAGGAGAGGAGGCCATTGAGCACGATTTTAGCTCTTAAAGCCCTTCTCTCTCTCAGTGCTGGTGATATCTCTTGGGTCTAACACTTGACTCCTTTGTTCAATAAGCTTCAAGATCTTTTAAGAAATTTAAAATGACTGTGTGGTGTCCAACCCTCAGCAGTGATGGTGCATTGTGAAAGGCCTTGCTTGTGCAACTCAACACTTTGACCACGCTCAAAAAGAGGAAGCTTTTTTTGACCTTGCCATCATGAAGTCACGACAGAGTGAATACTTGATAGAGAATGAAATTAAATCCACATTTTGGCTTTTAAAGGCTGTGGTCTTCAATGTTTGATCAGCTGATGAAAAGCCCATTTCACCAAGTCATTGTCGTGGAGACAGTGGGAGTTGAAACTGTGACGCTTTGGCCGCGGAGTGGAGGGATCCAAGGCACGGATCCTGTTTTCTGCCCCCAAATACAAGAGGTGTAAGTGGCCAAGACTTGATGACTAAGAAAAGAAAAAACATGCATCCATCGATATACATACATGCATAGACAGATGAATTAATAAATACTGATATTCTTTCATCTACAAACACACAAACAGATGGATAAATAAGTGGATAGATTAGTAGACAGAAAAAACTGATGAATAAATATATAAAAGGACATTCAAATGATTATGTACAGAAAGAACACAGCACCAAGGGAAACAAAGTGGTCAAAAAGTGTGGTCAACAGTGGTGGTCCCAGACTACCATCCAGCTGCAGCTCTAACCTGGAAGTGAGTGGCTCGAAAAGGAGTGGAAACCAATAAATATTCCCTTTACTCAGAGCCCTGGGCACATCAATGCAGCTGCAGCTCTTAATACAGAGCAGCCAGCTGATTTTGAAGACTTCTTTATTTCCAATGATCTTGTGCAGAACGCTGTTGCCCAGACTAACCTTTATGCAGATCAGTGTATTCAACCTGAAACTGATGCCTCACCACACGCTCGCACCCTTACATGGAAACTAGTTGCAGTGTCCGGAATGAAAAAATTTGTAGGGCTGTTTTTTTCTCACTAGTATTATTTGCAAACCTGAACTTGAAATGTACCAGTCAACAGACGTTATATTACCTCCCCCCTGTTCCAACAAGTGTACGTCTCGCAACAGGTGTGAAATTATTTAGAGATTTCTTCACTTTGATCACAGTGAATCAAGGCTGGCCAACAGAAATAACAAACTGTACAGAGTCTGCCCTGTGCTGCTGTGTGCATCTGATAGACCTGAAATAAAGCCCTATTTGCAGAGGATTTTTATGGCGTCATTTTTTGGGATAAGTGAAGCCTGTAAATAACTTGGTGTTACTCTTGTTTCTGATTAAGCACACTGCACAGACCAACCCTGTTTTTAAAGGTGAAGTATGCAGAAATTTTCGGTAGGTTTCATTTCTCTGTTTAAAAACAGCATCCAAACTTGTCTCCTCCTCCATGGCGCAGTGTCAGCTGCAGCACATGCTGACTGCCCCTGATTATAGCTAATAGCACGGTTAACAGTCGTAGCTTCATGAACACACCATAGACGGTAAAAATCAGCCCTTTCAGCACCTGCAGCATCACGTAAGGGAAACTTGAGAGCCGTACACCTGTTCCTGCAGGTAAATGAGCTATGCTGCAGATATAGAATCATTCTTCTTTCTCTGTGTTACCGCAACTATTGTAGCCGCTCAGGGTTGCGTCTCCTACAGGCGAGGAGGGGGTCTATAAGGGGGTGAGGCATACACAGACACTGTCACACAAGTACAGAGGTCCAGAGACAACGATTTGAGCAGGATTATTCCTGTAAAAACTAAATTTTTAACTTTTATGAAAATTTTGTATTCTCTACCTTTAACTATTCAATTTAAATCTGACCAATAATTTATTACCATGTGCCCTGAGTGAGCTGGTCAGTGTCATCCTGTTGTGTGCAGAGAGAGACTCAAAATCATATTTTAGGCTCTGTGTGATGAGGAGGTTAATAGAGAGACAAAGATTTTTAACATTCTTATATAAGGTTTATAAATACACTCATTCACATTTACTCTATTGAGGTTTGACAGGTCTGCTCAAAGTTGGGCTAAAATCTTACACCCCTACACTTCCGTCATACTCTAAGGTATCTGCTCTCTGCTTAAGCCCTGCACTCCTATTATCTCATACACAGACTCCTTGCTCACACACACACACATACACAGCTGCCTGTGATTATGGCAAACAAAGGTTTCCTTATTCTTCCATGTTTCTCACACATGGTTATCTGTGACTAAAGTAAAAAGGTCCCTCGCTCCCTGAAACACACTTTATGACCACCCATAGGAAACTGAACTTGACAACAGATCACTACAAGAAGCCGTCTCTAAAAATAGTGTCAGGAAAGTTCTTTGTGTGTCCTGACTCACAGGTGGCAGCAGAGAGAATCACAGAGCGAAGAACGTCTTCTTGATCAGTTTACTTGCAAGGAGTGAGCAGTTAACAACACGGCAATTTCCCATCACTGAAGATCAGAGTGTTCAAAATACATTTTTATAGCCTGGTACCTGCCCTGTGCCCATTACACAATAATATGCAAGTTTGCTTTCATTACGTATGTGTTCAAAGAATCTTCATCAGCCTCGTAAATTTGTGCCTCCATGGATGAGGGTCATCTCCTCATGACCACTCAGCTCCCTGACGGTGTACAGCTCCTCAGAGAGAAGTTCAAAGTTCACACAGAATATTCAAGCACACATGAGAGGAGTGAAAACCTCCTTTGTAAAGGATTTAAACAGTCTGACAAACTAAAAAAATCTATAGATGACATAATAGTGCCTCTGCAAAGTTTTTGTTCTCATGTGAGCATAACCTTTGTAAGATTATAATAAGTTATGTTAACATAATGACAACATATAGATACAAACCAACAAACAGTCAATTAGGTGCTTTAAAGTGATGAACAATACATGTTTTCCCTGAAGAAGGCCAGTCGGGAGTTTGAAAGTGTTGTCTTGTATAAATGGGAATTTCCACCTGAGATTGTATAAAACATGTTGCATGATTCCTGTTTTTCAGTCTAGTGCTACAGACCTGTGATTGATTTGTTCCATGACCTTGAATAAAGTGACCCTTGGACCCAGCTTGCTCAACTCTTGCATCTGATTTTAGTCCAATTATAGAAAGATCTAACACTGATTAGAGAAGTTTAAAATTTAGCAGCTGGATTAAACAGGGCTCTGCCCTCAAAGGCCAGAATAAGACTTTTTAATCCAGAAAAAGACACAGCTTGGTTTTAAACTTCTCAGGTTTTGAATCTTTTTAAATGTTTTTTTGCAGTATGTTTTATTCATTGTTATCATGACGATGTTTGTCTTACAGCTGGTGAATGAAAATTGAGTGAGTGATATTAATAAATTGAGGCCCTCGGGTGGCTGGTTTTGTGCTGGGTGGCAGTTTCTTGCAACATTTCCTGTTGATGCATGATTCCGGTTTCACTCATGTTGCTCTTTGAGATTGTAACACTGAATTGTCTGTCAGTCCACAGATTGTCCTACACACTTTAGGTCGTATATTAGTTGGATTGTTTTTATTATGAGAAAATATCTGTACACCAAATGTCACCAGGGAGCTTTTCTTCTTCTACTCTCTCATTGGAATAGATAATATCAGAGTCTGGTGTTTGGTAAAATTCCTTAACATGCAGTTTATGCTGCATTATAATGGTCCCATCATGTAATGCAAACATGAAGAAGCCCATGTTGTGATTTATGTTCCAGTAATTGCCACCTGTACCCTGTGAACAGCCACCCAGTGTCCCATTTCTCGCTCAGGTTCCAGCTGTAAGGAAAACCAGATGAGAATTTAAGAGGTCCTTAAATTAAATTTTGGCAGACGTCTCCTCGCATCTAGCTGTTGAGGGATCAATCCTAAATAAAAAATATCAATACCAACGTTGGTATCAGTATTAATCAGTTCTTATGGGGTGAGATCAAAATTTAAGTGTCAGTGTCCCCTGTGTATGTGCACTTATTTTTCCAATTGTTCATTACAGTTTCAATTTTAGAAAACAAAATCTAGTTTACACCATGAAAAAAATCAGATTGTAGGTATATTCCACCAGTTTCTCTCTCTCTCTATATATATATATATATATATATATATATATATATATAGTGTTCGTATGTGTGTGTCTGTAATGGTTGATCTACCAGTATGTGCAAGCTGTTTGACCAAAGTGATATCTTTAATGCTGAAATATAGTAATTGCTGTCATGCATAAATGTTGAAATGTTCTGTTCTACTTTAAAGTGCATGATAATTTTCTGATTGGACAATTGGTGTTTTACTTTCATTCACGAACTAAAACAAGTTTTAGTGGTTCTGTGTTGTTCTTTATCAATTTTGACAAGCTGCCAATGTAAAAAGTATCGATATCTATTGATATCGGTAGTCCTTGGGCCTGTATTGACCTGGCCAAATCACACCAAATTTTGTAATTCTAATTTTAGTCTAATAAATGTACATGTGGGTGGGCGCGTGATCTGCCAGCATTTAGGGGGGGAGGGGTTCCCTCCAATAGGACTGGCACTAATACAGCAAAACGCCTGCACGCGCTTTCAGTCTCATCAATCAACCGGTCTCACGTGCTCAGCTAACAGGTCATTTCAGGTGGTGCAGACAGGTGAGCTAATTAACTAACATGCTATGGCGGTAGCATAAATGCTCGAGATTAAAAGGAACAAAAAAATTAAAGGCTACCTATAAGATTTAATAATGACGATAACATTAAGTCTGGTGTATAACAACATAAAAAGCAAAAATGCACGTGAGTCTTATTCAGAAATGCATGATAAAGTAGTTTGAGTGTAAAGTGACCTAATACACAGCAGTGACCCTGTTTCCCTCTTTTCACACTGTGTCAAACTGAGACACCGACTCACCGAACAGCTCAGGCTCATGTTGTCCATGGTCAAAAGTTTGTGTCAGGTTTTGTCTCCACTCAGGAAAAGGGCGTGAAGTCCTCTTCACTTACAGAAGGTTTACAGGTAAAACGACGTCTCCTCTTCCATGCCTGCAGGACAATAAACACCCAAACAGGAAACGCTATCTCCAGCTTCTGTGGGAAACAGAAGTGAAACTCAGCTTGTCACTCCCTCAACTTGCACATTAAATAAATGAGAGCAGCGTTTTGAAGCTGTGGAGTTCGGGGAGGGGCAGAGCAGCGGTCACCCCTCCTTCTGAATCACAGCTGGTTGAAGAGACCTGACAGGTGAACGTGCTGCAGGCATCAAACACACAGTGAGGGAATAATTGCAAAAGAGGGGGAAAAAATGTAATTAATCAGTTTAAAGAGTAAATTTCTCATCTTTGCTGTCGGTCGGTTGAATATGGAGGACTAAAGATGTCAGTGAAATATATAAATCTTAAATTAATTAAACAATAAAATGTGTCATTAATTATTTGGAGCTGGGAATATATAAATGATAGAATAATTGTATATAAAGTTATCACACATTTGCTTTGCACTGTGTACTGTTGTGTGATCTTGTTTTTCCTCAGTTATACAGGGTGTGATTCTAGGGACTTTCAGCTCCACAAGCTGTATCAGTAGATAAATAAATGTTGAAATCTGGACTCATTCATCCATGCAGATAACTGATGACTGTTGTGTATCACGTTGCAATTATGTGAATCCCCTTTACCCTTGATGGCAAGGTGACTTATGTTACCAGGGAAACCTAAGGAAATAAAAGGAGAGGAAACAGAGAAAGTTCTCAGAGCGTTTAGGAGATTTGTAACTGAGCACATCTCTGCGTTCTCCTTGCAAGTAAAATCAAAATTCTGTTGTCTTTGCCTCATTTGTGTCTCTTTTCTGATGGTTTAGGTTGTTTAAACGTGACATAAAGAGAACATAAATAGTTAAAACTATGATTTCTTGATTATTGAAAAGTCCACATGTGCAGTACACAAGGGTTGTTTGCTCTCAAACATCATACATGTAAATAACCATGCATCCTCTTTCTGGACATGCCCTCCTTTTTGTAAATTATGCTGGGGGGGATTTTATATAATTCTCCAAAATGTCCAGATTTAGCTCAGTTTCCTTTACAGATCATTAATATTTATAATAAAGCGCTGCACTGGGCTACTAGCATTACTTGATGAACCTACCTCTCAAGATGTTTTTGTTGGTCCGTGTGTTTGTTTGTTTTTTACCATTCTACAGAAATAGGCCAAATTGCAGTCCCATAATGATAATCATATTTTAAAACAAACAAACATAAATACAATGTTATGATCTATTTTAAATGTATATGGTCCCCATATAACAGATAAACAGGTCATGGTATCCAATAAGGGACACAAACAGACCAGAGTCCCTGTAGACAGGTATGTCGTTCATGGTGCCTGTAACAGATGTATGCAGGTCTTGATACTGTTAGGATACATAGCTTATGTACATGTGTTTTGCTAAAAATATAATCAAAATGTGCTCATTAAAGGAATGTATTGGTGGATATATTTCAGAGGAACGAGGGAGGAATTGATATCCACAGTAGGAGGGAAGAGAAAACATAAGTTTTACAAAATGAGGAAGTTTGTTCAGAGTTCATGCACTGAGACCAGATAGGGTAAGTGAGACTGGGGTTTAGAGAAACAGATGTAGAGAAAAGTTCAACTGTTACTATGGAGATCTGTATGTGATGGCTTAGTGGCAGACAGTATAATTTTTGTGCGTGTGCGTGTGTGCATTAACAACTCACTATTAGGTAAATATCTGCTGCTGCTCTTCCACCACAAGAACGAGCACTCACACACTGTACATCCAAAAGTGAATAAAATCATGGCTTTTTGAGACTCATCATCACAAAACCAGGGACAGAATCAGATCATATGTTTAGGTCAGGTCATTTAATCAGTTTTTATCACCTTTACATCTCAGTATTCTCCTGAATTAAAGACTAAAACATTCACACTTTTTGTCTCTTTTTCTCACATAAAAACGCACACATACAGAGGCATGAAGTGTAATTGGGTGAAGAAAACAACACACAGAAAATCTTGTCGGACAAAAGTAACGTAATAACTGTCAGTCCCAAACATCTGTTCTGAATTGTTGACCTTTTAGTGTTTTTTGGAAGATTGAAACAGCAGGAAGATATCCCAAAACTGTTAAAGGTGTTGACTGTAAACATTGTGCATAAATCTTTTATCTTAAAGCTCTCTCATAAAATGTAAAACACTATCATCACATGAGATATAATGACAAATATAACCTTCATCACAGTGACTACAGTGTGGGGTGACTGAGACACCCATGGAAAGACTAAACAGTGATCGAAATAAAAAGGAAGTCAGAAAGGAGTGTCAAAGGGAGTGAGGCGTTTGTTTTCTCACACAGGAGTGCTTTTAACCCTTGAAAATAAAATAAAATCACATAAAAGAGAAGAAATTGGCAGAGCAGGAGGTAAAAAAATGAAGGTTGTTTGTTTTTATCATAGTCCTTAACTGAGGCCTATCCTTTCCAATATTTAACCCTGAAAGTATCCCTCTCCCTCTGACTGTTCAGACTCTTTTAGCCCTTGAAGGACAAAACACCCCTTGACTGTAACCCCTGCCCTCATAGAAAAAAAAATCTCAGTTCAATACTCATTCCCTATTTTTACACATACAACACCCTCTTCTTTTGTCCTACCACCCACAGGAACATCGTAACCCTCCCCTTAACCCTGGTCTGAGTTTAATACTCAGTGCGGTCATAGTTCATCATGAGCAGCTGCTTCATCTGCTTTAAGTTTGAACTCCACCTCTGTGATCTTTCCGTCTCCATTTCGGTCCTGATTGGAGAACATGTTGTCAATGATGCGGTAAGGATCAAACCCAGGAGCCAGGCGGCCTTTTCCCTCGCTCACCTGGCGCATGATGTAGTCTGTGAACTGTGGAAACAAAAGAGAGGGAGGTGGTTAGCTGAGGGCAAGATATAGGCTATAGGGAAAAAAGATGGTTTACATGATAGTTCCATAAAAGTGAAGCCAAAACAATCAAAGATGCTCCATTAATTATGAAAATCATAAATTCAGCCTCATAAAAATCAGCTTCTTCAAATTTGTGTATCAGCAGGTGATCAAGAGATAATAAATGTTTTGAAACTGGTTTCTTAGTTTGACATTCTCACTATATGGTTTGAAAGCCTGCACATGCTGGATAAGCAATTGAGGAGGCTGAATAAACATTTTTTGATATTCTTACATAAGGTTTACAATATACTTATTTGGGTTTATGGTTTATAAATACAGTCATTTACTATATTGAGGTTTCACAGGTTTGATGAGAGTTAGACTGAAGTATTTTCTCTGTTCTCTCACCCCCAGAGAGAAATATCTGCTCTTTGCTAAACTCTGCACCTCTAACACACACACACACACACACACACACACACACACACACACATAGCTCCATACAACAGCCTATCATTCCTCTGCATGTGAAAGGCTCATACTTCTTTGACACATGCAAAAGTGATGATTCCTGACAATGCACTGTAAGGTTTCTCTCAAAGACACTTAAATACTTTCACAGGCACGTGGTGTTTTCGCAGAGGTGTTATTTCCCACTGAATGGTTTGAATAAACATTTTCTGAAACAGCCCCCCCACAGGAAGACACCAATGGGAAAAAAAACACCTTGAGGTTTTTTTGGGGGGACAGTGGGAAGAGTTTCTGGCACAGGATTCAAAAGTTACCATTCATAACAACCAAATAGAGTTTTCATAACAGAAAACAAGTTTCCCTGCCAGACCACTGACCTAAATGTAAATAAAATAATGCTGCACAACTTTGTGTGTTCATCAATCAGACTCTGCAGACCCTTGGCTCATTTAAGTTTGTTCATTGACTTGAATAAAGGAACCTGTGGACCCATCTTGCTGATTCCTGCTTCTGATTCTTTTCTTCTTTTCATTGTAGACTCAACACAAGCATAGATTAGAGAAATTCAAAGTCTAGCAGCTGCAACAGAGCCTTGCCCTGAATCAGACTCCAAATTGAAGAAAAGACAAGAAATGACGCAACACAGGAAATTGAAGTTTGTCATCCATCATTTCATTCAACCAGAGGGATACTCAGAAAAAAAATGTACATTTAGGTTATCACATACCTCAGAGGGCTCCACCAGCTTGTTCTCATCCTTGTCCATCTCAGCAAAAAGGTCAGGGGACACGTCATCGTTCCAGATGAACATGTAGCCTTCAGGGAGCCCTTCTTCCATTTCCACGAGTTCAATGTCAAACACCATCACAGCGCTTCCTGGGACTTCACCAGCTAAAAACACACACACACACAAAAGTATTAGCAATAGCTGCTCATGATAACTGGTTGGTAAGAAAGAGTGCTGACTTCAAATTAATCTCTCTAGTGATTTTCAATTTTCATCATCTTTTCTACATTTGATCTCATCAACTCTTGATTTCTCCTGCTCTAGAGCAGGATTTAGTGGCCTTAACATGGGCAGGATTTTGGAGGAAACTGTCACCATGAGACTGTATTGTTTGTCTTTACAGTTGTATTAACTTCCAAATAATGCTTTCATATGATAGTGAGATCTGAAGAAGTGGATTTTACCGACGGAGCCACTCTTTAACAAACCAGTTACACTGGTCCAGTTTCTCAGCTCTTATAACCACCCCTACATGCAACTTATACTCCCTTCTTACAGAACAGATTTATGGGTTGCATTTGTGTGTGTGTGTGTGTTTCTTTGTGGCTGGAAACTTACTGACTCCTCTCTCCCCATAGCCCAAATGAGGAGGAATGACAAGGTGTCTTTTCTCTCCCACACACATCGCCATCAGCCCATCCTCCATCCCTGGCACCACCTGGTTTGCTCCCAGAACAATGTTGTATGTTTTCCCATAATTGTACCTTGAAAAATACAAATGAAACATTTTTAAATACATACTCCTACGAGGTATGTGTGTATTGTTCTAGAACAAGCATATACATCATGTGAATTTGAACACTTTCTGTCCCAAAGACTCTCTACAACTTTTTTTCACAGAATTATTTTTTTCATTTTGTATCTTTTACATTGTGCTTTCATTGGAAATGTATTTGAGTACTTCAGTTATGTACAAAAACCAAACAGAGCTGCAAACAAAGTCAGTGAGTTGAGAGGCTGGCAGCATACCAATCATTCTGTAACAACTGAGACACAACACAGATCTCCTAACAACTCCAAGCATACCATCCCTCCAACAACTGCTCTTCCCCACAACTCTCTCCCCGAAGACAGAATAGCTTCTCTTAAAACCCAGTGGAAATCCCTTCCCCAATGGTGATTGGCTGTTTTTTAGAGCAACAGGACACTGCTCCTTTTAGGGCGACAAGATCCCTCCTGATCAATGACATGGGTTCATAATTAATCTTTCAGTGTCTATGTGGGTCAGACAGACATCAGCAAAATTATCCTTAATGACTCTGCCCCTAAAATTCTGTTAAAGTGTGAGTGCAATAGTATGTATTGAAGTCTTCAACGTTCAGCAAACTACTGATCAGCAAGTGTCCAGTTGCCGGCTGCTGGGTCAAGGAGGCTATGTAAGGCCAACAGTCCTTTAAGGATGCAGAGGTCAGCAGCATTTTTATGGCTTTGGTCTACTCTCAGAAGCAGAAAGCTGTAGATCGGGTTGGACAAATCTGATGTTCTTCCTGATGTCAGAAAAAAATCACCGTCTTGTGTTTAAACTGCCAACTTTGAACAAAAAATCAACTATAGTTGAAGTGTAGTTTTCTGCAAATGAAAAGCCAAGTGTAATCTGTGTGTGCGCAGCTTTCTCAGGTAGATGAGGGTGTTTAACTTTCCCAGAAGTCTACTCACGTGGAGTCGATAGACGTGCCATCCAGCAGAGAAGCATTGTAGTGATATTTCACAAAATCACCCTTCTTGGTTTGCTTCTCACACTCCTCTGGTTTGTGAGTAACAGTAACTTCAGTGCTGTCTGATGGGTTGTGGAAGTCGATGATGTGGACATCAAACACCAGAACAGCTGAACCAGGGATCTTAGAGCCTGAGAGAGAAATGTGATTTAGACAGAAATGCATCGATTCAGAATAATAAACAGGGATTATTATGTGAATGATGCGACATCAGAGCATTGTTCACACACCTGTACCCTCCTCTCCATAGGCCAGGTGTGGTGGGATTGTGATGGTGCGTTTTTCTCCAACACAGACTCCAATTAGTCCCTGATCCATGCCCACAATTACGTAGCCTTGCCCCACATAGGTGTCATAGGTGCGATTACGAGAGTAGCTGTGGAGAAGGAGATATAAGCTCAACTTTATTGGATAATTTACTTTAGAAAACAACCCTCTGCTAACCATTTCAAACATACAACTTTTTGTTTAACATGTAAAACAACAGCTAAACTGAAATAGACTTTTCACCAGCTGATTAAAAATTCAAGACCACAGCTAAGAAAACCCTGAAAATCCCCACGATAGAAAGTCAAGTTTGAAAAAAGGACTCAGTAAAGAGTCTTGTTGATCACTTCAAAAGTTTGTTTTATTATGCTTGATGCCAGAGTTTTCAGAGGGCAAATGGGAAAGTTGCTTCAAGCGGTGAAAACAGCTTCATGTTTGGTATTCACTGTCTGGCTCTAAGGTCCATTTTTGGAAACTTCTTCCACCATCTATTCCCAAATGTTCTCAGTGTGATTTAGATCAGGGAAACTCGTAGGATGGTCCAAAAGAGGGAGCTTGTTCCTCTGGAAGGAGAAGGTCTTTGTCAGGCAGCCTTTGTGAACTGCAGCATTGTCATGTCATTCATTTATTCATTGTCATAGTCATGAAGGACGCCCCCTGCAGCATCTCCACATCTCCAGCCACCGTTTGATGCCCCTGCCTAACCTGAAGCTCCATTGTTCCAGTGAAGGACCAAACGGCCCAGATCATAATGGCGCCCCCTCCACTGTGTAGAAAACATCTCGAGTTGGAATCTCCTTGTCATGTCAATAACGCTGAAACCATGAGGCCTGTCAAGGTTCAATTTTTTCTCATCAGAAAACAAAAATGTCTCCCACTCTTCAATGTCTTGTGTTTGACGATCTCTTGCAAAGTCCAAACAGAGAATTTCATGGCATTGGAGCGAAGGCTTTGGAGTCAGCTTTTGTTCTCAAGGTCGTTCTCTCTCAGACACCGTCTCATGGTTATTTGGCTGCAGTTGGCATCAGTAACAACCTTTATCTGGGTCAAGGATGTTCCCATGAACACCCTGATGGACAGCTTATCAGATCCTCAAGGCTGGTGATATTTCTTTTGGGTCTACCACATGACTTTTGTTCGCTCCTTCCCAGGATCTTTTAAGGAATTTGAAATGACTGTTTCACTGCATCCAGCTTCAGCACTTGTATTCTGAGAGGCCCCAATTATGCAGCTAAACAATCTGACAACATTCAAAGCTTTTTTAGCCTTTTGCCATCAGGAGATCATGAAAGTGTGAATACCTGACAGAAAATGACATTAAATACACATTTTGCGTAAAAATTGGCTTTTGAAGGCTGTGGTCTTAAACTTTTGATCAGCTGATGAAAAGTCTTTTTTACTTGAATTGCTTTTTACAATGAATTGTTAACTCCTTTTTTTTGTCTCACTTCCATTTCTTCTTTCTGCATTTCAAAACTCTACTTTGAACCTTTTCAACAGTGCAAAATGTAAATCAATGCCATTTTTTAACCTGTCTTAATATTTTGATCAGGTGTGTACAACTTCTGAAGACTTAAGAGTTTTAACCTATAATAATTTCTTTGTGTGATGGGAGCAGTATTACACCAATTTCTTTATAAATCAAATGGCCTGCAATAAACAATACTGATGTAATTTAAGGTGTTTTCCATGCAGTCTGTTTGAATATTCAGGTTCTCCACTTCTCATTAATAAGTAATTGTCAAACATAATGTAAAAGCATAGAGGCAGCTGTATGTGATATTGTGAGCTATTGAAAGTAAATCACGTTAAGGTAAGTGACGAGAATCCATTAACAAGCCCAGTTCAAATGAAGTTTGGATGTTGTGCAAAATGTAAATAAAACAGAAGACAATGGTCACAATACAATGAATGTAGTTCAAGTCTAATCTATATTCAATTGAATACACTACAAAAAAACAAGATCAACTTTATTATTCAAACTGAGAAACTTTTAAGTTTTTTCTGCAAATATTAACTTATTTCAAATTTGATGTCTGCAACTTGGGTTGTTCTTTCTCTAAATGATTCTTGTGGTTTTTGTTGAGGTTTTGACTAAAATATTTCAAAGACAAAATCAACCCTTCAAACAATCTTCAGCTTTGACTGCAGGATAAAGTTGCCGTCGCTATAGTGATTTACAGCAGCAGCTGCTTATGTCAGCATTGCCGTCATTGTGGGCAGATAGCAGGAAGTCTGGGTAGAAAAAAGGCAAGCTGCCATTTATACATGAGCTCTGATAGAAACTGTTGTGGTTAAAACTCTGAGGCCAACATTCACTGATAGAAAGAGACCACAGTTGTTTATCTTTGTAAGCACTTATCAGAGCCCTCAATCAGAAAACGTTGTAGAATCACACACCAGATTATTAGTCTTTTTATTTAGTTGTACACAACTTCTATCAAGTTTTTCAAACTTTATTTTTAAATTTCAGTTTTGTATCTTGTCCTCTTTTACTGCCACAGTCTTTTATAATCATTATTTATTTATCTTATCTTGGTTGTTTTATTTTATCAGCTCGAGTGTTAATATCGTCTTGTATTTTGAGTGTTTTCCTTATCAAGCCCCCTGGTTGCTTCCCCTCAGTGCATGAGTTTAGAGCTGTTTCTCTTCTGTTTTTAGCTCTGGTTGATCTCATCTTCATCAGCGCTCTGGAGCGTGGCTGTACCTGGTGCACACATCCCTGTCCCCCTGTTTCTCTCCTGGAACGCAGCTGAGCCTAACTCCCACTTCTCTGTTTTATGACTTTCTGAAGCATAAATCTCAGTTGACTCAATGGAGGACACAACTCATTGTTTGGTCTAAACCTGACACCAGAGACTCCCCAATCAGCTCTCCTTGGAGCTAACAAAAAAGTAAGACTGAACCAATGGTCACTGCCTTCTAAGATAAGCATATTTCTTTTCAGAAATACAAATAAAAACAATTTAGATGCTTAAATAGTTGAATAAAACAATAAAGGTGAAGCATTTCCATAAAAATAATATTATAAGCTACACGAGGTTTAGTTGCTCATTTAGTCCACAGGGTCCTCACTTTGAGAAAAATCTCAGTGCTCTTATTGTTAGAGTTCAGAGACTTTTCTTATATTTATTTGAGCATTGTGATCCAAATGTTGACTGTGGGGCAATATGTTTTGCTTAGGGGATCATTTTGTGTTTCAGTAGATGAAGACAGAGCTTCTTAACAATCACAGAAAAGTTGCTGTGAAGAGTTGATTCTTCACTCTGTGACTTCAGTGCAAAGTACGATGCTGCCACCTGCAGGATTCTCAAAGAACAACAGACAGTGGTCTTCAGTCTGTGTTAGGAATCAAAACGTGAGCTCTGTCTCTCTGTGTGTCTCTGTGTCTCCTCGTGTCCCTCTGTCCATCCCAAGATGGGCAGAATAAAAGTGGGACGGCATATTGTGTTACTCTAGTGAAGTAAACAACACACCAGCAAAAAAGTGGTGTTTTGATGTAGTTTTAGGGTTTCTTTGGACAAAAACTGTTTTTAAAAGAATGGCTGAGAGACGAGTGCCATGTTATGGTTAGTTAGAAAAGTGTTTCATTAACAAAATGCGCTTTTCAATGCCTTCTTTCAAAACTATTATAATTACAGACAGTCAACAAATGTCTGCTTTAGAACTTCAGGTTTAAGGTTTTGGTATTGAATGTAAAAGAAGATATCACTCAAACAAACATGTCTGTAAATAAATTAAAATTCTCTGATCAAATTGTCATCAAAAATTTTGTATCACCACACCTTCCTCTCCATTTTTCTTGACTTCTTCAACTTCCTGCTCATTTTATTAACACAATACAACAGGCCCGCCAATGACGTCGTGGCTCCCGAACTGGAACCAACTATTTTTGGTTCTACACATGAACCAACTTTTCAGTTGCCATACCAACGTTTTTCTTTTGGTCTGAATACGAAGAATGGTTCAAATTTGGGTTCAGGAACTGTCAACATATTAGTGTGAAATCCACTATATGTCTCCCTGTCTTTCCCCATGTCTGTGTGTGTGTGTGTGTGTGTGTGTGTGTGTGTGTGTGTGTGTGTGTGTGTGTGTGTGTGTGTCTCTCTCTCTCTCTCTCTCTCTCTCTCTCTCTCTCTGGTTACCATGAAGGTAATCAAGCAATCACACGTACCTCGAATCAAAAAATGTTCCATCAAGGAGGCTGCCGTTGTAGTGGTAGCGTACAAAATCTCCAGCCACAGTTTTCCTTGTGCAGGTTTCCGGTACAATCTGATTGGTTACTGAGATCCCGTCTCTGGGGTTGTGGAGGTCCAGGAGCACAACATCGAACACAAGCGACGCCTGTCCTGGGATGTCGCTACCTTGTGGACAGAAAGCAGAATAAGTTGAAGACAGCATGAAGACAGGTATGAGTACAGATGAAGAGAAGAATAAGAAATATTCCTCTTAAATAAATAATTTGATGAGGAGAGGATGAACTGTGTTTTCTATCAGTTTCAATTTTAGCTTTGAAGTTACTTGTCATTCAAGTTAGAAATTTAAAGTGTGAACAAATAATGAAAGTTTAAACTTTCACAGATTTAGGAAATAAAAGAGACTTCTTAAAAATCCCTGGTTTTGCTCTAATTAAAGAAAAGATTTAAAATTAACTGAAAGGAAAGTAAAGAATATATAAAACTTACCATCTCCATTCTCTCCGTATCCCAGGGATGGTGGCATAGTGATGATCCTTCTCTCCCCGACACACATTCCCAGAAGGCCCTGGTCCATTCCTGCAATCAGCCACCCAATCCCAACATAGGTGTCATAGGTGCGCATACGAGTGTGGCTGCAGCAAAGGAGGGAAGAGAGAGGTTACAGGTGTGTGTATGACTCTGAATATTTGTGTATGAAAAAATTCAATATGCTGAACACAAACCTGGAGTCAAAGAGCGTGCCATCTAGTAAAGTGCCGTTATAGTGGTAACGGACGAAGTCAGACACCTCCACCTTTCTGGAGCACACAGAGGGCGTGTGGTAGGTGTTGGTCTGAACACCATCCTCAGGGTTCCACACATCGAGCAGCAGGACGTCAAAGTGGAGGATGGAGTCAGGTGGGATAATGTCACCTGAAGAGAAAAGAAAGAGATCACACCCATTAGACAGTCCAGAAAAACAATGTGAGATCAAACTCAAAAAGTGGTGTAAATTAGGCCTGGGCAGTTTATCGCAAATCAGATTTAATCAAAACCCGGCATCTTGCAATATTGTAATTGGCGACAGTGCAATATTTCTTTTATCTGAAATATGTCAGAATGTCAGAATTTTTTTTTAGCAGTGGTTGTTTTATGCTCAACATCAATGTGAATACATCCCAAAGAGACAAAGTGTTGAAAACTATCTTAGCGAGACAAACAATCTAAATGGCAAAAAGTGGCAAAACAAAACAAAAAAAGAGTAGCAATAAAAAAAGGTTCAAGGTGGAAAAATTGTCATACAGCAGAAAAAATGTGAAAATATTGGGAGAAGACTTGATAAATTGTCAATAAGTAGCAAAAATGAAACAAAAGAGTAAAAGAGTAAAAAGTGACTTAAATGGACATAATGCAACAAAAAATTGGCCAGAAAATTGGAAAAACCTGGAAATTTGTCATAAGGTAGCAAAAAGCAGCAAAAACTATTTTATTTTAAATATTAAATTAGAGGAAAACTTAATAAACAGTCGGAAAGTAGGAAAACTTTCCTAAGGCCTGACATTTCTGTTCATGTTCTGTTTTTTTTTTTTATTGATCTTATTTAACATTCTAACTTTCATAGACACTTAATTTTAGGTATTCATTGTCTGGAAGCCATAAAAATATCATCCTCTTTGATGTAGCAATCAATAACAACACATATGACTGGGAACTTGAAAACTAATCCCACCATAAACTGCAATTTCAATAAAAGAAAAAATAATCGCAATTATATGCAAATTGTTCAGCTCTCGTGTAAATAAAGTCTTTTCTAAGTGCACAGGTGTTTGACAGTGTCGTAGTACTCAAGCCCAGTCTCAAGACCTTTTTTTTATACATTTTTACACAACCACACCATGAATCAAGCCTAAAGAGATAAATTCTGGTGATTTTTTTAATACTTCTAGTACATACATGCTAAATACACTAAGACATTAAGTTGTTTCTGATTCAAAAATAACCAAGGGATTATAAACTCCCAAGCAAAGCCTGAAAAAAATTATCTGGTCATGCAAATGCTGCTTTTTCTCACATGTAGTTAAAGTGTTTTGATTAAAAAATCTTTGGATTTTGGATCAAAATAAACAAGAAATGTTGATCACTTCTTTTTGAGTCTTGAAAGTACCAATGGTCTTTTTCCCTTATTTGAGGTTTTATTAACTGAGTAACTGGGACAGTAATAACCTGTCAATTAAATAATCATGAAACTGTAGCTGACTGAAAGCAACATTAACAGTTGTTTTTAATGTACAAAGCAAACACCTCTTCAAGTGAAACATCCAAAATTGGCAGCTTTAGAGGTGTATGTGAATTCTCCTGTGCTACCTACAACCTCATCTCATCAACATCCTGTGATGTTTAAACCCTCCAACATTTTATTTTGGTGAGTGCAGCTATCTGCTATGTTTGCAAATATGAGCATGAGTCACTTCTTACTCACTCACTATTTATGGGTGCAAAATGGTACAAACGGTTATCCCTCAGTGCTTGTAGGCATGTTGAGCCTCTGCTTCAGTTTTTAGTAAATAAACAAGAGAACAGGGACATGAGAAGGAGGAGAAGGTGAGGTCCAGGAGATGTGAGGAGTAAGTGGGTTGAGGAGTGTGAGTGGGAGGCCATTAAATCCTAACTACTGATGAGCTGGCAGGTCTCTTCCTGGTTTTAATCTGCCTTCTTCACTTCTCTTTTCTTCTTCTCTCTGATAACCACAGCCCGAGCTTTTACCTGTCCACACATGCCCCCTGTCTCTCCCATGATCATAACATTTAACACAGAGACACACGCTAACACACTTGTCTTTACTTGTAAACACAGAATCACATTTTTTCTAGGTTTTCTGCAGCCTAGTACCCTTTATGTTACAAAAACCTACAGTGTTTTTTTTCCCTGAGTCTGACACTTTAACATTTACTGAGCTGGAAGTCTGGATCCAGATCAGCTTCCTGGTCTGTGATGTCCCTCTGACATCATTCAACATGGACGCCTGGGTTCAGCCCACTTCCTCTCTGCTCCAGCTGACTCCAGAGCAACAATACTCTTCCATGACCGTCATCTTTTTGTCCTCAACACTCCCGCCTCTCTCTCTCTTTCTGTTGTTGTGAGCTGTGCCAGCTGTGTGCTCACTCACTCATCAGTGTATTCATGATCACTCTCAGGAGTAATAAACTCCAGCCTGTCCCCATATTTTTTTTGTCCTGACTGTTACAACTAGCCTGTAAACAGTGACAAATGAGCGCAAGGCAAACTAAGACATACTCACCATATCCTCGCTTCCCGTAGGCGAGGTGAGGTGGGATCTTGACCAGCCGCCTCTCGTTGACACACATCCCCACCAGAGCTTTGTCCATCCCTTCGATGAGCTGCTTTTTGCCCACAAACACATTGTAGGAGCTGCCACGGTCATAACTGTAAGAGGGAAGCCAAATAAAAATGGTCATCTAGCTTTGAAAATTCATTATATAAAACAGGTGCCTATGATAAATGCCATTTTTAGAAAATAATTCGAGCATCATGTCCCAAAATAAGCCGATACTTTAGAAACCAGCTTAAGGATGCTGGCTCTTTGGCAGTGTTGTAATGCAATAAAGTACATATATTTAGTTACTCCACTATATTTTGGAAAAAAAGTTTGTGCTTTTACTCCACTACATTTCCCTCAGGCATCTTTTTTACTCCTTACTACAAGATTAAATCAGAAGAAATCTATACCTAACATTGTGCCTGTTTGTTATGTCAACTGCCAAGCAAAAAGAAGTTCTGTTCATGGTATGTTACATTATTGATGCCATCATGGAAGTACTTATTGCAAGGCTCTGCTGCTAACTAGTCGTGTATTAAGTACTTGACCGCAATACTTGAGTAAAAGTACAAGTGTCCTACCAGAAGATGACTTGAAAAGATAAATTGATAAGGTCACTTCTAAAAATACAACTGTTTTCTCATAATTTTGAAAATCTGCTGAAAGACACGTGCAGTTTGTCCATGTAACACACAGGGAGGCTGAGAGCAAGTTAGTCATCACTGATGATGGCAGAGGTTTCATTTTCACTAGTGAAGTTTAAGCTTTTTTCTCCTGTGCCTGGATTTTCTGTGATTTTACTGTAAGGAAGCCAAAAAAAATTCCAAAATCGAAAAATCCAAGTGCTCATCTAAGAAAAAAAAGTTACTTTTACTCTCAATACTTAAATATATTTCATGTCAGGAAATTACTTTTGATTTTAAGTACACTAAATATCAGCAACTTAGATACTTTTACTCAAGTAGTGTTGTCAAAGCTGACTTTAACTTCTACTAAGGTCATTTTCTGGTAAGACACTTGTGCTTTTTCTCGAGTAATGCTTTTCTACTTTCTACAAGACTGCTTTTAGGTATTTCACAGACATGGACAACCACAAAACCAAGAGATGCTCATTGATTTCGTGGCTTACAGGCCTCCTAGGAAGTTATTATTCACTGTGCACCAGCATTAATATGAACTCAGTCACTCTAGTTGATAGAATTAATGGAAGTTCAACACCCATCATAAGGATTTGGTCCACAGTTTCTAAATAAAAAATGGTTTTCAAAATGTCAAAATTACTCTGCACAGTCTCATCTAGCAAAACCCCACTCTGACCAAAGTGGGGTTCATTTCTGTAATCACAGTTGGCTGTGGGTGGTTTTGTAGACAGCTAAAGGGGCACAGGGTTAAGTCAGCCCGCTTGCCTGCGTGGCTCCCCACTTAACGCGCACATTTACGCATCGCGCACGCTTCTCGTACCATGAACCAGATCAAGTATGTGCAGCGCGACTATACTGATGATATCAAACTTACTCTCTGCGTGATACTCACCTGGAGTCGAACTTCTTGCCGTCAGGAAACATGCCATTATAGTGATACCTGACATAATCCCCAACTTTAACAGCGCGCAAACACTGCTCCGGCACGAAAGTTTTCTCTATGAGGATGTCGTCTAACGGGACCGGAGGAGCGTTGCAGGCGGCAAACGCCACCAAAACAGAGAGCAGCAACATCCCCTGCATGCATGTGCTCATTTTCACGACCGATAAAATCGCCAACGATGCAGATAACTGTAGCTTCAGTCTGCGTGTGTACGCACTGCCTCCCTGTTAGTTTGGTTTCCTCTACTCTGACTTGGGTAAAAGTCCTGCCCCCCTGTCCCTGAGCAGGAACATCAAGTTACACAAAATATGATCAACTTCCGCTTAAGGATGAGGGGGAAAACTAAATAGATCCTCCGGACACTGAAAATCAACCGGTTAAATCTTTCTTGAATAATGATAATTTTTGGTACCATATCCACAGGGAGATCCTTTAAACTTAAGGTGGAATAGAATTTTTTGCTTCGATGCGTTTTTTTCCTTTTATTATTCAAAAACTGCCAATTAAACTCTTTTTCACCAACATAGAGTGACTATGTTCCACAGTGGCAAGAGGGGCACGAACTCATATTTGCAGTTTGTCTGTAAAAATGCATTTTCACTGCAGCATTTTCTGTCTGAGAGCACAGCGCAAGTAGTCAGAGCAAATCCAGACATTTGGGGAATTTTATGAAATCCTCTCAGACATTATTGTAATACTAGAGAGCAGGACATGTTTGGGCAAAAGGGGACGTTTAGTCACCCTATATAAAAACCACCACATCAAGATAAGCAAATAAAACAAAGCCTATCAGGTGATGGCCTATGCTTTTATTTTGAAACTGCAAACACTTTCCTGTCTGACCCTACAGTTTTCCATCGCCTTCACTCTCACTGAGATTGAATGGGATAGTTTTTGGGCACCACGTATTGGTCTTGCGCAGTGCAGACTCTGAGAAATGTCAACGTGGTAACGAAGGGGTCTCTGCGGACACATCCCCCTCTGGATGTGTTTAGACCAGAGTGGTGCACAGAAACTCACATCTGGACACGCCTCTGGATTTCAGAGTTTGATAGTGGTCACACAAGGACAAATATCTGCTCTTGCACGATATTATGCAATGATGCTGTTGTGTTGGTGGGGTTTAGCTCCCTTTGGGGGGGGCAGGAATGTTTCTACGTGGCAGTGGGAGGGGGAGGGAGACTTCAATCTCACTCAGGATTCATTAAGTGGCTGTTAGGAAGTTGTATCTGTGGCATTGAAATTCTCTTTTTGGTCTTAAAATTAAGAAGGTAATGTTTGTTTTCCTGCACTGCAAGACGCAGAGATTTGTCCCATGTTTACATTTATTGCATGAGTCTTAAGTTTGTGTGAGTTTACAGTAAAGGGCCAGAGCAGCAGCAGTGATTGAGTGTTTGTGTCAGTGGGAGGAGCAGCTCCCACCCGCTGCAGAATCTGTGCCCAGGGGAAGGGAACTTTTGTCCGGATACGTGTCAGAGCTTAAGGCGGTCTTAAAGACCAACGCACACCCCCGGCCTTGGATCACCCCAACCAGCCCCCTCCACCTTTCTCCAAACTTTAAAAAATGGCTCCCTCCACTTCTTCCCAACTTTTCTGTGTACTTTTACTTGCGTTTTCCGCCTCGGTGGTGAACTCTCAGTATGAGAAATACAGCTTCAGGAGCTTCCCCAGGAACGAGCTGATGCCTCTGGAGTCCGCGTACAAACACGCGCTGGACCAGTACACCGGGGAGAAGTGGAAGGAGACTGTGGAGTACATGGAGGTGTCTCTGCGGCTCTACCGGCTGCTGCGGGACAGTGAGGCCTTCTGTAACCTCAACTGCAGCTCAGTGCGGCTGGACGACGAGGAGAAGTTTGCGGAGTTTCCAGAGCTGAGGGCCTTTGGGAACGTGATGAAGAGGGCGCAGTGTCTGAAGCGCTGCAAACAGGGGCTGCCCGCTTTCAGGCAGACCATGCCCAGCCGGGACACCATAGATGAGTTTGAGAGGAGAGAGCCCTACAGATACCTGCAGTATGCCTACTTCAAAGTGAGTTCATACACTATATTTACAGAGAGAGAGTGAGAGGAGGGGGCTTCTAGAAATATCAGGAAACACATTTGACGTCAAAACGTTCTTTAATTTTTAAGTATTGTGATAATTTGCTGGTTTTTCCCCTTTTCCCTAACTAAATGTTCATTCTAAACACCATTGCATATGTGTAGTTTCTATTTTTACGTCTAATGACTGTCCTCAGATGCGTCTTGACGTCATGAACGTGCCACGGATGCACAAGGGGCCATTTGTTCCTTCCAGGAAACGGGTCCCACACATTGCTTTCTGAGAGTCAATGTTTTTGTTTTTTGTTTTTTTCCCCTCAAAGAAAGAGAAAGAGACACTTTCACAGGACACACATTTTGTTATCATCAGCTTTTTAAAGACTTACAGCAGAAACTAGTTTATGGGTCATTGATGGATGAGACTTTTGAATATGCCATTTTTAAAAAAATGCTAAAAGTAAAAATACATATTTGGCCATTGTTCAAACATTTGTAATGTGGTGTACACATACATTGATGCAAACAAACCCAGTTAATGGATTTAAGTGTTTTTAGAGTTGTTTTAAGGACAGCCTTGTCGTTGTTATTCATCTCAAAATATATGTATATTCCTTCATTATTACTAATAGTTCAACAAGTATCAGTAATTAAATGAACAGTTTAAGACAAACAGGCTTGTAGATTTGCAGATTAAAATTATTATTCACACTTTTGGGACCCCCAAAAGTCACCCTGTGATACCCAAAAGTGGCTAGTACAGCACAGTAGTTAAAAAATAGGTTTATTTGCACCTATGAGAACGACTTAATAACCTTCCAGGTGTTTTATTTGTTTCCTCAAATGTGTCTGGTAGATGAAACACCCTGTCCTTGAGGTGGTTTCAAAATTGAAGTTCCAAAGTTATGTTTTTTTAATGGTTGCCCCAGATGATTTTTCATATGATAATGCACATTTTCTGACAGCATTTGTTTGTATCGTGAATGCAAAACATTTTAGAAATTATGCCAGATAGGTCAATGAAAATATTGAAATTGATTTAAAGTGATATTAAATGGTTTTACAAATATAAAAAGGGCAGAAAAAGTAGGCATCACATTATTTATCCTTGTCTACAGGGTGATTTTAAAATCAGAATTAGAAATGCTTATAATTAAACCCTGGGAGAATTATTTTTTATGGCTCATAAAACAATACAGCAGTAAGCAAATAAATGAGATGGAGGCAATAAAGTAAGCAATATATACACACAGCAATAATATAAACAAGTAAAGCAATATTTTCATTATATACATTGTGACTACAGCAGGATTAACTGTATTAGACAGATATTACACTCTAAAAAGGTGTTTAAGTATTACACAGTGTTTTAACAAGTTTATAAATAGATTGTACAGTCAGGTGGATAAATATTATGTCCATTATGTCCAAAAATGAAACTAAATATGTCCAGGTTAGTAGTCCAGTGTCTGATGAGTGATATTAAGATAAGTTGTGTGTGTTATTCTTTTCCAGTCTGACAACCTGGCAAAAGCCGTGTCTGCTGCGCACACGTTCCTGCTCAGACATCCAGACGACGAGATGATGCAGAGAAACATGGCTTACTACAAAAGTCTGCCTGGAGCTGAAGACCACCTCAAAGACCTCGAGACCAAATCCTATGAGGTATACACACACACACACACACACACCACAGTTGTGCTATTGTAGGCTCTGTGGTTCTGCTCATGTGGTGGCAGCCTGCAGATACCAGCAAAGTTGGTAACATGGTGGGAAAAGTCATTTATAGTTTCAAGTGGTTCCTTAAATAGGGCCTGGGGTCTTTTTTTGGACCATGACAGAGATGAAGTGGGTCCAAGGCTTTAAGGTTTTAATTTCTTCAACACTGCACTCATCTCTTGTCTGTAGGACAAAAAATAATTGTGGCCCTGAACTCAGATAACAGGAAAGAAAGGCATATTTCTACAACTGCATTTGAAATGGCCAAAGCTGCTGAAATGAATAAGTGAATAATGTGTGTGTGTTTTATTGCAGACCTTGTTTGTGCGCGCAGTGCGTGCCTATAATGGAGAAAACTTCCGTACCTCTGTGTCAGACATGGAGCTGGCTCTGCGGGATTTCTTCAAGGTGTACGACGAGTGTCTGGCAGCGTCTGAGGGCCCCAGAGACATCAGAGACTTTCGAGACTTTTACCCCTCCATCGCAGGTCAGCTTATAACCGACTCTATCATCACCCAGCTCTTCCCCAATCCACAGCTGCTCCTGCATCAGTGGCATGATCCTTTAAGAAAATGTTATCTTTCTTTTTTCTTTTTTTTCCATCTCTCTACAGATCACTACATAGAGGTCCTGGAGAGAAAAGTGAGGTGTGAAAGTGACTTGACACCTGTCGTAGGGGGTTTTGTTGTGGAGAAGTTTGTAGCCACCATGTACCACTACCTACAGTTTGCTTACTATAAGTGTAAGTAGGTTGATGTCAGTAGTTTGATTTTGCTGAATGTTTCTGCACCTATGTTGAAGCCAGGGGACAACAATCTTTGCAGCGTTTAACAATCCACCATTTTGAGTGAAAATACCTGAAGTTGCTGTAATTTTTGTGTCTTCAGTGAATGACCTGAAGAATGCAGTTCCATGTGCAGCGAGCTACATGCTCTTTGATCCCAGTGATGAAGTTATGAAGAACAACGTGGTGTATTACCAGTTCCACAAAGACCAGTGGGGGCTCACAGAGGAGGACTTCCTACCGAGACCTGTGAGAAATACATGATCACAAATCTTTAGCACAAAATCATTTCTGTCCAAAGTTATGACAGGGGGTTGAGGTTTGAAAAAAAGCTGTTAGATGGATGCATATTTTGGCTGAAAACGGGGGTGAATATTGTGTATCCACCTGGTCTGATGAAGCATTTTAACTACAGTGCTGCTGCTGATAGTTTGTTCATAATTTCTTTTCTTTGTGAAAAGAACTCAAAGTAGTAGTTCCACTTATCCGTAACATGTGCCATCAATTTCTTGCCAAGGGTTAAATAGGAGTATCACAAGCACTCACATGTCTGAGGTTTATGTGGAGCTACAAGCAGAAGCCAGCTGGCCTGGTTTATTTGCAGTAAAAGACTAGAAGAGTGTTGTTACAGCCTTGATGAGAAAAAACAAAAAAGTGAAATAAATAGAACTACCAAACAGAATGCCTGAGAAAACCTACACTGCAAAAACTGAAATCGAAGCAAGTCACTATGTCTTATTTGTAGAAACAATTGTCTTATTTTTCTGTATTTGAGTCATGTTCACCAGAGCAGGTCACAAAAATGTCTTATCTCAAGTGTTTTAAAGACAAAAATGAGGTCTGAAAGGCTTTTAACAAGTAAAAAAAATTTGAATTGAGACATTTTCCTGGACTTATCAGTAGATAGGTAGCTCATATGTAGCTCATATCAAGAAAAAATAAGACAAATGCTACTAAAAATAATACATAATGACTTGCTTAGATTTCAGTTTTTGCAGTGTAAAAGGGACTGCGAGGACTTTCTAAGTGATCTTGATTATGAGATGAGCTACATGCTTGATTATAATCCTTAATTTAAAATGAGATTATCAGTGCTATAAAAGGTAATTTCTTAATACTACTTTTTTGCCACCTGATCAAGACTGGACTTGATTGATTCACAGCACGCCACAGTCTCTGTGAAGCTAATGGGCTCGTACTAGATGTTCCTGGATTTGAGACCGAGCTAAGCTACCAAGCTGCTTCACCTGCATTGAGCTCATTTATGATTCCCATGTGTTCTTTACCAGGAACAAAGAAAATGTGGTTTCACAAGGGTTAGAGGCCCCTGTTTATTGGACAGAATTGACAGGCATTTTCCCCCAGTCCCAGTGTTTGAACTAGTTAAGCTCATTTATTTGTCTGTTTATTGCATCTTTTTATTGGTTATAAAAAAACAGTGAGAGGGAGGCACAAAAAAGAGTTGTTAACTTTGTTATAGGTTCAGTTTTTCCCCTCAAATAACAACGTTCCCTCTATTTTCAAGGGCTACTCTGGTTGACTTCTTTTCTTGTGTAGATTAACTTGAATAACCTGTGTGTCTGTGTTTCAGGAGGCAGTGCGGTACCACAATCAGACAACAATGCAGCTACAGATGTTGGAGTTTGCCAAACAGCGCCTAGCGAGCGATGATGAGGTGGGTTTCTTTGTTGACATGTTCTTGCGTGTTGGTGAATTGCAGCATGTGTCTGGACAGGGGGGTCGTCTTTCATCATGGCGAAGTACAAACATCCTACCTTTGAAAATCAAACGTGCACAATAATCATAAACTCAGCCATGGTTATTCAGCATTTCCACGTCTCACAAAAGCTGTGTCCTTGTTTGATTTATGGAAAAACCCTGGATTCTTGATTCTTGTCACATGATACCCTGCAGTACAATGTACGGCCTGTTTATCAAACTGCAGTATGACTAACAGCCATGAGGTGGCAGCAGGACACTAGCATTGCTTTAGTTGTTATGATGCAGCACAAAGACCACAGCCATCAGGGTAACCCCGCATGAGCCAGGATTACATGTTGTTTGAGGTAAATACTGCTCAGTTCTGCTCTGTAATCTCTTTAGTTATGCCAGGTATGAGGAGAAAAATCACAGATTGAACTGTGAGTGGGAGGATTTATGCTAACTCACTGTGGGAAAAATGTCACTGAGAAACAAAACAGACCCTCCCTGTTTTATTTTTCTGCAGGGGGAGGTGGTGGAGTTTATTGATGAGTTCCTGGATGAGGACGAAGACCCTGAGTTGGAGGGTCCCCCAAACTAACGGATAACAAAACCCCTAAAACTGCTCCAACGCTCTCCAGTTTGTATTTATTTTGTTTTTGTACAAGACTCAGTTTTTTATTCCCTGTGCGATCGACACCCTGATTTTTCACTAGTTTGGGATTTTGTGCACTCAATATCCATTTGACTGGTATCAACACATAACATGGTGGCAAAATGTTCTAAGATTTCATTCAAGATTAAAACTGAAAGTCACTGTTGTCTGGATCCATGTCTCCACTGTGAATCATGTATGTCTCAATAATTATTACTGCATTGAAATTACAATAAAATTTCAGGTCAAACTTGTGTTTCTTAAAGAATTAGTACAGCTTTTATTGTCATGTTTTATTCTTTTTACCCTTTAGACTAGGACTGGCTCTAGATCTACTTGTTTTTTTTTCAAGGATCATTATATGAGTCTTTTAGTGCCTTTGTTTAACAACAGGTGAGAAGGTGAAGTCAGAAATGGGGAAAACAGAGTGTGTGGTAACAGATAACTGAAGGTGGGAATACAGTTGTGCTCTTAAGTTTCCATATGGTAGATATGGCTCATGGTTAGTGGTTGGGTGAAGACATTTATCAACAAACAACTGTTTACTCTTTTTAAATCATAATGATAACAGAAACTTCCAAAATGACCCTGATGTCACTGCTGAGCTGAACCTGTACCCTATGTGAGATATAATTTGGGTAATATTTTGAAAGACATGAAATGGGGTAAAAAATGAAGTGTTAACTCATTTGACCATTCAGAATACAAAAAAAGATGATTTCACTCTCATACTTGAATCAAAGAAAAACAAAAAGAAAGCAAACCATCACAATACCTGAGTTAGGGTATGAAATTTCTGTTTTACTGCTGAAAAATACTTTTAAAGACTAGTTAAGAGTTACTTAGACCCTGTTTCAGTCCATATGTCTTCAATGTAGGGGTGAAGGACAGTTCTTTGGATGAAACCCAAGTCTGCGCTGAGCAGCAAGACACCAAGAGAAAATACTGAGTTGTTTAATAATGTTTGAACATTGAGACTCTATGCCGTTTGTCACACACTGTTGTTAAAAACCCAGAGGGGAACATTCTCCCTGTGTTACTGAGCGTCTCTAACAGCGTCCTTATTCCTCTCCTCTCTGTATTCACTGCTCTTGTCTGTTACCTCTGCTTTACCTTCAGTGATGTTTCATATCATATTGCCTTTTTTATTTCTTTTGATCAAAGTTGTGAAAAATGGTTGTTGCAGGTCTGTAGTACAAAGAGAAGACAAAAGGCTGACTGTGAGGAGTCAAGGTCAGAGGTCAAACGCACACCTTATTTTGTGACACGTCACGTTTACGTTTCTTCAAAGTCTTAAAGCAGCCATCTTCCTCTGTTTTTATGTTCAGACTTCAATGCAAAGTTACTATGATAATAACAAACTGCTGTGTTCCAGGTTAGAAAATGCACAAATGTGAAAAAATCAAACATTAACATCATTCTCATGAATTTTTAAATTTGATGAGTGAAATTGAAGCAGTTGAAAAGAAATACAAAAATAAATGAGCGGAACAATCTGGTGGGACATGAGGCTAATTTTCGAAGTTAAATAATTTTTACAAGGTTGTTGGTTCAAAGCTGGTGTGGGCCATGTTGATTTTTTGGCGAGAAAAGGAATCTCTGGGTATAAGTGAGAAAAAACTCTACACACGTAATCTTATTTTTTCTGACTATAGCTCTGAAGTTTTCTGATTCCATTGAAACTGAGCCCTCGTAAAAATAATTCTTTGACTTGTTTTCTGAACAAATCTAAACAAATATTTCAATTATGAATGGGAAATACTGATCATAAACTATTGAAAGTGCGAAAACACTTCCATTCACTCTTCTTAGATCTACATCTTTCTCTTACATACGTAGTCATACAAACACATCTATTTAACGTACATGAATACTCACATTATAATGAATATTAATACTGGCATGCGTATTCAAAGACAGTCATGCTAACACTCATAAACACTACAAACAGTACTTCGTTAAATATAAAAAATATAAACATTCTACCTTACACATTCTTTTGCATGTACTAACATGAAGACTGAGGTCACACAGGCCTACAACCATATGTACATGAATAAATATTTAAAGAACTATCTTATCTTGAACCAACATACCAAAATAAAGTCACAGCACAAGTATATACTTGTGTACTTAATGTACTTTGAGACTTGGTAACCTGCTCATTGAGTCATAAACAAAATAAGAATATGCTCACTCAAGCCACATCAAATCAAGTATTTATTTCAGTAAAATGGTACTGGGGTTGATAAAATAGACTGTTTATTGTATCACCTTCACCCTTTTGTTTCTTATACAGTTGTGAAGCTCATAATCAGCAGATGCCACATTGAAAAATCATGACTCAACTTAACCTCGTTACAGTGCGGATGGGGTAAAGATGCAGGCTTTCAGCGTTTTTGCAGGTGCCTACAGAGCATCCTTCTTCAAGCCATGTCAGCCATGTCCTTACATGTGCAAAACTTCCAACTTTAATAACTTCAATAATAACTAACCACTGTAGGTTGTTGTCTGGTTGAAAAAGTGAATGTAGTGATTTTGAAACAACATGTCCATGTGTTATTTACTGAGACTGAAGGAAAAATCCAATTCTGACTTTATGGTTGTGAACTTCTGCAACTAAACACAATCTGTTTATTGTATATTTTTGATAATTGTACAGTGATTGAAACCATGAGTGTATTTGTTAGTAGAAATCAGAAGTGGGAAAATGGAAAAAAATGTTTAGAACTTTATTGTGACGTGAAGAAAACAGTAAACATTTTACCTAACATCACACACATTCAGCTTTTTGAGATGAAGGAGGAACAGACATGAAAAATGATTCGTATCATAAAAATGAGCAAATTTCCTATAGTTGTTTTTCAGATTTGACATAATTTTGTTTCAAATATGAAAACAAATTTGGTATCTTAACATTCTTTGTGTTTGTGATCAACTCACAACAATCTGTTTTTTCAGCAGCAGTGTCTCATTACAGTAAAAAAAAAAAAAAGTAAACAGAAATGGAGAGGAGCAGACCCTGTATCAGACATGAAAAATTGTCATCCACTGTCCACAGCAGTTGATTATTGGACATGAAACAAAAGTAAGCGTTATTTCAACATCACTAAAGTTAATATGCAGAAAGTTTCAACAGTTAATATTGACTGAAAAATCTGGACAGCATGTCATTCAAACTCTTCAGTATGGAAAAGTAAATACTGTGAAAGGCGGGTGTTTTTGTAGCAGACGTGAAGGAAAATAAAATCATTACTCAGCTGTCAACAGTGTACCGTCTTATACTAGTTTTGCAGTGTTTTATTTCATGGTGTCATCTTTTTACATGAACAGCATCACAAACTTTAATTCTAACTCTACTTCCTTTAATGATTATTTGACCTTATTTACATTTGCACCTTTTTACAAGCATTTCATGATAGTATTTGGCCTTGCTCTCAAGTATTTTGCACAGTACGGAAACAAGGAGAGTTCAAATATCACAGAATCTCACACACAGCTACAGTACACACTAAAAAATGAGAAACCTTCAGTTTTTGGTAATGAACTGTACAACTAAGTCATATAGTTTCACATGAGCTAGACGTGGAAATTTTCTAGACTTTTTTACATAATTTCAAATTCCAATCCCAATCATTTTACATGGGAATAAAGACAAATGATAATAAACCAGAAGACAAACAAATCCTATCCAGTAAGTCTGATCAACATAACAACCTAGGTCTGTTCATAAACATAATGTAAATGATGTCCTAATTAATATCTTATGATGTGGTTTAAACCCAGCGACACCCACAACTAATCATAATATATTCACAACCCGACATAATACAGAAAACTAAATTATTTGTTGAAATACCCAGAGCTATGAGAAACCATAAAAGGTTAGTTATAAGGTCAAAGGTTGGGGTTTTAGTTTCCTCACTGTCATTGGCAGCAACACAATCAATCTGTTTGGTCTGAATGCCGTCAGCAAATATGACATACAGTGAGCAGGTGAATAGCACACACCTGAGACACGCAGACAGGCACACAAACTTATTTTCAAACAAACCAACACTTATATAAGGGGGCAGAGTGTTAAGTCTCCATAGACACTTGCTCCATATCTCTCAGCAGTCGGCTGTCAAAACCATCAGAGGTGGGAAGACTTTGAATGTTACACTGGCTGTCTCACTTTTTTTTTCATACTTCTCTTTTCAAGTCCCCCCGCTTCATAATCATACAACTCTCTCTTATCTAGTTCCACCCTTATCATCGTCATCTTTACATCTCTTTATGCCTGTTTGAAAGAGGGATAGTTGTTTATCTGGAAGAGTCTGCCGAAATCTTCAATGAGGACGGAAAGCGCTCTGAATATTAGCACCCTTGTCTCGGGATGGCCAAAAAAAAAAAAAATGTTTCAACCCACAAAATACTCAAACAGACAGAAGATTTAGAATCAAGGGCAACAATGAATTAACAAAAACAAGCATTTCGCAAACTCAACAAAAAGTAACACAGAGAATCTTTATTACAATGTCCAAGAGTTTTGGAGATTGACGTCTTGGTTCATGTGTTCAGGCAGGGAGGGCATGTCCTGTGGTTTCCCCAAATGGTCTTGCCCTCATAATCTTGATTTTCAGTCCTTGGAGTTATGTCTGGTCAAGACAAAACTCCAGCTCGTTGTTAATGGTTTGAAAGTACTGGGTAGGTGAAACAAAGGTAAGCAAAAACTTAAATTGGACGAGAGGTAGAACTGCTACAGTCTTGTCTGACTCATCAGTTCTTCCTGTTGTCGACAACTTTTTCATCTCAAAGAAAATTTTTTGCTCACAAAAAAGAACCAAAGCACAACTCATCTCTTAGACCCTACCCCAAATTTTGCAGTATTTTCTAGCAAGAGGAGGAGCTGTGTTTTTCCTCCCTAAGTCATCTGAACCCTTCACAAAAGTCTTTGTCACTCTGTAAACTAAAAAGGTTCAAAAAATAAAGTTTAAAAAAAAAAAAAAAAAAAGTCTTTGTCAGAGTCCGACTATGCTTAGACTTTCTGCTGCATCTCTATGTGTTGGCCCTGCCTGCTCTGACTCTGGCCCTTCCCATTCATCTCATACATCGAACTCTTCTGTTGGTGTCGTCTGTAACACCACACCCCGATTATGACCACAGCAGCAACTAAGCACACTACGGCAATTATGGCCGCCACTGTATGCCCTTGACTGGAGGAGCTGGGGGGAGGAGAGGTGCAGTTCTCCCCCGGACACATTGCCTCCCCCATCTCCCCTTCTATCTCACCCCTCTCACCGGCTTCCCCTGGAAGGTTGTGCAGAGTGTGCTCCTCTATCACTCCGCCAAGGACGTCACTGTCCTGCATTGGTGGGGCTGGGTCTTGGTCAAGGAAGGGGTGTTCAGTGGGACCACCAAGCCAGGAGCGGGTGGGAGCTGCTTGTTGTGTGTCATAGTCCAGGGTGTCAGGGTACGAAGGGGAGTCAGAGGGCAGCACCTCCTCCTTACCCCTTTGTTCTAAGGAAGGGCTCGTGGGGGACGGAAAGACCTCTGGTGAGTTCGTGTAAGGGATGGGTTGACCAAATTCCACCTCGTTAGGTTTGTCTGATGTCCTGATGGCGGTCCCTCTGCCCCCGTCCTCTGGTCTTAGTCTGTCTGTTGTGGAATCACCATTTTCCGTTTCTCCTCGAACAACAGGGTAGCCATCCAGCCAGGTGTCATCTGTGGTCACCTTTCCTCCCACTGTCCGCTGGGTTATATTTTGACGATTATCTTTAGGGATAGAAATGATAACATGCTGATGAGCCTCATCAAAATCGTCATGATTTTCATAACTGTCGTGATCCTCATGTTCGTGATCTGGGTAATGCTCAGTGTTATCATCCTCTGAGTCATAATGCTCCCCATGCTGGTCGTCATCATCGTCATCGCGGTCTGGATGCTCCTCTGAACGATCAGGATGTTCCTGACTGTCTTTGCCGTGGTCATCGGTCAAATCCTCATGATCCTCATAACCTTCATGCTCATCATAAGTATCGTCGTATTCCTGGCTGCCGGATCGAATGCGATCGTGCTCCTCTTCGTGTTCACCCATATCGTAATGGTCATCGTGTTTTTCGTGGCTGTCCCTTCTATCTGGGATGTTATGTTTCACATGATCATCATGGTCATCTTCTTCCTGGTGGCTATCGGGGTCGTCTTCATCATCGTGGTGACTGTCTTCATGACCATCCTGGTCGTGGTGGTGACTGTCGTTACTATCATCTGTATCATCTGTATCATCTGTATCATCCGTGTTATGATCATCATCGTCTGGTTTAAGGTTGTGGTCTTGGACATGAACAGGGTACTGGTGATGATCCTTCTTCTCTTGGCTCTCCTGCTCTTTGCTTTCCTCTGATTGTGCGCCTGAGGCCCTCTGTGTGGTTTGTGTGGCTGGATTAGTGGAGACAGGATCTTCGTGGAAGGCTTCAGAGGGAAACCAGAACATGTGTTTCTGTGAGAGGAGGGACACAGGTGCTTGGGTAGCTGGAGCAGCATCGGTGGTGACCACCTCTCTCCTCTCCTGCTCCCACCGTGGGTGTCCTATGAAGTCTTCAACAGGTCTTTCCTCATCAGTTTCTCCTCCTCCAAACTGAATGTCAAGCACCTCTTCTTCTACCTCAGGCTCTTCATGTTGGTCTTGGTGTTCCTTGTCCACTTCAATACTGAAGCCTGTCTCCTGCGGCTTCTGACTTGGACTTGCGGCACCATAAACCTCCTCATGCACCTCACCGTGGGCCTCCGCTGGTCTCTCATGGTGCCGATCTGCCTCTTCATATGAATCTGGGAATTTGTCCTCATAGTCCACGTGACCTTCGGTCTCATCTGTAGAAACACAAAGAGAGACAGACTTCACTACATTGTTAAGTTAGACAACTCAAATCATAAGCACCGACACTTGAGACGAGAGGAGAAGGGTGACATGGGACAGGAGGACCGACATCAATCTTGAATCCTTTTGTTCAAAATGAGGCCACATCTACCAAGAGAAAACATTACATCACTCTTCATTTTATTGGTAGACTCTCAAGTTTGAATGGATCACTGCAGTAAAACTGCTGTATGTGGGTTGGGATGAACATAATCACAAACAGCTTCAACTGCATTTTAGCCTTTAGCTTGTGCTCTTTCACTCTCCTGTTAAGTTTTCTCCTGCTCTTCTTTCCCTTTTCTGACAGACAGTACAGCTCCTGTCTCTAGTATTACTACCAAATAAATCACGGAAAGCATTTTCAGCAGAGAAAAACACAGATCACTCTTCTCACTGCTAAACTTTGTCAACCACATGGTGTTGTCATGGAGAGTTCAGCGTGCCATAAATCAATCTAGTCCAGTCCAACCCGTTCAGTCCCGATTGGGAAACCAGGGATCAGCATTTAAAAATAACCTTTTGAAGCACTGCTCGTTATACCAAGAGAGGTCAAACTTTTTGGGGCTTTTATGCCTTTAATCAGATAGGAAAGGACAGTGAGTAGAGCAGGAAACAGGGTGAGTGGGGTGTGACATGCGGGAAAGAGGCCACAGGTCAGACTTGAATCCTGGCAAACCACACAAGAGCAAAAATCATGGAGCACAACCTTTTCTCCTTCCCATCATCTTTTGACCGTCGACTTTATCTTTCATGGTTCAGGAAACACTGCTACGGCTCTGAAATCTCACCATGGACAGCTCGTGGCCTCTTCTCCCTCAGCTTGAAGCTGGTCTGCCTGCTGGCATGTCACACTGAGGTGTGTTAGCAGCCGTTTTCATCACAACCAACAACCAAGGCGTTGTTTTCCAAAGCTATGAATCAAGAACCACCTTTCAACAATGCGGGCTAACAAGACAGAGGTCAGGAGGTGGAGCTTAGAGTGGTCTCCGGTCTGGGTCAAAGGTCAAAGGTTTGAAGAGGATGAGGGACAGAAAGATCTTCAGAAATGATTACCTTTGACACAAATCTCCACCAGCCCGTACCACTCTCCACAGCTATCACATAGTAGACTGAAAGCTTTGTGTCCGCTGGGCATTAAATGACCTGGCACACAGGTGTAGAGCAGCTCATCCCCCATCTCATACCCACTGTGCCCCTGAAGACGAGCGTTTGGAAAGGATGGAGGGTCCCCACAAGGAACACCTGTCAACACAAACACACACATTTCACCTAGAAACAGAACACTCTCTATCTATTCAGACACTGCTCAGAAAAAGTCCAATAAAAGTGTTTAAAATGGTATTCCTGTTAGGTAATGATGGTGATGCAATTCCTGTTAAACAGTGCACAGTGGTCGTCAGTGTAAAACATGAGCAATTACATCACTGTAGCACAATCTGATGCGCAAACAGAAAGAGATAAGAAAGACTCAACGGACAGGAAGTGATGGGGTTTGTGAAAAAATGTGAATTTAATTTAGACAAACACAAACACTATCAATGCTTCTCAAATGATATAAATGGTGTTTATCATTTATTGGGTGTTAAGTGTGCTTGTGGGAAAAACAAAAAAACTGCAGATCATGTGCATTCATTTAACATTGCTTTCACATTTCACAAGAAATTTTACTCTAAAGAGCTTGATCAAGAATACACATATCAAAAACTCAGGAACTGTTTTTGATACTAAGAGCTTTGAGGGATGTATTCATTAGTTTTTTGGGGATCAAACTATGCAACTAGAACTTTATCAATATCTAAACCCCCATATCTTGATAAAAATGCAAAACAACCATGTCAAAAAAAACCTCAAGTTATTATGTTTGTGTGTTAACTGACCTCTGTCTTTGATGCAGAAGGCATTGAGGTGTGTCTTGTCTCCTGTGGCGTTTTCTGTTCTCACATCCACTGCTTTAAGGGCGCCACCCACAACATTACACACTGTGGTCCTGGAAGTTCATCAAAAATAAAAGGATTGATCAAATTATCATTACCCACACAAACATTATAAGGCCAACAGTAAAGCATCAAAGCCACACTGAAATACTCTGGGGTGTAGGACAGTCAAGGTCAAACATAATCAAACACCTGAAAGGAAAAATTAAGAACTTCTGCAGGTAAACTTTTGTTCTTGTAATGACAGTACTCGAATATGTCAAAACTTTCAAGGTGCCTAGTTTGATTCCGCCACAAGAGCAAAATAAAAAGTGTTTGTCTTTTCCCTTATGCCTTTTGTCACTTATCACTTTACAGGCACACAAATTTAACCTGAAACCCTCTAAAGCCGCCAAAGAAGCTCCTCCCTGTTTGTGTTATCTTTGAATTGATGAACCAGTATTTCTACAGCAGTGAAGAATCTGATGATCCCTCCAACTCATGACTACATCCTGGATAGAAGTAAGATTTCTACCAAACAAGATCAGATTTAAAGCAGCAGTATGTGAATGGTAACATTACCTCATACACATACAATTATATATTGTACCCGATACTCTCTCGGTCACTGATTTGTAACTTATCTAAATATTTTAAGTCATGACATCAGGGTCCAGGATATGTTATCACAGCTCACACATGCAGTATCAGCACTTGTAGCCCATAGCACAATATTATCACACAGGGGCACATTAAGAGTAGATGTTCCCATGCTGGGGCCTTGAGTCACAGCTGGGCAGCTTCATATAGAACAATGATAACAGAAGAGTCTTAATATAATACACAATCCACAGGGACCAAATGAATAATTTCAACAAGCTGCTGTGGAAGACAAAAATGCTGAGTAAATATTCTATTTTTGTCTCAACATTAAAGTTTATTGCATCATTGAGCTATTTGTCAAACAAAAGCAGCAGATAAGACTGACTCAAACTTCCCAGGCCAATCAAATCACGTTCCCATAGCTGCTCCAGACACACAGCTGAGTTTGACTGAGCACTGAAATGTTATTGGAAGCCTGATGTATTTCACTTTTTATTGAAAAAGAATTGATTAGTAGCATTTCTAACCAAGTACCATTAAATACAAAAGAAATTGGCAATAGCCTGGACATCTGAATGCATGTATCCTTGTCTACGTGAACTCATATCCCTGAGTTAATCAAAGCTTCGGTAATTGGAAAGAATTTCTGACTGGCAGCGCAACGAGACTGTGAGAAGTGGTGTGAGTCATGTTGCATGCTTGTGCCATGCTAACTTGGGCTTATAAGGACAAAAGTAGGAAAGACAGAGAGATAGAAAAAAAATCAGTGTGAGACAGAAACCGCCAAGAAAACAGTGAGAGGGAGTCAAAAAACACAAGAGCTGTTTTCACATTAAACTCATGTGGGCAACTATATGTGACCCCTCATCGTCTCCACCATCCCTCAAACTCCTCACCTTACATGACACAACTATTTGTGGACAAGAATCCTGATGTGTTTTTGTGAACCTGACTGTTAATGTAGTCTGCTGGTATTATTATGTTTGGTTACTGTGGCAGCAGATGTGTGATTGACAGGTCGGACGGAGACGTTAAGGTAGAGGAGTCATTCTGAGAAGTACTTGTTATTACGCAACGAACCTCAATATTATGTCAGTGCAATACTTGCCCAATAACGTCAGGGCATTACGTTTGGTAGACCATGTAAAACGGTACAGTGCATAAGAAAGAAAATGTAAATCAGTATTATTTAGGTGCTTCAAAGTAGTATTTATTTTTAGAAAGTTATGCACTGACTTGAATCCTCCAGACTTTTCTGTAACTTCCTCCACTTTGTCATAAAATCAATCTTTTGCCCCAGATTAGTTCAGGATGTGGCACTTTGACCTTACTGCTTTCAACAGATGAGATCACATCACCCCAATTATCCAGTCTTTATTGCCCATCTTAAGTCTTTTGTGTCCCTGTTTATAAAGCTTCTACATAAATAAAGTTATTATAATTATCATCTAATGTGCAGATGAAAACATCAGAGCTAAAAGGTGACCAGAGGTCTCTTCAGATAGCTTCTCTCAAAATGCTCTGAAAAACAGGGTTGAGGAGGTGAGGCAAAGTTTAAGACAAAGAAACAGAGGGGGAGTTTAAGGGAAGACATTTTGAAAAATAATTGTAAATAAAAAGTTAATATTGGTGGGAGAGACTGTGGGATTTGTTGCTGAATGGGTACTTTTTCCTGATAGAAACTCTGGGATGTGACTCAGGCACTCATGTCATTTAAGTCACTTTACACTCCTAAAGAGAAACAACAAGGTAGACTGTTGGACTCTGAGGTATCGTTCATAGGAAAAGTATGGAGCAAAGAATCATGTATATCATGATGCAACACATATTAAACAATCAGGACCATCACTAATAGTGACAGACAGCCTTATCTGCCAGCACTTTGAAAATGGGCTGATTCAAGACACAACATAAGTTATAGCCTATAGATACAGTGTAACACCAGAACCAATAATAGCAGACAAACAAATGAACATTTTGTTAGCTATTTTAAAATAATTGAGAAAATTTGCATCTGAAAAATATCACGTAGGTCTAGTTGTTGCCAACATTTTAATGATGCAACACATTAAAACATATCTTTATTTCTAAGTATAAAGTTAAAGGCAGATAGTTAACGTCCCTCTGTTTTAGCTTATCTTCTGCCTTTCACACCAAGGTACGCAGTAAAAACCTTCACTGGTTATAATTTTATTGACAGCAATAGGTTAGTATTTCCCATCTTTCTTAAATGTTTATGTTGCATTTTGCGTGTCTGTGTATTTTTATTCTTAACAATTTGGACAATTTTGGATATTTCAAGGGTTATAAAGACACCATGAGAAAACCTGATTCCCCTCCTCCTCCTTGGATTTATCTCAGAAAATAACAAATAGCCACACTTAATCCTTGATTCCTAACATGTTTTGTCCACTACATCAAACCTAAACCAGACACAGAGAGAACCTCTCTATAACGCAGCAGGAGAATGAGGCAAACCGAGGTGAAAAGGCTGAAGAGGTAGATAACTTTAACTGACGGAGCCTTAGCTAAGTGATACACTGTGAAACATGGTAAGAGGGTGTGAAAGCTAAAGTCTACCATCCAGCTCACAGAGACTGAGACGCATGCACAGAGAATATGTGTCAGCTTTTCCTCGGACAAGACATTTTTCATTCTCAAACCAGAGACCATTTTGTAGCAGGCTTAGTTTCCTGGCATTCTTTGACAAAGCATTATTCCTTCATTTTCAAAGGGATTAAATGATCATATTTGATCATATGTGTGTCAGTTTACAGTATCCTATGTTACTACTTGTCCAGGTCAATGCTAGCCGTGAGATCTGTTTGAATTTGGGGGCACTAACTAGTCCCCCTGTGTTTGTATATATATTTGTATTTTTTATATTTTGTATTTGATCCTAGCTCACTCAGACAAAAACAATTGAATACACACAATCAATAGATATCCATGTTGGTGTTGGCATATTAGCTTGCCAGTGTTAGCATTCAGCCAAAAGCCCATCTGTGCCTTGAAAAGAGGATTATTTGTCCTGTTTCTGTGATGATGTCATCCATGTATAGCTCACAAATGAATTCATCACTCAAGTTTTTTTACCACTACATTTTTGAGTAACTTTATCAGATTTTCTCTGGCTTGAGGATTGGCTGCTTTTCTATGGCTGTGAATTTGAGATATCAACTTGGGCTATGGGAGATTGCCTTTGTCCTCAAAGCAATTAATCAAGTAGTGGAAAACCACTAAGAGGCAGAGACCATTTTTGCGGTATTTATTTCAAAGTATTCACAGAGGGAGGGGGATTCTTTAGGGGAATGAAGAGAAAAAAAATAACATATTTTGAGAATTACTTTAGATAAGCAAATATAACCAAAACACCTCAGTTTTAAAGAATTCATGCAGTTTTCAACCCTGAAGAGCACAAGCTAACACATAATTCTGAACACTTTTACCCTACGGGCTTGAAATCATCTCATTTAAAACACCATGCACTTAAAAGATTGTACCAATCTCCATTTGTCTTCTGCTATAACTCCCTAAGGAAACAAGTTGTCAGTCAAACACCTGGATATAATGGTGTACTTTCTGTCAGGCCTGTCTGTCTGTTTCTGTCTCTGGATGCTGAAGGCTGTGTGTCATGTTACCGTGGAGATGAGAGGTGTAAATGGAGGCAGTTGTCGACATGACACCCCGGCTCAGAATTCCCTCCTCCTCCAGGGGGGAACAGAGGAGTCTTTCTCTCTCTCCTCTTCTCTCTTTCCCCCTGAAATGTGTCACTCTCTTCTCCTATCTTCCCACTCCTTTTATAGCTGCCGCTGCTGCTTTCACTTCCTTCCTCTTTCATCTCTTTTACTAACATGACCTTTGACCTCTTCTGGAAACCCAGGTTTCTCCCCATGTGCTTTACAACAATATAGACCCTCATGTACAATCATGCACTGAGCTGTATCTTTTTCTCTTACCCCACTGAGCCTCCGTAGAGCCAGCCACGGGTGCATGAGGAGAAGTAGCACTCCGCCACAGCGTGGTGCAGCTCCTGTGCGGATGCTAAGCGGGACTGTTGGAGAGCACAAGCCCGCTCAGCATCTCTGAAGCCCTCCAGACCAGAGGAGTTCCTGAGGTTCACCACGAACACTCGCCCTGAGGGGAAAGGACACTTTTCAATACTTTTTTTAACCATTAATGTTGAAAAAGAAAAAACAAAAGAGCTCAAGTGAATATTAGACAGTTGAGATAAGGAGTGGGATCTGTCAAGTAAAGTATTGTGTTTTATTCTTGCTAAGAAGCTTTAACATAATCTTTTTTATGTTTTTTTTAACTTTATTGCCATTAATCAAAAATAACAGGTAATTCATTAACATGACAAAAACAGTTTCACCTTGAAAATTGGGTCTCCTTTGACAAACAAAATAATGTGAGTCCATTGGCCCCACAAAGGGGAAACATTTGCATGTCAGTTGAACATTACTTTTAAAAAAAGCATTTTTTTACATATATTATGTTCAACTTCACAAAGGGAAACCTTACCATACCTTTCCTAATGTATCTATACATATAACATCATTGTTTTAGGATGAATAAACACTTTTTCTCTCATAGTGAAAATCTCACCCCTTATCTCTTATTAAAAAAAGATGTTATCAAACTTAGTTTCAGTTGTGATGTTGTTATGTGAACTACTTTGGATTTATGTTATTTTATCCTTCATTGGTTGGATTGAAATCATGTTTGCATGGCGATGAGAAAAGCAATTCATGCAGTGATTCATGAGAAGGCAAAGCACAAACATCAAAATCTTGATCCTTTTGATTGATTGATTGATTGATTGATTGATTGATAATTTGGCAATGAGGGATTCATTTCGAGAATAACTACTGGTACTAACATCTATGTTGAACAAAAAGTCTTTGACCCCAGGTAAAAGGCTGTCAAAATAAGATATGCAGCTGTCAGAACTAAGAGGGACAGTGGGATTTATCTGTGCACTTACATTTCCTGCTTCCAAACAAAGTTAATCTACTACAGATGTGATCCATTTTTTTTCATCGCATGAGCTCATTGTCACTGAAAATACCCCCACATCATATCAAATGTCTAAAATACGCAGGAGCTTTGCTAAATTCATGTAAGTAAGTAAACCACCTGGAGCCCATCAGCTGTTTGACGGAAGAATCAACGCATGCGGTTACGCACAGCCGCGTTAAGAGAGTCTGGCTATGAAGTTATGCTTTTAGATATTCATTTCAATAAAATGAAAAAAAGTGGGCGAAAATGAATCTTTATTGACTTTAACGAAACAAGAGACAAGTAATTGACTAAGCGCGCACTCTGAGAAATGACTGGAGCATCACCAAGGTCCAATTAAAGTCCGTTAAACTCGTTTGTGATTCCATTCCCACTAAATTATGTTTGGGAATAAGACGTGTTCAAAATGAAGTCAAATGTTATTTTTGTCACTTTGAAATAAAATTAATTCTTTATAAAATGACAAAAAATGTACTTACCTTCTGCAATGACAACAGAGGTGACCAACAGACAAAGCAGGTATCCAAAGAACCATGACACTGAAATTTGTCTACAACGATCCTGCATCTTTTAAGACCACAGCTACAGTTTCAATCTCACTTTTTTTTTCTCTAGTCTTTAAAAACGTGTCCAACAACTTCCAGACGACTTTAAGTGATTCACTGGTCAGAGTGAGGGTTGTGTCCGGACCCCTGCTCTCTCCCTCCTGGTGGGCACTGGGCAGACAGAGGTGGGCCGAGGAGCCGGAAGGTGAGCTGACAGTCAAGTGCGCGTAATGACGGAGAGAGAGAGAGGGAGTGAGAGAGAGAGTGGTCAGGACGGCACAGCAGCGAGGCGCAGTTTATCTCCACAAGTAGTCGCCTCACAAGGAGATGGAGCACCGGTGTGAAAACTCGCGCGTCCCTGTTGGTAAATACGTCACGGCTCAAAATCTTGACTGCCCCTTTACAGGCACAGAAAGAGCTGCTGCCAGGAGCCCATGAGCAAGAAACTGGAGCCCAACCCGGTCAATACATGTGAGCTGGCATGAATAAAAGTCTCAGTCACCCAATAACTGTCTTAATGTGAGGAAAAGTGTATTCTGACCAAGAATGACACAATGGCATTGCAATGCTGTTTAAAGACGGTTTGGATGATGAGGAACCTCGTGTTCAGTTCACCCAAATGGTACTTATCCTTTGAGCACTGAAATCTTAATTAAGGTGAGCTGTCCTTGTTGTGAGGCCAAACTTCTTCAATTAATGAGTGTGTGTGTGTGTGTGTGTGTGTGTGTGTGTGTGTGTGTGTGTGTGTGTGTGCACCATTTGGTGAGACAGATAAAGATGAATGACTCAAGCCCATAGAGAGCTTTGCATTGTTTCAGTGAATCTGCAGGTGAAGATAACGGAAACATCCCACGCAGCACCAGAATGTACAGGATCCAGATCACTAAACCTAAAGCCATGTTACAACATATAAAAACCTGTATATTCAGACAATAAAGCGTATCACTATGTGCACATGCTCTTATATAAAACAGTGCTCCCCATAATCGATTACCCTGTCATAGTACACCAAAGGAGTGGGGAGATGACAAAACAGGAAACAGTCCACAGGCTGGACTCAAACCCAGGCCACTTGCTCAAGGGCACACCTCATTGGGTGCATTTGTGTACCAGCTGTAATTTCTGAAACAGATGCTTATGTCATTACTGATTCGGTGACATTCGGTGATTCAGGCTACTGTAATTTAAAGCTGCTGTGATGGACTTTTAGTTATTGATGACCTTAGTGCCCCCTGTGGTAAAAAGTGATACCCCTGATCTCTTTGCTGATCTTTCCCTGTACATGTTTAAGCACTGCTTTCTGAAAAAAAAAAAAAAAAAATCCTGTCATCTTATTAAATACTTATTGTTGAAAAATCAGACCAACCCTCCTGCATGTTATTCATGCACTTCTCGCATTATTTTCCGGTATCAAAACGTGTAAATAACCAATGTTATTGCTGATGGTCTCATGTCATTTCTGTGGTTCACTTAAAGGCATTGGAGTCAGTTTCTTGACCAGTGTAAAAGTCCTCGCAGCAACTTTCAGACAAACAGCCATAAATCTTTAAACAGAAATGTCTTTCTGACTCAATCTAAAACAGAATGTCATTCGATATGACAAATGTTAGAAAAGGAATTTAAGTAATCTCACTGATGTTTGAAGTTGTAAAGAGTCGTCATTTCAGAATTAGATTGTCAAAAAGCAATAAACCTTAAAAATTTGAGGGGACATTGAACCATATTTTACATGAATGTAACATGTTTGTTTATGTGTTACCGCCAGCCAAGACAATAGAATAACATTTAAACTAGCCGCACTGACAGCAGTGAAGTGGAAAGTAGCAAAAACTGCCATGTGAAACTTTCAAAGGGCATAATTGGAAATGTTCAATGATGATTTATACCGTTAAAGTTTATTTGAAAACCTAAGTATTAGTCAACCATTCGTATCAAGAAGGTTTTAACAGTTATATTTCCAGGCCATACCCACTTTTTTTGTTTGCGTGTTATAACATGGCTCAGTGAGTCAGCACTTCCACCATAAGGAGCTAGAAATAGACACTCGCAGTGTGTGCAAAAAGCAACACATTTGTTACCTGGTACATTTCAAAAAGAGCTGTAATTCTCCAGGAGATCTCTTGTGGTTGCCAACTTCCTTAACGACATGACAGTCGGCCTGGTCTGCCTAAAGCAGGAAGTCCTTCGAGTATAACATGGTGGGTGACCCAATAACCAGCTGAATGCCAAGATCAAACACATCTGGACATTGACTCTGGACTTATTAGAGTATTGAAAAGGCTTAAACAATGACATCATTTGACATAAACATAGAAACTGTTCATTACTTTGGTATTTCAAGTGTTCAAACCCAGAACAGGGATTGTTCAAAACCAGAACATTATTTTTTTTTTTCGACATTTTTAGACATGACTCAATAACAGGAGGGTCTGGTACAAACTGAGAATGTAGTGATAAATTTGGATCAAGTCCTTACTAGCCATAAGTTAGACAGTTTTTGCATTTCCCTTTATATTTTGAAAAAAATATGTAAGGGGAAATGTAACCAATCAGCTCAACCGTAGGTTTACCCAACTGTAAACGATTAGCAGCTTAGAACTAATCTGGAAGTGCACAGTTGGTTAAAGGCAGTTTGGATGTACATTGCCTGTTAAAACAAGTTTGGAAACAAAACCTCCTTGGACAATACAGAATCACCTTCAAAATCCTCTTTTTAGTCCATAGAGTACTCAACAACTCTACACCTAAATATATTTCTGACCTGCTTTCACACAACAACAGTTTCTGATTGATAAACTATTGATAAAATACAAATAAGTTCCTGTTTTCTTTTATTCAACTTGCACCCCAAAGACTGAACTACAGCTCTATCTGAGTATATGAGCTTTCCAATCTGAGCTGAATGTCTGAGGAATTTGGCCAATATCATGAAGTATCTTGTGTGTATGCATGAGTAACTTCAGACATACACTTGAGTACACAAATTCAAAATAAAGGGAAAAAAAACACCTGAGACCTAGTTTTTGTTACAGAATGAAAATTGAGGAAATACCTGAAGGAGTGGCAGCTGTGATGAGGAATCACACTTCTTCACAGCTCCACATACCACCTTTTCTACTTTTCTATTTTCATTTTTTTTACTGCTTGCTTGGTCACCCTGCTCCCTGAGACCTCTCATACTCCCACCTCCTGCTCAGACGGGCCAGGATGGGTGAGCTGGGATCCTGACTCATTAATGAGGGGCCTATTTCTGGAGAGATATTGGGGGGGGGGGGGGGGTGCAAGGAGGAGGAGAGAGACAGTGATTCACACCTGCACTATCTCAGAGAAGCGGGTGCGAACTCTGTTATCTGCAGGTGTCTGTGTGAGGGAGATGCACGTCTTGACTTCACACAGGTGTGTAATCTCTCAGGACCAACAGTACACACCCATCAGACAATTTGTGAGGTGGAAGTACACACACACACACGCACACACACACACATAAACCACAAAATCGCTCTGAGTATGTGTGAGACCAACAACTTCCTACATTAGACATGTCATGTTAGACCAAATAAGGTGTAATGCAGGTGTGTGGTTGATCTGGAGGAAACTAGTGGTCATATGAGCAACAGAGGTTTGGTTACCTTTCTCTTTGACAACAGCAACCTGAAGCTCCAACAGGTTCAAAAGTCAAGAAAAGCAGGTTAGTAAAAGTGGTGCCATAACATCAAAGCTAAGAGAAGTAGAAGAAATACAGAACAACCGAGATTATGAAGACTGAAGAGTGCTGAGAGGATGTAAAAGAATATATATTAGAAAAGATAAGGGCTGGAAACTTTACTTACAGAGGACTGTGTGTCTAAATTTCACATGTAATGGTTTCATTTAAAGGTTTTTTGGGATAGATGGTTTGTATAGTTTCACAAACATCCACCAGCTGAAAGAAGACTGGAAACTCTGTGTCCAACAGAGATGGCCTTGCTTGACATGAGCAGCGTCACTGCGATTAATAGGACACATTCAACACTGAGCTGCCAGCCACAGTAGAGTCAGAAAGAGAGGAGTATGGAGCTATTCAAATAACTGAGATAATTAATTTGACTTTTGATTAGGTCTTACTTTGCAATGTAGCGAGATGTGGAGGCACAAGGGTTGAAAATGTGATGCATGCAGATGGAGAATAGCATTTGAGAAATATAAGTGTTGTAAAATGCTGTTGTCAGCACCAAAATGCACCAAATGTTTTCTAAATTATTTCTGCTCCATATTTTGATTACAGAGTATTATGTTGGAGACTCAAAGATCATTTTTATGACTGTTCACAACAACAGACAATAAGTGACGGTTTGATACAGACTTAAATTTCTTCACTTTGTTGTTTCCAAAACATATTTGGGTGTATTTTTTGTTTACCACAACACTGACAGAAAAAAATCCAGCCACCAATATGACTACTTTATATGCTGGAGAAGAATAAGTAGCTACAATGTCAAAGTCAAGTTTGTGAATACTGGTTTAAACACCTGAAAGTATAATGTATTATTACAATGTGAAGAGTTTAACAACCCCCCTGAGTTTTGGGTCCATGTGATTTCTTTTAATCCATGTATTGACAAACCACATGTAATCTGTCTTTCTTTAATTTGTATCAAACGCTAGCAGGTGGCTCTAAAAATTGATCTGTATAAATTTGGTGGGTCTTTTGAATTGTCTTTTTGTGTGTGTAGCACAATAAAATGAAAAACAAATGTTGCAACTAACCCCCTTTATTCACTGCTTAGCTAGTATTAGCAGGATATCTGCATAGTTCATCCACCTCTGATTATTGGATTACCAGTCCATTACTAATGCATCTACGACGTCTTAAGTTTAGGCTGGTTAAGAAAGAGCCTCTTTGACTTCTTAACAACATTTTCAGGAGCTTTGTGTTATAATGTGTCTCATATCTGCTTAAGTTTGTGTTACATGCTCAACTTTCTTTGTAAAGTTGGTCTTTCCTTTCCTTTAATGGTGAGAGAAGAGTGAAAGAGGGAAATTGTACGAGTGTATATGCTTAGCACGTTCACTAAATGTATGCTTTTTAGTTACCTAACACTACAGCATGAGTTGACCTACACTCCATTGGTAAACTGATTTTACAGAATGATCAGGGATAAAGCTGGTTGAGCAGGAGCGCCCTCATGTGGTGGATCTTGAAAACTACTACAAAGATATTTTGGTTGATATTTAACTCACACTTTTATCTGTCTGAAGCTATGAGCAGAAAAAAAGCTGCAGTGCAAATATTGAGAGCTTAGCAAGACCAAGCAGAATTTTTTTGTTTAGGGGGTGGTCCTCCCATCATAAATCTTCACCAAAAAGTGCAAATGGATTAATCACAAATTATACAGAAAATATCAAAAGAAAGAGTTCTATGTGCCAACTCAGGATTAGTATGTCAAAATTCAAACAACTTGTGATGTTGTGTTGTTTTATCTGATTAATAGAGGGAATTTATGAAAAGATTGTACTGTTGGGCATCCTGAGAAGTAGTATCTCTGCATTTTCAAGTCACTAAAAATTTTCTGAAAGGAAGCACTCTAACCGAAAAGTGAAGGGTAAACAATTTTACGTGATCTGAGGGGGTGATAAGATTTATAATTTTTTTGTATCAACACAAAGTAAGGCATATGTATGGAAGCCCATTTACACCAGTTAAAAAATAAAAACGTAAACTTGGCTCTGTTGACATTTTTTGTTTGTTTGCCTCATCTTAAGATAAAATTTTGGGATAAGGCTTCAAAGTTATGAGATAAAGTCACAATTATGCAACAAAAAAGTCAAAATTTTGAGATAAATGAATAAAAAAATTTAAGATATTAGGGTCAAAACTTGTAGTCAGTCAAAATTATGGGATATGGTTATTTTTGAGTGAAAAAAGTCAGAATTATGAGGAAAATGTCAAATTTCAGAGAAACTAGGTTGAAAATTTGACTTTTTGTCTAATTACTTCGACTTTTCATCTCAAAATTTCAACTTGGAATGGGTGAAAAAATAACAACAACCAATTTTTTCATACATTTTTATATTTCTAACTGGCTGGAATTGGCCTCTCTATGGCTATAAAGGGGTTTGTGAAAAATTTAATAAACATTAAGATCCTTGACAACACACAGAACTTTGCGTCAGCGCCAACACTATGCAGGAAGATGCAAATCAAGTGGCATTTCGTGTGGCTGGTGTCTGCAGTTGAAGACCTCAGATGACAGTGTGAATGATCTGTGAAGCAGAGAAAATCTTTGCTCGTGGATCTGGCGTTAACAGATGCGAGCGTTTCCTTCCTTCGGTCGGTCCCGCAGGTTCGTGTCAGGTCAGACCCTGGTGCTGCTGTAAAACCCGTGACCACAACGGTGCAACGGCAATAACACAGACCCACCTTTGTCGGTTTTTCTGCAAAATCTCTCCAACACCGTCACAATCAAAACAAATCGACCACGCGTGCTTTTCCCGCAGCAATGACGTCACGTAAACCCTCCCCTTTCACCGCAAGTAAACAGAAAACGTAAAGGAAAAACGTCCATGTCAGCCGCCATACGTGTGTTTAATGCGGCGGACGCAGAGTGATAGATGAGAGCTGGTGGTGATTTGGGGTTTCGCTGTCTCGGAATCAAAGTTGAGCTTTTAGGGGGGGCAGCTGACTCGCGTTGGAGCGATGAAGGGAGAGGCGGAAGTGAAGTCACTTGACAGACCGTCCATGTTATTATTGTTATTTTGGTAGCCCTGCGATGAGACGGGCAGGGGAGCCGCTGGTCTCCGAGACAACGACCGTTGACGTTACCGCAGGCCGCCCCGGACCGACACCACCCTCGCTGACCCGGAGACAGGAGCCTCGCTGACGGCTGGGGGGTGGGAGGGCGGAGGGTGTGAGGACCCAGCTCCAGCTCGGCTCCTACACTACACTACACTTCGGCCGACCAAAAATAAAACGGCGACAAAAACAATAACGGTGTTCGTCAAACGGCTCGACTGGTGACTGCGCGGTTGGTAACAGGGACGTGCCGCCGCAGACATGAACGGTATCACCAAGGGCCGGTTCGAGGTATGACAGAGGGAGTGGACCACCAACGGTTAAAGTGTTTGTTTCTACTAGACGTGGGAGTCGTGGGGCTTGTATAAGCAAAGTGTGTTTGTGTATATGTGTGCGTGTGTGGTCGACCGTTCTCCTCATTTTTACATGCAGCCTGAAGCCGAGGCGTTTTGTTGGTCAAGGGTAATCCGAAATCCTGTTATTGTCCTGCCGCACCAGTAGGCAGCGACAACATGGAGCTCAGGACTGCGGGACACAGGAGGGCTGTGGCTGAGGAGAGTCAATACATCAGGGCCGAGGCTGGCTGGCTGGCTGGCTGGCACTGTCGCCTGAGGTTACAGGCTTTTGGGTGGGGGGAGGACAAGGGCTGCGGATGGAGATTTGTGAATTCAAGAAGTATAGCAGCATTCATTTAGTCATCATGGCTGAAAACACAGCGAAACCTGTGACACCTCCCGTGATACCTGTGAATGACAGGTGCCACTGAGCGGCACTGGCACACCACAGATGGTCCTGTTGTGTTCGAGATTCACTACTGACATGGCGTACAACACGAAGGCTGTGTTCTCATGTTTCTTTTTCACAATCTCTCCATATTTCCATGCTAGAGTTGCAGGAAGGTGATAAACACACCTTTTTATAGGCGTGAGAGCTCACTGTTAAACTGCAGTGGCAGGAGAAATATGCAGATGTTTTATTTCATAACTGCATCTGTTTCTTAAAGCAAACACCCTCAAATAGAAGTGCTCACTTTAGGGCAAAATCTGTTTAACCTCTTAAGACCCAAGCTTTTGTCTTGTGAGTATTCTTTCTACTTGCTATTTTGGATGAGTAAGGCCTAGTAAGTATATAAACTGAACTTGGTCTTTGTAGGGAAGTTATGCGTTTAGTGTTATTGGTTAGCTACCAGTTTGTAGTTATAACTGTTATTGTTCTTAACTACTCATTTTCTCATTGAAATGGGTGTAAAGCTGTGATGTCACCACAAGATGACATGGGAAGTGTCCCTTTATGTGGCTGATTGTTCAATCTTTTAAAAAATTAAGTATCATGGGTCTGAGAGGCAGAAATGTAATGTCAACATATGTGGACGCCAGGTCTGAAGAGGTTAAAGAAAAACCTACCCATGTTTTCTGTGGGTTTTAAAATCTAAATCTACTTTAAACCCAACCTTTTAAAGTAATCAGCAACAAATTCTGTGAAATATTTGTCTTCATATTTGATCTTGAAATGTGGTTAAGTCAGAGTATGAAATTTAAGTTTTAGGACCTTAGAAATGAACAGGATACCCCACGTTATTTCCTTCAATGATCTCCAGCTCTGCTCAGCTGAATGCAGTTTAACAAATTGCTCCATAGTGCAAATCCACGCTAAATTCCTGCGGTGTAATAATTATGTTTTGCTGTGTCAACGCTTTCTCTGTAATTGTGTTCCAACACTAAATCAGCTCCAGTCTGACTGGTCCCCTGAGCTGTGAGCATTGTTTATCTGGAATATCATCCACACATTGTTGAGATTCTTTCAGGTTTGACTTGATGGTACTTGACTCTGCGTCAGGTGTTCAGATGCTGAAAGGTTGCCAGTATCATGAACATATTGTATCTATGAGCGAGTGAGTGAGTGAGAACAGAAGGTGCTGATATTTTTTGCCATGCCGGTGGATTTCTCAACAGAGCTGTAAGCTTCTTATACACAGATGAAAACCATTGTATGGTGAGAAACAAGCTGCGGGTGTAGGGGTAACAGGGTAATATGGGAGGGTTGACTAATAGTCTTACACCTCAGATAATGCTGAATAATGAACTTGAAAAAGCTATTTGAGGTTCAAGAAATAGCTACATGAATGGTCCGTATCTTATTTCCTTATAGTTGAATGAATGTAGCATTTTGACACTTGACACTAGATCCATGCTTGTTTAAAAACCACATTAGCACCCTGTTATGTACTGTCTAGGAATAGGAGTATGACAGTGGAGAGGAACTCCCTGCTTGGGAATGCTGCTCTGCTGGCACAGGGAATGAGGGCACCAGAACACTGAGGTGATGACTTTAATGAAATGTGTGCACTAGAGATGGCTTTGAACGTCGCCTGTCATAATGTCATAACTATGGCTGAGATTACACACCACATACTGCTCATGCCATTCCACCTGGTGGACTCTTCCATGAGGCTGCATGGGGGCTGAATGCCTTTGTGTTTTTTCTGAAATGCTAAGTAGGTCATAATTAAGCTATTATTTACATAAAAGACCATGTTTCATATATTTTTCTGTAAATAAACAAAGAATCAGGTTCAAGATAAAAAGTAAAAAGTGTCAATGTAAGATGATGTATCTTCTTTGGTAGGAAAAAACTTTCATTTTGGAAATATCAGACCTGCAAATGTTTTATGATTTAGCAAATACCGAAACTGGGATGCTCACCTTTTTGGTATTCAGCCAATTTCCCAGCCAAAAATGTTTCCTGTCTGCCAAGAAAAATGTCTGTCTCTTTTTTTTTTTAAATCCTGTTGTTGACTGCAGTCTCATCAAAAGTTGGTTGAACAAAGTTGAATACATTTAATGACAGTATTTTAGACTCAAATGAATAATATGTGACACACCTATTTTATATATGTGAACAGACCAAATAGTTGATAAAGAATCAAAATAATTGGGAACAGATAACCAGTATTGGGGGGAAAGGGCTTAAACAATCAGATGCTGGGTAATTTTCCAGGGCAAACAAATAGCTACTAGTTTGTAAAAATCTGTATTTCCTCCACAGAGGTTTTAACGGTTACCTGATATAAAATTTCAGCCCAAATTATGGAACTTTGATGCCTCAAATCTAACAAGTAGAAGATGACTTTGAACAATTACTGTTATGAAACTGTTAGTAAACACAAAATGTAGAGATTATTTAGCCTCTGGGCTTCGTTGCATAAGACCCACTAGCTTTGTCTACATTGTGTTAGCTAAGGGAGAGGTCAAAGGTGAGTGATGTGTTACAGAGGTGGTTTGGAATTAAGTCTAAATTTAGTCCTAAATCCTAAGCCACCTCTGGCTTTATAGAGACAGTGACTCAGTGCACTCAAGGCCTTCTTTGTCCACAGGTCAAGTCGTCTCTCTATCACTCAGTTCCCTCTCTGTATTGTCCTATTAAGGTCATTTTTACTTTCAGTTTACCCAATTGACACAGCTCTAAATATAACTGCAGCTGAAAGCCACATGACAATGATAAAGGCTTTATTTTAAAGTGCTTATTCAGAGAATTCATTAAGCTTCCCATGGAGGTACTCAGGCCCATCCCTTATGGACAGATGGGTGAAATTGTGTTATTAAGTTCAGACTATGTGGGAACTACTGATGGAAACAGTTTAACTACATTCAGGAGCTATTATTGGATAAAGGTTCAGTTCTGTGTTTGGAACAACTTTACTTCTTTTACCCGAGGATGGATGTTAAAATTCAAACCATCTTAGTTAATTATTAGCCAGACCTTAGCTGGACCACCTCCCTCCCTTTTGTCTTTTGACCCCACTTCCTCTTCAGTGGCCTTTTCTTCTCCCCTCTCTATCTCTGATTTTAAAGCATTTTTACCTCTTATTTTTCACTTTCTTACTTTTTTTAATTGCTGTGTTTGTACTTCCTCCTTTGCCCCTTTCACTCTTCATTTTCTTCGCCCCTTTCTTACATCTGTCCTGGAGTGAGGTGCAGCTGAGATGTTTCCAGAGACAACCTTTGTTCCACCTGTGCCTTGTCCTTGCTCCCTTTTGTCTTTTTACATTTTCAGTGTTTGCGCATAGCACAGCAGGGAGTTCACCTCATTAGATACAGTTTGTGAGAAGCGTGTCACAGGCAGGATGCATGTCTGCAGAGGCCCTGTGGATGTGGGTGTTTGCCGTAATTTAAATTCATGGCTGAATACAGCCCACCTGATCTAGAACGTTCTGCCTGTGTTCCCCACACAGAGGTCTGACTTGAATCACCTGCAAGTGTGTACTTGAGTGCAAGTGATTGCGTGTGTTTGTGTGTGTCCCACTCAGCAGATGGCCAGACATCCAGCGAGTAGACTAATTGAGATAAGCATGCCAGCAAGCTGACCAGGGTAACAGAATTATAAGCTTGTAAGAAGGGGATGTGCAAAGCCAAATGTAGCTCTGGTTTGCTTATTAGTGTGGCTAAGGAAGTGTTAGCTTCTTTTTCATGGAGTCAGAGATGGAACTTCAGAAGTATTTTTTGTCGAAGGATAGGTTAACAGTTTTTAGATCAATAACGAACACTTACACCCTAATTTTCCTTGACTATGTTGATAGTTAATATAGCATTGTTAATGTTTGCTGCACAGATTCTTGCATACTATTTTCACAGTGAAAGGTGACGAAATTCTTATTTGGATGCCAACATTGGTTGACAAATGAAAACTGAAAGCCATTATGAGGATTTTTAGCTGGTTGTGTAAATTGTCATTTATAATGTCAGAAAACACTGTCAAAGGATAAGTGTTAGAGGAAGTGGTTGACAGCATGCTAACAAAAAACAGCAACCAAAAAGGGGGTAAAAGGGACTGCTTTGTCCACTGGAGGTATCAAAACCGGGAAGTTCCTCAAAGGAGCTTTTAGCTTATATGAGGCCATGGTAGGGAGGGCTGGCCAGAATTATGTCTTGAGGGATATATCTTCCCCATAAATCACATAATCATTTCTTTGTGTTTTTTTGTGGCACTAAAACAATATGTGCTTAGTCATTAAAGATTTTATTATTTCAAAGAAAATCAAATTAGATGACTCAGCTTGCAAACTGAGGCATCACAAACTTGGAAAAACCTGACTCTTTCTTGAAATTTAAATTACATACTAGCTCGCTAGTTAGCCTATACACATCTCATGCTAGGTAACCCTTTTGAATTTATTTTCCCTGGTTTGGATGAAGTGCCTAACTGCTTTTGATGTTCAGATGAGAAAAGAAGGAATAAGACAAGCAAAAACGTGTACAGAAGTTTTACACACATTTTCAATTTAAAAAAAAAAAAAAGAAACCTGTTCCCAAACTCAAGATTTAGATTCCCAGATGATAATATTGTTCTTTGCCTTTGTGTTTAGATCACTGTTGTTGTTTTCAGTCTTCTTTGTGTTTAATGGTTGTTGTTTATCTTGTGTCTTGGCAGGTGTTCTCAAACAGCGATGAAGCCCCCATTAACAAGAAGCTCCCCAAAGAGCTTCTTCTTAGGTAAGATTAGCACACACTGACACACAAATACGCACAATATTACACACAATATTACACAGCATACCCAGGGACAAGGACTTAGGTCAGGGTTACTCATTAGCTTGAGTAGCCTTGAACATTAATGTGCAGAAGTGTGTGTTTTGTATGTGTGTTAGTTTTGTCACTTGTTGTGTATGGGCCGTGCAGGTGCCCCAATGTGGGTTTTTTAGTGATATATGTTGGCCACTGGTTTGAAATGAGGTTTGGTTAACTGTGTGACCTACAGACCAATATTTTGTCTCAGATGACCCATAAATCTGACAGCACAACACATTTCAGCCGTGTCCATCCCTCCACACTGTGCACATTTGTGTGTGTGCACCTGAGTTTCGCTCTGCAGACACACTAGGTAGGCTGCTTGTTTGTGCGTGAGAGTGTGTTTGAGACGCTCCTGGGTTTATGCAAACTGTGTGTGTGTGTGTGTGTGTGTTCGGTGTGTGTGTGTGTGTGAGTGCGCTATAAATAGCTTGTCTTCTTAGCTAGTGGGGAATTCCGCAGTGCTGTGCTCCTCTGCTGCTCCAGCTGTGCTCCACAGTGACTACCAGTACACCCATTTCCCCCAGCACTTATGACACTGGTGTACAGACGATCACGTACCCACTTTCACCCACCAGCTACAGCACATGACCCACTGTCACATGTATCAGGTTGAGACACTTACACAATCTCAGCTGTTAGCAGGACTTGTTATGGCAGTAAATCTTGTTTTTTGTACCATGGAAAGTGGGTTGACAGAAGCTTTTCTCTGCATTGATGATGTTGCTATGCTGTGTTACCATGACACAATGCCGGGGACATTAGGTTGCTCCAGGTACAACTGTATAATGGTGGTATGACTCTGTGCAAATGACATTTTAGATCATAAACACAAAAGTTACAGCAATTGGATTATTGTTTACCGGAGGGTTAGGTTAGGGTTAGTAAATCAAAGTGAGTTAAATAGTATGTAGTATCAACTCTTAATATATGCTTCAGTATAATCTACAACTTGAAATGAGATTATCAGCACTAAAGATAGGTGATGCCTAAATGCTATTTCTCATCTTCTCTGAGTGGCGTGGCTACACAAGAGCCTAAATAACCCAGTTTTAAATTGATATCTTATTGGTCAATTATTGTTAATAAAAAAAGACAGATATGTGTAAAAATGTCAATATTGGCGCAGATTATCGACCTGGGCAGATTATCGTTCTATCTCTAGTTTGTCCAGATAGCTTAAAATAATCATCATGAGTCTTTCAGTCTGGACAGGAATTAACATTAACACCACAAACATTTTTATTCACAGTTGACTAGTTTTCCCTTTTGTACTCACAAAAATGTCTGAAAAAATCAGTAGCTACTATACGAGGTCCCCTTTCCCATAATTTTTCATCTCACCAGGCCTATAACTTTGCCAAAGCCTATACCCTGTTGTGGTTTGTGGTTGCTTCCAGTCTTAGGTCATCATCTCTTTCATTCAGCTACTTGTGTGTTTTAACACTCCCCGCAAGTTTCTCTGCCTTTACAGTAATTTCTTCTTCTTCTTTCCTCTGCTGGTGCAGTTCGCTGTTTGTTAACCATAAATCTGAACTGTTTTGTTCCTTGATAAGAATGGCAAAATAACAATTTGGGTTTAGATTTGATAGGATGTATGTGTTCTGTTTGTCCCTGGCGTCACTCTGGCTGATCAGTTTGTATTAGTGTTGTTAATCAATCGGGGTCAGGTTAACACAGGTAAGTACAGTACTGGAGGGATAATTATTTATTGATCTGCTAATCTTAGTACTTTCCTCAGCCCCCCTGTTCATTTTGAGAGTATTGCTGTGTGCAGACCACAGCACCTGGCTTGTTGCTGCATTTGTCTGCCTCTCAGGTGCTGCATGGTAAACAGCTGTTATCTAGGCCAGTGCAGCACCTAGGCATACACTGAAAAACTGTGATTTAGCAGCACCTCGTCTGACAGGCTGACGGGCCTTGGAGAGAGTTTAGAGTCAGGGTCTCCTTAGCCAGAAGCACTGACTCAGCCCCCCTCCATTGCCACCCAAATTCATGTCTGGCTGGAGTTTCTATGGCAACAAGTCCTGAACTCCAAGGAAAGACTCCACTTCTTCTTATCTTTCCATGCTTGAAAGGCCAGGTAAACATTTAGTCAACACATAAGGATGCTTTTCATCAAATTTGTGTTAAACTAAGTGTCAGGGAGATTTGATCGACCAGTTGGAGGCCACTAAGCTAATGGCTCCTCTATCTATGTATGAAGGCAGCATCAGGATTTTTATGTTGTATCATCACCTCCCTTTTCCTTTGTCTGTATTTTTTATCATCCATCTTGCTCAGCTTAAACAGTGTGTCTTTATCTGATAAATCTGAGCTTTTTGTGCTTTATGATCAAATGTAGGTGTCAAAGTGGTTAATAAGACTCAAAAGAGGACTCAGCAAATCTGAGTGAATGACTGCTTCTCTGTTATTAACAGAATTCTTCTGTGATTGGTTAAAAGGCTTCTCGCTCACACCTAATGGAAAGTCAGATTGTATTTGATTAAAACAGACAGCCAATCAATGATCAGCGCCACAGCCATTAACCAGTTATTAGAAGTGGGATCAATGAGTGCCTGCTTGATTGGTCTGCTTCTGTGGTGGCCTGGGATCACCTCAAGGACTCTCTCTCTCTCGCTCTGTGCATCCTTGCATTGCTTTGTTGATTGTACACATGCACCTCCTGACCTAAGACTCTGGTGTAGATTGAATAGACATGTCCCAACATGCCCTGGCCGACCACTCATCTAAACACACAGCCATTGTCTAGCAGCTATATGAAGGAAACAATAGTCAGCTCCTGTTTCCTGAGGTTAAAAGGACATTCAGACCCCAGCTGCACTCAAAGCGTTGGCACTGTGACAGTTCTCTGAATACCACAGATTTTCTATACATCGGCCCCTTTGAGGAGCGTTTCTTCACCAGGACAAAGAAATACACGCTTTGGTTTGTGTGTGTGTGTCGTTCTGTAAATGTATGGCTGTCTGTCTGTCCCACGCTGACTGTGGCCTTGCCTGTCTGAGCGCCAGAGATTACTCATTGGCAGATTAATGGATTGAGCTGACCTAGTAGCCTGCTGCATGCAGCCCTTTGTGGCTGAGTAGGCCCACAGCTCAAACACTGGCTGTCTGTGGGGCTCTCCTGCTAACCAAACATTGAGTATTGTTCTGTTTTTAAGGACACAAGACGCAAACTTAATTACACAGAACGTATGATTCTGAAAAGGAAAGTGTAAACTGAGCTCAGATGTACACTCATGCACTGTTTTTCTCCTCTCTTTGTAGAATATTCTCCTATCTGGATGTGGTTACACTCTGTAGGTGTGCCCAAGTATCCAAGGTAAGCATTCCCCTCTTCACACCTCCAAACCGCCCACTGTACACTAACACATTTCTGTTTTTAGAGAAAGGTTTGATGTCACTCCACAACTACTGTATGGTTTAAAGGCATACCATTACTGAACTCTCTAGAAAGGTCTATGATATAGTGCCATCTGCTGGCTGTGTGGAGGAATTGGGGGGACACTGTTGAGCCACAGTGCACTGCAGCTGAAAGCCATTTATGAATGAGCTTACTGTGAATAATAAGCAGAGTTAGGCAGGTGGACTATGAATGCAGAGCTGTGGCAGCTGCTTCTCTTTGAACAGCTCCAGTGTGCTCAGAGAAAAGTTCTACATCTCTGTTAAAAGACACATGTTCTTCGGGGTTTTCCACATTTGTTTTTATTTTTTTCAGGCTTTTTCTTTTTTTAGCTGAACTTCCAAAAAATTTAGAGCATATCCAGAGTTACAGCCCTTAACTTGAACATGGTTTTTCCACCTTTTTAATTGTGTATTTATTAGTGGAGATGTTCTGAGTGGGGCTTGGCAATGAATTTCAAATCAGATTAAATATTATGGCCTGCTATAATAATCTAATCCCAAACAGTGCATTATGTCTTTAACCTGAAATATGTCAGACTACTAGATAAAAGTTTTTGTAGTAGATGTTTTATGCTCTACACCAGTGTTACCCAACCCTGCTCAACAAAAGAGACAAATTGTTGAAAAGTACCTTTGCAAGGGAAACAATCTAAGTGGTGAAAAGTGGCTTAAAAAATGACAAGAAGAAGCAGTAAAAATAAGCTTTGGGTGGCATAAAGCTTCAAAAAGGAGTGAAAAATAAGAGAAAACATGAAAAATAGATTATTTTTGCAAATCGTTCAGATCTATTTCTTAGATGGCCCAGAAACTCTCTAACTGGCCAAACCATGTAGGTATCAGTTTGATATCAAAATAAAAAAAGATTTGCTAAGATTTTCACAAGATTTACTTTGAAATATGATGAGTATTTCAACTAATTTATAGATATTAAAGATGGCTGGCGTGCTCACTGGTACCTGAAAGTTTGGACTGAAACTGAAACTATTTTGAATATCACACAATACTTAAAAATAAAATAGTAAAACCCCCAGAGCCCAGTGTGAACTCTTCAGGAGTCTAACAGTTTAACCCACTAAGACTTTCAGTCTACGCTGACATCACTCAGAGGAAAGTCGCAAATCCTCTCATTGAAGAAGCCCCAGATCACCTGAAGAGGTGAACACAGCAGCTGGTGCACCTGCTTCCTAAACAAGAAGTGAAACAACAAGAAGTGGTTGTATCTTATGCCTACAACAAGCCAAACCCACACAGTGCTGTATCGTAGAAGCTAAATCACTGTGCTCAATGGCCTCCCTTGTGTACGTACATCCATACATTTATGTTATATACCTTCACCTCTGTACCTGTGTCCGCACTTTTCTTAGGCATGGAACGTCCTGGCTCTAGATGGTAGTAACTGGCAGAAGATTGATTTGTTCAACTTCCAGACAGACATTGAGGTGAGTGGTGTATCATAAAGAGAAGGAATTAAAGAAGTGTTTAATGTATGCCTTTGTGTGTGTGTGTGTGTGTGTGTGTGTTTGTGTGTATGTGTTTGTGTGTGTGTGTGTGTGTGTGTGTGTGTGTGTGTGTTTGCTTGCTTGCCCGTGCTCCAAGGTGTGCATACATGTTGAGTAGCATTATCCAGTCCAAAGCTTAGTGCTGGGTCACCAGGCTTTGGTGCCAGCTGTGACGTCACAGATGATCCTCTGTCCTTCTTGACCCGAGTCAAGTCACTCTCTCTCTCTCTCTCTCTCTCTCTCTCTGTCCCTGTCCCTGTCAGGGTCGGGTGGTGGAGAACATCTCCAAGCGATGTGGAGGCTTCCTGAGGCAGCTCAGCCTCCGGGGCTGCCTGAGTGTGGGAGATGCCTCAATGAAGTGAGGATGCTTCTTAAGTGTGCTTCTACTTTGACTCTCTCCCAAAGTCATCCTTTCTGTTTGTTTGATTGTTTTCTTGAGTGATTTTGTTTAAATTTAAGCAGCTTTTGTCTCTTCAGTCACAGGGGGACTTTCTGTTTTCAATAGATTTCCTTGCTTTATTCTCACACACGCTAGACCTCAAAAAACCTTAGTACTTCTTGACTTGTTGATTAACATGGTCTGATATGAATGGCTTTATCTACAAGCACTTGATTTTTGAAGAGGAAGCTGTTATCATGAGAGTGATAGTCTTAAAAGACAATAAACGTACTACTGGCTATACAACACCCTCCCAAGGGCCTGTAGATGACTGTTAATTGGCTCCTGAGCATCTCACTACATCTTATTTATTCAATGAAGTGACACCAAAGTAATTCCCCTTCTCCCTTTATGCTATTTCACTGTTTCCCAGGACGTTTGCTCAGAACTGCAGAAACATCGAAGTCTTGAACTTGAACGGTTGCACTAAGATCACAGACAGCACCTGTCTCAGCCTCAGCAAGTTCTGCTCCAAACTCAAACAGCTCGATCTCACCTCCTGTGTGTCCATCAGCAACCACTCGCTCAAAGCCCTCAGGTAGTTGCCACACACCCTGACATTGCCTTTACACCAACAGTGTCCTCTAATGAATTGAAGGTTTTGAATTCTTGACCTAGAGTTCATATTTAAGGGGACAATTATTTCTTCTTGATATTTTTTGAGGTTGAAGTGCTAGTAGAGTCAGAGTGCACCCTGCTGGACAAAGAAAAAATGTTTGTTCATAATGTCTGGAATCAGCCAACTAATATCAGAAAGAGAAATATGGGCACATTTGTCACCTACTGTTTCTGCAATAATTGATGTTTAAAAAAGGTGGAATACCTCTTCATGTAAGAAAACATATATACCATACAAAGAATCACTAGGTTTGTATTTAGAGATATGGAATATAGCTATCAGGCTGTTTTTAAAAGGTACAGGTAAATGCTTTTGTTGCCTAAGCATTATTTTCTGCCTTATACACTCTGTGAAAAAAGTTAGAGAACTCATGTGAAGTTTAATGAGACCAATTTGTTCGATATTAGTCCCTTCTAGACCTGTTAAGTTTTTCTGAGTATGTGTTTTGTCAGTCAAAGTTATAATATCAGCATATATTACATTGCCTTCATAGAAATACCAATAAACCCCTACTGTCAAATATTAGCTAAATGATAAATGAGGTCCCTCATTGAAGATGAGGTAAATGTGCTTGTTGCCCGTGTCTCACTTTCTGCATTACATATGAATATATGAATATTATATTACATATACATTTTTCTTTTTGACGCATATCAAAAGGAACATTTGCAAAAACACTTATGGGCCTGTTATTAGCAAAGTGTTAAAGGAATGATAAAAATACACATTGCTCAAGCTTTTTTTTTTTGCATTATATATTTAAAAGTCATTTTTCAATGCATAACAGAGAATAAACATGGCCATGCACATTTAATTTATGATATTAATCAACCAAGATATGGAGCTTCTGAGTAACATACACACACACACACTTTATTCAATCATTGTTTTGTTCGAATGTGCAACACCAGTATTGTAACTTAACTCCAGTGAAAGAAGTGTTAAAACATGTTAACCGTGTTTCCCTTCATCCACTCCCTGTGATGTGTAATGTCATATTCAGTGATGGCTGCAGAATGCTGGAGATGTTGAACCTGTCGTGGTGTGACCAGATAACACGTGATGGAATTGAGGCTCTGGCTCGAGGGTGCAATGGTTTACGAGGACTGTTCCTCAGAGGCTGCACACAGGTAGAGTAACAGCAGTGTCCCCCACTACATACTCACATGAACCCTGAGGCAAGAATTCACTTCTTTTTAAAAAAAACAGTGAACACAAATAATTTTGCTATAGAAAACATTATACACTGCTTCAAACTTTTTTGGGGTTCTCTCCTCATTTGTGCCAAGACGTGGTGTTAAATGCTGATGCCATACAGAGTTTACAGAAAACAAAGTCCTCTGGTGGCTCAGACAAATACATGTAAAACTCAAACTATTTTTATATTATTCAAAGGGGAGAAAGAAGTCTGCGATAGAAACATCACTTTTTTCCAACTTTTAAGAAGACTATTACTGAATAGAAATCGTCCTTTTCCTAATTACTGTTCCTGACACTGTACAATTTCCATCATACAAAACTTGCTTTAGTTTCTTTGGTTGTGTGTTTGTTTATATAGAGGTTGATGTTTCGCTGGCGTTTATGTTCTTCTTCTGCTTCTGTGTGGCCTGTATTTTCTTCAGGCTGTGGACCCAACTTGTTGTATATTTTGTTTTTTAACTCAAGCCTTTTTTATTTCCTTTGTTCAAATATGCTGTTAATTCCCAATGACCCATCCTTTGCAGTCACTAGACACAGTTGTGACATTTGGCTTGATTTCAACGCGTTGGTTAACAAAGTCACATTCATCCATGGTTGATGTATGATTTTTCAAACTAATACTACATGTTTTATTCTTTCTTAGCTGGATGATGGAGCTTTGAAACACCTTCAGAAACACTGCCCAGAACTCACCACCATCAATATGCAGTCTTGCACAGTAAGGCAAACATTTGTTGGCGGGACTCTGGGAGAGAAGACGGATAACAATGTTTCAGGGATGCTTCTGTATACCTCTGAGTTTTTCTGATTTGTGTTGCGTGTCTTTGGCCTCCCTCCAGCAAATAACAGATGAAGGCCTGGTCAGTCTGTGCAGAGGATGCCACAAACTGCAGATCCTTTGTGTGTCTGGCTGCAGCAACATCACCGATGCCTCCCTCACTGCAATGGGACTCAACTGTCCCCGACTCAAGTAAGAAAAAACGTATAAATGTACCTGTTACAACTACTTTTATCAAGGAAGTCAACAGATTTGAAAAAAGAAACGCAATCTATAATCTAATATTCATGTCCAGTTTAGATCCTGCTCTTAACAAAAATTAACTTATAGTTTGTTTTCATTGCTAGACCTTCGATGATGAAAACAGAAAAAAATGCCCCCCAGATTTGCATTCGGTAGAACTGGACAAAATATGCCATCAAATTTTCTTTTATCATGAAACAGCTCTCTGTTGGATTAATGGTATGTGAGAACTACTATTTGAGGCTTTGCTAACAGCTAAACAGAAAAATCTACTGTCCCAACTCGATTGCATAAGTATGACAAACTATGAGGCACAACTCATGTGGTAGAAATGGATCATGTGTCGTAATTTTAAGACATTGAATAGTTGAATGCACTATTCCTTACTGAATCAATACAATCACATTTTTCTTCAACCTTAAAAAACTTTGCTTTGACATGCCTTATATCCATGAGAATATAGAAAAATCTCACAAGAGCAGGTGTAAAAGCAATAAATCAGGGTATTGATTAACATCAGCAGAACCCCTGATTCTGTGACAAGGCCGAAATATATTTTGATCAAAGATTTATTCAAGCACACACTGCTTAGGAATGTGTCCATATCCATTAAAAAAACCTCCTACATGTTGTCTAGTTTACTCATAATAAAACAGTCATTCAAGGGTTTTCTGGTGTCTTCTATCCCTCCTTTTTTTGGTATTGTTTTTCCTCTTTGTACTTGTGAGCATGTAAAAGTCATGAGAAAACTCCCTCATCAGGCAATCTCAAAGAAAATAACCAAGGAAAAAAAATGCACGATAACCAACAATCATTTTACTGGCATCTTACCGACACCTTGTAATTTCCAAATGCAGTCCAAAGATTTGCCGACACATCTCGCTCCAGATGAAGCATCCTCTCTTGGCAGTCTTTGAGTGTGTTTCTGTTTTGGTTCTCTCAGGATCCTTGAAGCTGCAAGATGCTCCCATGTCACAGACGCTGGGTTCACTGTGCTGGCCAGAGTGAGTTTCTGGCTCTTCCTATCTGTATTGGGTCTCTGCTTTGTGCCATAACGATGAGTTTGCTTGATTAACTTTTGTTTTTCATTCCAGAATTGTCATGAGCTTGAAAAAATGGACCTAGAAGAATGTATTTTGGTAAGGAAACTTAAAGTGTACAAATTTCCTGCCAATTTTATGCTTGTGGTATTTATTTGTGTTGAATCTGGATTAAGCTTCGTTTTCTGTGTAATGGTATGAGTAGAGATCAGGCCTCAGGAAACAGATGTATTTTATTGTGAGAATGGTGTGGTGTATGTCCTGTGGTTAGGGAGAAGTAGCAGATAACAGGTATCAGTATATATATATATATCATGAAAGAGTTATCATTTAATCACCAAGCTGGTTCTTCACAGGTGACAGATAACACCCTGGTTCAGCTGTCTATCCACTGCCCTCGCCTGCAGGCCCTGGTAAACATTTACAGCTCTTCATTTCTTCAAGGTTTTGTCCTTGTCTTCTTGAATGTGTTTTTAGCTCTAACCAGACAATCTGTGTGCCCTGTGCAGTCCTTGTCCCACTGTGAGCTGATAACAGATGATGGCATCAGAGCTCTGAGCAGCAGTACCTGTGGACAAGAGCGCCTCACAGTGGTGGAGCTGGACAACTGCCCCCTCATCACCGATGTGACCCTGGAGCACCTGAAGAGCTGCCATCGCCTGGAGCGCATTGAGCTCTATGACTGTCAGCAAGTCACCAGGGCAGGGATCAAGCGCATACGGGTAAGTGGACTTAAGAGGGAAAGAGTCTGTTTTCTTATCTATCTAAAAAATGAGGATTGAAACTTGAATGTTTATTTTATTTCTGAAAAGAAAAGATTCATGTTTAAAGATGTATAAATGACCTTTATGTATATATGACCTCAGATTTTAGACAACCCTTGTCTCTTGAGAACAGAAGATTTTTTATTTGTACGTGTTTCTAAATACAAGATTATGGTCTGCAGCTAGTTTGTTTCACTTAGCATTTGATTCAGGGAGAACCCTTAACCCTTTGTCTATCATTCCCACACAGGCCCACCTCCCAGAGATAAAGGTCCACGCCTACTTTGCTCCCGTGACACCACCTCCCTCTGTACATGGAGGTGGCCAGCGACTGTGCCGCTGCTGCATCATCCTCTGACAGTGGAGGGCCAGGGGGGGCCACCTCTGTCTACAGGTCCTGCTGCTCTGATTGGGGCTGAAATAGGGTTGGGGGTAGGGGACTGGGTTAGGTGAAGGGGAGAGGAGGGGCTGGACCCACTCACTGCTCCTGATCATTGATCACTACACAGACTGATCACCACTGATCCCTGATCAGCAAAACCCGCCCCTCCTCTCTCCTCTCGCTCAGTGATCAGCCACCCCTGGGGTTAGGGCGTGAAGGGGTGGAGGAAAAGAAGATGGGTGGATGGATAGACTACGTCTCTTCGGTCTCGTTCTCTCTTCCTGGCTGCAAAGACAAAAAAAGGTTCTCCACATCATACTCTCCTTACACCCCTGACTCCCCTCCTGCGGGTGGAGAGGACTGCATCTGGACAGTTGGAAATGGAGAAGGGAGGGTGGGTTCTGAACAATGGAACTACAATGCATCATGTTCAAACTAAAAAAAAAATTGACGATTTTGCCGTCTTGGACAAGAGTTTACTCATCTCAACCAATCACACGACACCTCTATGTGACCATCCTGTGATTCATTCTACTTCGACCAATAAACATCGAGCATTAAGGTAGAGGAAAACTGGATTGTGGGAAACGCAGTATTCTGGATAAAGAAAAACAAACACTTTGGCACAGCTGGTTTAACTGTCTGGTGCAAAAGAGTTAAGAATGAAACTGGACATAAAGAAAAGAATATGTGACTTATCTGTGCATCCAAGAAACTTTTTTTGAGATTTTGATTCTGTTCCTACAAAGAATGTTTTGCAATGGAAAAAAAAGAATCACAGATATGGCGACTCACTCAAATTTGGAGTAGGCCAACAAAATTGTTTTTTTTTCTTTTCTTTTGAGTGCTTATTGTAAATGTTCATGCCTGTCTTATCTGAAGGGGGAAGATATGTGTCATTCTTTTTTAAAAGAAAAAGATGAATCTGTTGGACCTATGATTCAGACCCTCAGTGTCTAAAAGGGTTGCGTGGACTCTGCGTGCTACTGGGATGAGTGGCCTCTTTAGTGTATTGGTTATGTTGGCTTGTAGGCCCTGATCCAACCCTGTCAGTAGCCCTGATGCGCACTAGCTCCTACTTGACGATTTAAGCATTTGTTTACATCCTGGATTAGCTTAGCACTACAGACAAACTTGTTTACATGAGTAGGCCTCCAGTCTCCCTACTATTCAGAGTGAGTTTAGTAACATTGATGCAACTGTGGTTTACCCACAGTTGATAACAGGACTGTGGAGTAAGTTATTTCAATTTTTGATTGTGTAATAGGACATTAATCAGGGTTTTTGGTGCAACTTTGCTTCAAATTAAAGGAAATTTGCTTAAGGATGAGACAATAAGTATGACATTGTAAGCAAATGTACCTCAACTTTTTGACAATCATGGACATTTATGTATTTGACCTTGAATTCGGTGTAGTTTTGTGTAATTGGCAAATGACTGATAATATAGGATATAATTACTTGTACCTGCTGAACATATACTGATGCCTCAGTGCATAAGGAATTACCGAAACAAAGGGTTGAGAATCATTTTTGTGAGATACATCAGTCTATTTTCTTGTTTGATGAACAGTTTTCTGCTCTCCCAGTCCTAGGTTGAACTAAATGGATTGCTTCAATACCAACAGTGTATTTCACTTTACAGACAGACAGTCAGTGAAGATGGGCAACACATTTATGGGGCATGCAGCACCACTCTTCAGAGTATTGAAAATAAAACAATACAGACACAGCTTGAGCTTTATAAGAGACTGGCAAGTACTGTGTAGTTGCCAAGTGCTCAAAGACTGGGGAGACTGGCAGGACTATGGATAGGACTGAAATTAGGAGAACTGATAGAAATTGACTCAGATGGGCCCAGAAACTTAGCTGACTTGACTGGCTGTGATACTAATGCCCTCTCTTTGACAGCTGTTTTAACAATTTTATGTTTAAGAAAATAAAGAAATAAATGAAAAAATAAACAAATGAATAAATAAAAGTGACTAATAATAAATGTGCTCTGTCTCTCTAGTGTGGGATTTGTCTCAAAGTATTAAAAGACAGCTTCAGAGTAAACTGCGGCAACATGACTCGACACAATCCGCTAGATGTCGCCCGTGGGCCGCGTGGACGGCTGACACACCCACATCAACGGAGCGCTGTTTGATTCATGACCGTGGTTACAGACTCGAAAATACGTAGTAATTTGAAATGACAAAAAAAATAATAAAACGATTACGACTTAAGCTCTTATTTTGACTCTCATATTCCAAAAAGGGGGGCACACTGAGCTTTCCTATGCGGCATTTTTCGTCAGGCATTACGCTGGCTAGCTGTGCGGTGCCCGAAGCCCCATCGGCCTGATGGTTGATCGGTTGCGCCCCCTGGTGAACCGCAGTCCCCGGCAGCGCACAGGCTCTCAGCGCCTCTTCACTGCACTAGCGGTAGAAGCTTATTCCTGGATTAAAGCGAACCAGATAGTGCGGGACTGGAGACCTTCTCATATTGTGGAAGTTTGGTGCAAGTTTATCGCCGGGCGAGTCGAGAGCTGCGAGCCGAGCAGAGTTCCCATCCCTCGGCCATGGAACAGAGGAGCGGAGCGGAGCCAGGCGTCAGGCCTGCGGTGAACTAACGTTAGCTCGCTGAGCTAACTGACGTGAGGCGGTCTGTGCCTGTTTGGGTCGCTGTGCTAACTCGCTACTGACGTTTTTGTTAGCACAACAGACAGATAACCAACGTTGCTAGCTTGTTTTGATGCGGATATCCCAAAGGGACCTGCAGGGGTCCAGTGGTGCTAAATGTTTCCAGAACTTTCTCTAAGTTGTACATTAATTCTCAGAGCTGACATTGTGAGGCAAAGAAGCTAACGCGCAACGTCGTTGTCATAACGATACAAAGTTGGAGTTTTGATTCATATGTTGTGATGATGAATTGATGCTCCTACTCTGCAAGGGTTTTTATGTTGATGATCAAACATCAGACAGACTCAGTCCTAACCGCACAGTCCATCAGCCCCTCCGCGGGACCACCGTCAAAGTCTTTCTCTGACGCCGTCCGACTCACCGCGGTCCCCTGTCTCTGGCCGGCTGCGGTAGCTGGCCACACGGCACTGAGTGCCCAATGGAGGAACATGACAACATGGACTATTTTTACCAACAGGTAGTGCAGAAAGATGTTACCCGCAGGTTGCAGGTGGGTCAGGACCTCATTGACTACCTGAACGACTCGCAGCGCTCCCCGGACGTGGAGCAGGACAAACCCCGGCTGGATAAGACTATTGATGAGCTAACGGGATGGGTGAACTCCAGCAATTTCAAGGTGAGAGCTGCTTGTTCAGTCATCGCATGAGGGTATCGCAGTGTCACTGCAGCACTCACTCTTTCGGTCTGTTCATGAATTATTTTCCTACTGTCCTGCCAGTGAGCTGGAGAGAGGAGTGAGGAATGGAAATTAAATGTTTTTTGCCAAGAGATTGGTTTCAATGCGAGAACTTCAGCAGAGAAAATACACTTTAAGCGAAGTGACAATAACTCAGGGGTTAAGGAGATGACTTCAAACCAATTCAAATTCTAAAACCGGTTGCTTATAAGACTGTCTGACCAAACACATTTTATTTTCCTCTCCTGCTTTATTATTAAGGGTTCAGAAGCAGGCCTGTTTAAAGCCATCCTAGTGGATTTAAATGTGATATTTTCAGGACATTGCTCCTTTATTATCGTATACAGTGTTACATTGGCTGAGACTGTCCGTGGTAAGAGGGCCATTGTAAGCATGACTGTAGACTACTGGAGCACTGGATGGGATGGGGGAAGGGTTGGAAGACTCATTGTTTTGACCTACTGTATGCTTTCTTTCCATTCACTCATCTCACTTTTTCACTCACTTTCTTCTGTTCAGAAACAAACAGGCTTCATTTTTCTACAGTCCTGCATTTCCTGCCCTATGTGGGAGTGTGTGTATAGTGACCCTGTCTGAACTGTTTGCTTATCTCAGCTGGAATGTGGCATTTTTGCCAAGGTAACTCACTGATGCTGATAGGACTCAAAACAGCTTAAAATCTATTTTAGAGACGTGCTGAAACTGGACTGAAATCTTTTGAAAGGATTGACTTTACACTGATATGAGGGGAGCATGCAAGTGTGTGGAAATAGTGCTTTCAGCATTACTGAACCACCCTCTTTTGGTGTTTGTCTTTAGCCAGTCAACGTACTTATTTCAAGCATGGTACTTTTTAAAGTGCTATCACTTTAAAAACCAAAATTGAATTATCATTATTATTATATTTTCTGTCTTCACAGCCATATCAGTTCTGTTCATCCCAGTATTATGCATTCTGGAACAAAAGAAAAAAAAAATCTTTTATTTAGGGGTGCACAATATGGGATTTTTGGTCAAGATACGGTATGCCGGTATTTTATAACTCATTTAGCCAGTACAAATATTTTTTTCCACACCCCAAATTGCAAAGATCATCAACTCTCATCTATATTCTGTACGTTGATGTGGTGGACCCTCTTATCATATTTGTCATATATTTTTCATTTTGCATGCAACATAACAAAGTAGTAGATAAGTAATTCTCTCTGTAGTTGCCGAAATGTAACGTTCTAATTATGTCATGCATCCATACTTTTAGTGGCAGAAAAAGCTGAATAACAACTATTGTGATTTAATCAGTTCATCTTGCATTGGTCTTGAAAGTCAACACTTCCCATGCTTATGTTAATGCAGACTTTTACTTCAGTTCAGTCAAATGGTGGACCAGAAAAGACATATTTGATGTGAACAAGTGAAGCGAGGTTTTCTATTATCTCCCTCCAAGAGTTTGATGTGGAGCTGTTTCAAGCTAACATGTGTTTTTTTTCCTCTGCAAAGATGACACGTACAGTAACCTGAGCTCAGATCAGCGTCTGGCAGTGATGAGCGAGTGTGTTGTAACCTCCAGAGGCCTTCACATAGCAGGCTTTTAGTGATGCTGATTTGCTCCCTGTCGAGCAAGAGGAAGAGGACTCAGCTGCAAAAAAGATGCTGACTCAGTGGGGAGAGAGAGAGAGAGAGAGAGAGAGAGAGAGAGGAAAGAATGGAGGGATGATGCAGATTTGACAAGAGTCAAGGAGGAAAGAAGTTTTTAAGGAAATAAAAAAAACTGCGCTGATAAATCAGGTATGAGTATCAGTGTGGAAATCACAAGTCACGACCCATAAAAACATAAAGTACTCAGACATGCCTGCTGTCGCGCCCAGGTTCCTGTTCAAGGACTGGATGAAATTGTGTATTCTTTTTCCTTTTTTCTGTCTCTGTCTCTCTTCATCTCTGCTTCCTTTGTGTTTCCCTGTCTGGGTCTTTTTTTGACAGTGAGTCAGTTTCAGCCTCCTCTGTCTTTACAGAACGGCACATTCACTTCATTCTCTCCACACTCACAAATCACAGTGGCCTCAGTGCCTGTGAGAGGCGCTAACACAGGGCATTAATATTTTATATAGCATTTATGGGCAGCAGGGCCAGATTACTGGACACTGACAGCACTGATTGAGAGCTATTTCTGTCATAACTAGGAACACTTTAAAACTTTTACAATTAGCTTTCAATTGTTTTTTGTTTGTTTTTTTCACCTGAAAGTTCATCAAGTGTGCCACAGGGCAATACCAAGGATACACAGATGCAAAAAGAGGGAAATTTGTGAAAAACACAATAAGCACAAAGCTGTTCTCATTAATTAGGTGTTTTTTACTGGTGTCTGAAGATTAAATCTATAAATATCTTCTTCTGTTGCTGTCTTTTTAAGCAGTGTTGTAAACTGTTCTAAGCATATACGGGGGACAGTGAAAAACCCATGGTTATATATGTAACATGGACTCCTATGTGGCACTTTATTAGTCGAGTGTAACCTGGCGCTGGATGAAACAAAGGCTTGATTGATAGCAAGAGATGAAAGTTAGTCTCAAGTTGGCTCATGTTTCCATTTACTTACAGGCGGTCTGAGAATTTTACCAACAAGCCACTGAGCATCCATTGATCTAGTAAACATTAATTTTTACTGTATCAATGCCCTGTTTATTATTTCATTGAATATTTGAATTTGTCACCACATTGATTGAAGTGACATGCCTTTATGGAGATGTTTTTCCCAGTAATCTTCTAAATTACAAACCCGAAAACCAAAAGGCTTTGCTTTGAGACACCAAAGCTATCAAATATTTGGGCATTTTGATTGAAAAACTACTTAAAAGTTAACAGCTGTCTATGACTGTTGTTGCTTCATTTCTTTGTAATCCACTTAACTGGTTAATGGTTCAATTGTTTGGGCACTTGTCTCAGTTCTGGCGCATTTTTCAACAGCTGTTGCTGTTCAAATCTTGTGCTTTTTGAGCCTGTTTTTCTGGCCAAGTCCCTCTTTAAGCCCCTCGAGACTCCAGAGTAATACCTTTACATGGTATGCCAATTAGCCGGCTCAGCCATCATACGCACCATCCTGTCGTCACAAAGAGCCATTCATACTCAGGTCAATATTTACTTTTTTTTTTCTCTCTCCAGCATACCTTTGCTAGTCTGATGATATGAAGCCTGTAGTGGAAAGATGCAGAGATGTGTCTTCATTTTTCACTGTCGACACTACTTTATACAAGTTTTTGTGTTTATTTTGTCTTCAGGGTGATACCCAAACACCCATTTGTAATTTTTTCCCTTTATCTACTGGGACAGAGATTTTCTATTTAAGAGCTTGTAAAAGATGAAATAGTCTTCTGATTTTCCTGAAATCTCTTTAAGGTCGTTGTTCCAGTCAATCCCTTATTCTCAATTCCCTCCTCATTTTCCCTCCCCAAGAAAAGATACCATATGGCTGTAGGTGCTCGGCTTGTTGGGGTGCTGGGGGGAGGATGTGAAGTAAAGAGGCCTCATGGCTGTTTTTTTTTTCTGCACTGTTTCTTTTCTTTTCCGCCTGCTGTCACCCCCTCACCCCAAAATTAGGTCAGTAAGAGGGAATTATCATGACGTCAAGCTCATGTTTCATCTCCAGGTGATTTTTTTTGGGGGGGGGTTTAGCACTTGGCCGCAGTCCCTGCTTTTCATCATCACCCTCGTCCTCCCCCTTTTTTTATGTCTGTGCTTACCTGGCTCTCCTCGTCCTTTGACTAAAATAGGGAAAAACTTGCAGTCAACAAGACAGAGGAGTCTGGGAGTTTGGTGTTTTAATGGATTTTTTTCTTTGGACTGTTCGACGCTACGGCAGCGCTGCCAAAGTAAGCATTCCAGGAGTGGAGCGCAGTGTGGGATGTGATCCTAATCAGAAACACAGTGGAAAACTCAGCTCCACCAGCAGACACAAATCTACTCTACCTTCTTCCTGCAAGACACATCAAACACATTCTGATTTTTTTCACGTTTGAATGAGATCACAGCGATGATGAAGAGGCAGGAGAGATGACTGATAGGGATGAACTGCACTCATCACTTGGTTTCCAAATCTCTGCCTACCAAATGAATGTAAATGAATATGTGTTTCAAGGAGCTGCTCTAATGCAGATGGTAAAAACAGGGCACACAAAGTGTTACATAAGTCCCACAGCTGTTAGGTAGAGTTTGGTTCTGATACTTTTCTCTTTCATTTGAGCGTCGTGTCTTTAGCCATGAAAACAAACATTCAAGCTCAGCCTGGCAACGTGCTGAAGAAAGTGCTCCTTAAAAAATATGTCAGTAATCTGTCAGCACTAAATTATGCACCCCAAGAGCCATAACTTTCTAAATACATCAGAGCTCAAACAAGCATTAAAAAAAGGAACCAAGAGTAAATTTCTAACAAAATATAAAATCCTTAGCTTTGCTGAGCATTGGGATCTTTGGGGACCTTTCAGGTATACCTCAAGAAATTGTCAGAAAATTCGACAGAAAACTGCTCTGTTTAAAACATCTTGATTAAAAAATAAAAGCATGACGTGTTAGACCTGAAGAAAAAAACTAGTTGGTTGTTTTCGGAGCTTTGCTCTCCATGTCCGTGTTTTGACCCGGAAGAGGGGCTGCCTGAGGTACCTGTTTTTTATTTGTTCTTTCAAACTTAAAGCAAACTGAACAGGTAGAGGGAATAATAGCCCAGTGTTTATGCTACTGTGCAGCTCTCAAGTTCATAATGTTCACAGGGGTCCAAAAGTTGACTTTTGAGCATGAATAGCCTCATTTATTCATGCTCACTCTGTGGCTCTTAAAATAGGAACGTGGGACTCCTCACCAAATTTTGCTGCTTTTTTGGCCATTTTTGCCACCGTAAACCTACTTTGATTGCTACTTTTTGCTGTTTTTGCCACTTTTCACCACCACTAAGATTGTTTCTCCAGCCCAGGTAGTTTTCATCAATTTGGCTCTTTGGTTGAGCAGAGTTGGTTAACACTGATTTAAGCATGAAACATCTACAGCAAAAAAAGTTACCTGGTATTCCAACATATTTCAGGTTAAAGAATATTGCACTGCCTGAATGCACTGAATATTACGACATATATAATCCATATTGTGATTCAATCTAATTTGCAACTAATTACCCAGCCCAAGTAAGATCTGTGCCATTATTCCAACTTGTCATTGTGTTTTTCTGGTACTTTATTTTGTTTATTTCTGTTTCTCATGTGACCAGTGGCACAGACTACTCACTTCCCATTTTTACTTTGTCGCCTATCTGCAGTGAGCTTTGAAAAACTGTGCCCTGCATCAGTTTCACAGTCTATGAGTCAGAGTCTGGTGCCAAAAGGCTCATCCTGATGTCAGAACGTTGAGACCTCACACTTAAAAGCAGTTGGCAGACTAACTGAACATGAAAAATGTACCTCTCACTGCCTCCACTGTTTGCAGAGTCAGCAGAAGTGGAGCAGCAGTGTGATTCAGCATTTGTAAAATCCATTTGGTTTGCTAAAGATCAGAGTTAGGATTTCGTTAAATCCTCTGCAGCGGTTGAAATTTGCTCAAATTAAAAAGCAGAGGAATCTGCTGCAGCAGTTATCTGCTTAAAGGGTTCATATAGTTTAATAATTGTCTACAGTTAAGATGCTTGGCCTATAATAACCTTTGCCTCTGTTCTACTCCTTGTTTTGTAGGTGGCGTTGTTGGGGATAGATATTTGTGGTGCATTCGTGGACCGCATGGGGGAGCGGTTCAAAGGATACCTGGGCACAGGTGAGGAAAAAGACCCTGCTATGACATCCTTTGGGCTTTGACCAGGAGGAAAAATTAAACAAACTTAACCAAAGAAAAAGTTTATCAATTGTCATGAGTCTATTTTCGTATTGACGGAGCTTTGTTTTCATTCTGCTCTTGAGGACAATTTCAATCTTACAAAAAACAAACAAACAAAAAAAAAGAAAACCAAAAAAAAAACAATATGGAAGGATGAGTGAAAGTTTGTAATTTGTATTGATAATCTTGAAGAAAATGATTTACTTAATAAACCACTGTGTGGGAAATTCATTATCTTGATCTGCCCTTTCAAACCCCACTTTTACTACAGACTTTTTATAATTTTGTCTTCCTTGGGTTCCTTTTTCAAAGAAATTTGAGCCACTGGCTTCTCTCCTCACATCCAGTGACAACACCCTTCTTTTAATGCTTGAAATAAAATCAAAGCTGTTTTTAGGCATCACAGCCGGACGTCTTAAACTGCTGTCATGAACTAGTCATTCCTTGTTTATGTATCCAAAGATGTGAGGCTCTTTGTGTGGTGGATAAGTAAGGACACATTGAGGAAGACATGTTGAGACTTTTCTTTTTTTAATTGCAAATTTACTGGACTCAGATGTTCATTTTACCGGAACAAGTCTTAGGAGAAAAAAATGTGTTTGTGTTTTAATTTCAACATCTTTTCACAATTTATCTGTAAATTAATCATCATTTTCCCTAAACCTCTTATTTCTCCCTGTAAATGTTGCCCTTCTACTCCAGCCTTCTCTAGCTTTGGCTATCCTTTAGTTATTTAATGCAGCAGCTTAGCTGTAAATAACAATACTTCTCTGTTACATAAAAGGTGACATTGTCTATTATTGTTGAGCTTTTTCATCCGTCTATTTTTCTGATCCGCTCTGAAGCTGGCTTTCCCCTGTGCTCCTCAGACATCCTTTAGTCTCTATATTTAGTCTCTGAGTTGTCTACCATGCTCTAACTCCGTCTTTTACTCCCTAAAACCACTCCTCACATTTAAATGACCCCACACACTGAGTCCTGTATCAGATTCCATGCCTGGTGAAAGTGTGAGATGTGTGTGTTATGTCAGCAGTAGACTTTTGTGTGTATCAGCTTAAGGTGTCACCAGCTGTCTTTGTCAGCCAGACAGGCTCTTGTTCCCTGCACACACACTCAGTCCTGCAGTGCAGCTTTGGGATGAGTGGACCTGTCATACTGTGAGAAGTCTGTCACCACACACACACACACACACACACATGCACCACAGACACATTCACTTTTGCTTACTGTGCCCCAGCCTGGCTCTGTGTATGAGTGAGTGTAGTGGAAGTGTGAGTTTCACATTGATGGCAAAAACATCTCTGAGCCACCGCCGACTCTGGATACTCCCTCCCTGCATCACTTCCATCTCTCCTTTCCTGTGCTCACTCTCTCTCTTCCCCCTGCACCCACCCTCCTCCCACACACAACACACACACACACACACAGACTGAGGATGAGATCATAGATGCTGAGTGATTGTATTGATCTTCAGAACTGACTCATGGCTTGCTGCTGTTTCACTGTGTCTGTGTCTGTGTGTGTGTGTGTGTGCAGATTTTTACGTGCTTTAACTCCCAGATGTGTGAGGTGACGTACAAATGTGAACATTTTTTACTCAAGGCTACACTTTGCTGATTCTTTCTTCATTGGGTTGGCAGTAACAATATCATATACTGTGATTGACCAACCAGCTGCTTGACAATGATGAAACGCTTCATATGAACTCGCCAAAGACGAGCTGAGTGTGTAAGCGTGTGTCTATATTTTCCATCTTTACTACTGCAGATGACTTTGCATGTAACAATGCCCCCCTGTCATTTTTCTGTTTGAGAGTATTGTCCTCTGTTGCCAAGACAACCGTGTGTTATGGTAACATAATTAGCGCACGCTTGCGCACACACATACACACACACACACACACACACACGCACAGGAAAAGGGCAGATGACATCACTGCTACAGCTGAAGTTACAGTCTAAGATTGTGAGCAGGAGTGAGTGTGTCTGATTTATGTCACTGCTTGTATTTCTAAAAGCACTTTTGAGTTTAAAACTCAAAGTTTTCGACTTCATTGTTTGAGTTTTAGAGACTTTTTGGCCAATGCTTGTGTACAGTTGTTTTTGAGCCCACTGATAGCAGTCCATAGGTCAGATCTGATTAGCTTTAAGGGGTCAGATGACCTTCTAGCCTCTCTCTTCCGTTCTCAGTCTAGCTGCAAAATGTGTAAATGTAACATATCTTTTAGAAGAGCCAAAGTGAGTTTTAAAAGAAGTGTATTTACCAACCCTAAATAAACACCAGGTAGACATACAGGGGCTGTGACAAATGGCTGAGCAGTGAGACACGCAACAGGCAGAAAAAGCTCAACAGCAAACACCTAAAACCTGGCACCTCCTGCACATATGCGTGGTGATAATACTCCTTTTTAACATGTAAACACTACATAATCAGAAAATTACACTTTAGCTGTCCTTTATGCTTCTTCGTCTTTTATACCAACTCTTTTTATCTTAGCTCTATCACTGTCAACCACATGCTCTTTCTCCTTCTCTTACCACACAATTTACCTATAGCTGGTATTGTATTTTTCAAGGCATAGGATACTGAAAATTTTCAAAGATAAATTTCACTGCCTTGTTTAGAACTACTTTTACAATTTTTGGAGATACACAATTTTATGAACCCAATGTTTAGTTGACATTGGTTGCTCTCAAACCTGAGCACAAAATAGTGTGTTTGTGAATTTCATGGTGCTGGCTCAAATTTAGGAATAACAATGTTAATTTTGTATGAAATTCTGATGTAAATGTTGAAGTGTAGAGAAATCACTGAGAAAGAGAGTCTGAATTAAAGCACTTCATGATGCTGCTTGGTTTTCTGGTTCTCATGACAGGTGCTCTTACATATTTGTTAGGCACTGTTTACAAAGCACAGACACCATCAGAAATGGGGCATTTCCTTATGTTATTCATAAAAACTCAAATTCCACCCCCAACCACTCTTTTTGGTTGCCCTGAAGACGTGGCTCTCTCAAAGCAGGTCACAAATACCTCTTTTTATTAACGTTACAAAAAACAGTAAGCACTCTAGATACTCGCAAACGTTTCCTGCACAGGAGGAAATCTTTCATTGTTTGGGACTTGTTTAGGCTGCAGATTGAACTATTGGCGTTTTAAAAGCTGGACAGCCTTAGAAACAAATTGCTATGCTCCTATTGATCATAATGAGGGACCATGTCAGCCATAAACAGATGTCAAATAGCTTATGGACATTAATGGAAGTCTCTGACACAGATTGGGAAGCTATTTCAGGCCTATGGTAGAAATGTGCTATTGTTGATTTCTGTCTTTTAATGAGGTTTTTTTGATAGTGGGAGGAACATGTAACATTAACAGACTCATTCTTTCATTAAAGAGTATATGGTCATAATGGCAGCCACAAAAGGCTGCCCTTCAAATACATAGCTGTCAAGTGCATATTCATCTGATATTAAAGCTGGAAATACTTTCAAAGCTGAGAGCCCTTCTGCTAACTCAGTTTCTCATTTTGTCGAGGATTAGTGTAACCGTTTAAAACACTTGTGCAGTTGCCAGAAACCTCACACTTTAGCTGGAAGCCTGCATGTAAAGGCTCTTTACAGTGTGTATCGCTGCGTTAGGCTGTGCCTCTGGAGCAGTTGTGTGTGTTTGTGTGTATGTGTGTGTGATAAAGTGTAACATGACGGGAAAGCGTTCCATGATCTCGACATTATTTTAGTCACGGTCCATTTCTCATTTCCTGTCCTCTTTTTTCCCTTCTCTTAACGGAGCCTGGGTTGGGATTCTGGTACAACTATTTGCATCCCCGGTACATTAATTAATGTGTTTTAGAAATGACTCCACTTGGGGGCAGTCTGTAATATCTCTGACTGTAGCATCAAGCAGAGACACGGCATCTTTGCGTGGCCCCTTTTCTCCTCTGCTTAATACTAATACTGAACATGAGGCAGCATTTTTCCCATAATTCATACACTCCCATCCCTAGCACATACTCTGCATCTGGTCTTTTCCTGTTTGCTGACCTCTTTTTCTCGTCTGCAGTTGTGCCAGCTTTGGTGGACAGGCTGGGCGATGGGAAGGACCAGGTCAGGGAGAACAGCCAAGCTCTTATCCTTCGCTGTATGGAGCAGACTGCCTCGCCCATGGTGAGCACACATGATGTATTTACAAAAATGTCAGTCCGAGAACTGTGTTCAAGCAAAACCCTGTTTTCAAAAATGTAAAATTGAAAGGTTGGTTGTGGAGCAAAATAAATCATCAGCTGTTCCTTGAAACGGTTCAGTTACAGACAGAAGGTAGTATGAAGGTTTTAAAGGGTGCAAACTCTGTTCATTTGTCTTCTTGTGCTTCTAGACATCAAACCAATTCAGCCCAGTTGCAGGTATTTGGAAAGATGCCTGATCAAGTTACAAATCAGAGGCTGCAGACAAAATACAACCACCTCCACATCAATAAATAATCACTCCAGCTGGGAGATTTTCTGTATTCAGGGCTCCCTCTTCTGGATAACTAAAGAACTACACATGACACATCTCCATCCTGCTTTATCTTATCTTTACAAAACACACAAGGAGATTTACGTAGTTTGTACTCTCCTCTGAACTCCATTATCTGGGCAAACCCCAGGTGAGCCCCTTGTCAGAACCTTCTCTGATGAGCCCTTCTGGATTTTTTTCTTTTGCTCATTCTTCCCCATCTCTCCTCCAACTCCCACTCTCCTCCATCCAGTATGTTTGGGAAAGGCTGCTTCCTGGTTTCAAACACAAGAACTTCCGCAGTCGAGAGGGAATCTGCCTCTGTCTCAGTGCCACGCTGAGCACGTGAGTAACTTCCTTCTCTCTATCTTTGACACTTCAAGCATGCAATGTGAACACTATGGCTTTAAATACATTACAAGTAGCAGATTATATCTGATGTACTATGAGTTAGGCCCACAAAACTCATTTGATACTTCCAAGATATAAACCCAACGTGTATAAAGTAGTTCCTAAAATGCAACTTTTTTTTTTTTTTTTTTTTTTTAAACGATGTAGAGTACTTCTTGAAGACTTTATAATTTTCACTCCCTCATTTTAATTTCCCCTAAACTCTCAGGAAAGTTTTTTTTGGACCTATTGCTACCTCACTATATTAGCATGCCCCATTTTCTCTCTTCAAGAAACACACAAAGTCTCTGTCTGTAGGATTAATCTTCTTAGCTGTAGAAGGGGCACACGTGCTTCAAGAGGCACCACTTTAGCCCTGTGACATTTACAGTTCTAAAACATACATGACACCATCTCCTTACTGTGAGACAGTTTGGAAAATAAGCTTTTATGTTTTTTACAACACATCTGTCAAAGTCAACCTGTATTTGTCAGTCTGATAGTGTCACCAAAGCCATCACTCATTGTGGGCTGCATTTGTCAGACAGCAGTATGAATCCAGCTCAGATTTGCTGTGTGTGATACGCTGTTTATTCTACTTGCAGGTGACCACATGCAGCATATCTGAGCATTTGGCGTGGCAGTGCTAATTTTAGCACTTTATTGCTAATGGAAAGTGACACATTTGTGCTTAATGCTAATCTGCTACCTAAAGGTGTTTACTGACCAAAAATCCACGCCCAATAATCCTGAGTACTAAAACTTTTCAAAGTAATGTAAAGGTTCCTTTGTTATTTACTTGACCATCACTTTACTGTTGTTTCAAAACAATGGAAAGCCCTTTTTTGAAGTTTGTCAAGTGTACATGCACTGAACATGGCTTGATAAAAAAATTTTGGCTGCTTTTTGTGTTTATAACAAAAAGAGGCAGGGAGTGTGTGAATGTGTACTGGACCACAAAATGAGCAGCTTTTTCTGCATTCAAAGTAAACCTTTTCTGACTCTTTCCAATCTCGGATGAGAATTGAGAGGTTCCCTTCTGATGGTTTGGGAGGAATAAAAGATGTATTGGTTGATAAGGGGACTGAGAAAAAAACACAGTGTTTACCAAAACTGTATTTACCACTTTGACCACTTTAATTTTACTATATTTAAAAAAAAAGAACTGTGAGTAAATAAAGGCCTGATAAGGTTACACAGATGAACAACTGCAAAGCTGTACAACATGAGTCTCCATATGAGGATCAATAATTCACAGATGAAGGTTTTAATTGCTTGTCAACAAAGCTGTTGAGTGATATTGTTTTAAGCCGTGATTATAGCGGATTTATCACAATGTTAAAAGTGATACAATGAAATCATTGTTTGGGGCGCCCAGGGCAGTGGGGGGTGTTACCCATCAAAACGGTTTGTATTTGTGAAGAAAGTACAAGTTGAAGCAAAGGATGGTGACACTAAAGGAAGACAGCAGAACTTCATGTGACACTAAACCTGCTCTGCTGCTCTCTGTGACTTTGGTCCTCTACATTATACTTTAAAGCATTTGATTCTGGGCAATTATACTGTTTACATTCTTTTATTCATTTATCTCTTTATTCATTTTTCTTGTGGAGTATTTGTCATAGCTGGATTTTGACATATATTGAGCTCTTGCAGCCACTTTGAAATTCTGTTCATGTGAATGCAGTGTGTTATAAAAGCCATGTGTGCCGCGAAACATCCACCCAGAAATTTAGTGTTCACTTTTCCCTTGTGTTTTCGTTGTTTCCGCAAAATGGGATAATATGAAGGGTCAAGGTTTATACTTGACTGAAAAAGACTATCATACATGGGTTACATTCAGATGAATAACTATCATCCCTCTAATTCCCTTGTCCTTTTTTTTGTCTCTTTCAGGTACGGAGCTCAGCCTCTGAGTCTTAGTAAACTTGTTCCTCATCTGTGCACTCTAACTGGAGACCAGAACCCGCAGGTAAACACAGATGAGGCAAACATGACGAAAATACCTCTGTAACTTTACATATGGTAATATTTGTGTGTCAGAGTCAGTGTGTGCCATGCATCCTTCTGCTAAGCCTGTAGATAGTTTTAGCAGTGATTATCCAGAGTGTGTTGGCAAGCATCTTTAGGCAGCTCTGTGATCATTACAGTTATTAGTGAGGAATAGGGCTCTATAGAGACCCCCCACCACCACCCTAACTTCACTACTGAGTCATGAGCACCAACTATTAACCCACACAAGGGTGCTTGCTGTGTGTGTGTGTGTGTGAGAGAGAGAGAGAGAGCGAGAGAGTGATCTAGAGAGGTTGGTTTAACTTCCTGTGGAGTTGCACCCCAAAGCTGAAATCTGCTTCTGCTGTCTACCCAATGATTATCTACCCACACACTGCCCCGACCAATCAACATCCTCAACAGACCCGCCCACCCACAGTTACAGAGAATGCCTTTAACAGCATCCCACTACCCAATAGAAGCAGTTCTTTCAACATGAGCAGCAAATCAGCTGGCTTACATTAAAAGGAACGAAAACGGGCCCTGGGGGGATTATTCTTTGATGTGTTTGCAACCCTAAATCTGGGTAATCCCAGACAACAGGGGAGGAGTGTAATCTGTATGGAACTATAAAGAGAAATTAACCATAATCTCACAACAGACTGTCAGCATTGTGTTAAACCCTCAGTGTGTTGCTGCATGTGTGTGTGTTTGTGCGTTGTTTTTAATGGGGTAATGTCTGCTGTGTGTAGGTACGAGAAGCCTCCATTACAACGTTGGTGGATGTTTATCGTCATGTAGGAGAGAGGGTCCGAGCAGACCTGGGGAAGAGGGGACTGCCTGCTGCACGGTGAGTTTTTGTGCTGTACTGATAAAGTGTGTGTGTGTGTGCGTGGGCGCCCCCTTGACTTCTACAGAGTGTCCACAAGTCCCGTGGCCTTGGCACATAGTCTGTCCCAGGCCACACCATGCACCACCCTGCCCTTCACACACACAGAGGCACTTTCATCTGGAGCACAATGCTGACTGGCCGGGGGAGGAGGGGAGGCAGAGGGGGGACAAAGGTGTCGGGTGGAGAAACAGAGTTGGGGAAAATTGTGTGTGTCTGTTTGTAAGTGCCAGCTGAAGAGCTCCATTGAGGGCTCGCGTCCTTCTTTGGTCGTCCTGGTTACGTATGCTGGGTTGGGGGTTATTCTGAGCATACACTGATTGACCCCTTCCGTCTCCCCCTTCTATCTCTCTCGCTCTCCCCTCTCCTTCTACCGTGTGAGACCCAAGCAGCCAGGTTTGTGTGCTGCTGACTGCTCACTATGAGTGTTGCGTCTGTGAATGCTGGCTCTAGCCATGTGTCATGTGCTGAGCATATTAAGCCTGTTTGTCTCCAGTGTAAACACACTGTCTGCGTATGTGGGATTTAAACAGACTGGTGTGTGTCTGTCAGCTTCAGATTGTATGGAGAGGTCCAAATGAGACAAGGATTCAAGCTGTTTTTAAACCCTTTAGAGTTAATTGATAAAATATCTTGAGATTTGGAGCATTTTCAATAGTTACCCTTTTTTTACAGGAGCATTAGTGTGAAACTAAGGTGGGGGTGTTTTTGTGTTCAGATGGTTGGTGTGTGGAATCTGGACTTGCAGCCAGGGTCTTGCAGACCAGATCAGATATCAACTACGTCAAACTAGCGTCAGATGATGTTGGGAAATATGGTCTTGGGGTCTTGGTAGCAATGACAAATGAAAAATTAGATGCCAAGATGGTGAGACCATCGTAAAAGGCAAAAGTGGAGCATTTACTAGTGGAGTGATTTTTCTGTGATCCTTTAAATACCTGAAACTTTGATTCAATACAGTTTAAATTCAGTGTCTTACCCCTTACGGGAGCTGAAATCCTATCTGAGTCCATGGTGTCATAACAACCCCAGTTGTGTGTTTTTTATTTACTCTACAAACAGAAATAATTGTATGTTGTCCTGAGGACTCTAAATAATAGGTATTGCTACATTTTCCATGCAGGTCTCAATCCAAACCTTATTTCACTATAAAGCATTAAATATGATTTGACGTCCTCGACTCTCATCTCATGGAGCAGTTAAATTTCCTTTTTAAATGAAAATACAAATCCACATATAACCTGAACAATTCACAGTTTTTCATTCATTTATATTCATTTCCTCTGGCTTGACTTTGTGGGTTATAATCCCCATAGATGGCTTTTCAGTTTACTGCTTTGATTTCTTCTGAACGTGAGTCTTCTATGGCTGTTCAGATCTCAGGGTGTAGCTTTGCCACACATCTCATCATGGTTCTTATTTCACCCCATAGCAGATCAAATCAGCAGTTTAGATTCACAAAACCATGTTGATTCAATCTAGTCAGCCTTTTTGAATATGTGACTGTTCACTGAATCTGCTGAAGGAAGTTTGGCTGGCCATGATTCTTTCACGTTTGTAGGAGTGGCTGCTGACTAGTGCTGGGCGGTTATATGATCGTGATTAGTGATTGTTGTAAATTTAAGATCAATTACAGTGATCAGCGTGAGCATATTTACTTACTTGGTGGTAATGTGTGTGACAGCAGCCTATCGGAGTCAGCCTTCTCCTGCTCCTTTTCCATTTGTAATTTGCTGGAAAAGTGAACAGAATGACTGAATGTGGAGGTAAATGCGGTGCTGAGTATATAACTTACAGAATTCCTTTTTCATAATGACAATGTTTACATTATCACTCAGGAGGCAATGTGCTTATTTTTGATCTTGCATACCTGCAAAAATACCCAGGACTGTAAATTAATTCACTAAATTATTTTATACTTTTTTTCAATTTGCTGTTCAGTTAAGTAAAAGTTGTTTTTATATTTATCTATTTTTTAATTTCATTTGCTTTGTATGTTGATAAAATGTTTAATTAATCTGTAGTTTCTTTGGTTTTCAGTGCAGATGCTTTAAAACTATGAGTTTAAAAACAATACAAAAAATTGTGAATAATCACGATCAGATGATATGAAAAAAAATTGTGATAATTTTTTGCCTTATCACCCAGCCCTGCTTCTGACACAAAGAGAAATATCTAGTTCTTCCAGCAAAGGTGGCCAAACAAAGTAGGAGTTATTGCGTATAAAATAAACCCAGGGAATCAGTAGCACCTGTGTTTCATGGGCATGTAATTTGGAAGATATTTTTCTTCCATTAACATCTTTTCAAATCGAATGTTGTAGATCAGAGGAACCTTTCAGTGGTTCTTGAATGCCTTAGTTTAGATGTGTGAGTACAATGCAAATGTCTTTGAGTCAGAATTAAAAGGTCTGGAGCTCAAGCACAGGTCCTAGTGCTGTGCGCCCTCGGGCAAAGTATTTAACGTAGTCTGTCACTGGAGGCTTTGCCACCAATTTGTTGATGGGATTAGTTGATACTTGGGCCTTTTAAACAGCAGCCATCGGCGGATGAATATCTTGTAAAGAGGTAAATTTGAGATGCAATGTCAAAGAGCTTGGGTTTTTCAGGAGATTAGAGAAGGTGTGATATAAACACACTTTATTTGTCATTTATCACGGTACAGGTTCTTCGACCAGCAGCTGACAGAGTTGCACACTCTGGTTATAAAGGTCAAAAAATGTAGTTTCACAGACACAGACTGTGTCAGACGACATGTCATCACCTAATTTTAGGTTTGTCCTCAAATGCGTCCCAGAATGTTCAGAACAGGATTACAAAACATCTTTCACTTTCAGGTCACTTCATGTGCTCTGTTTGTCACAGCTGTACAGTGTTTATGTTCGTTGGTGTCAGATGAGATCAGTCAGACAGTGAACCTAATGGCATCTTTTAACCGGTGGTGACAGGGTTAGACCTGCTCTGGCAGTCGGGCTGAATGGATCAGAGTGACCGTTGACCAATCATGTCCTTTGCTTTATTAAACGACGGTTCACTTAGAGTTCTTTGTGTCCATTAAGATGTCATTTTTTATTTTTGAGTGCTTTTATTAAACTGAAAACATCATTCAGATAAGTTCCTGACTGACTGAAAGAACGCAGACCCTGTTTGAGCTTTTGTGTTCTCTGAGTGTGTACCAAAGGTGAACTGGATGGGAACAGGATAGGAGTACTGTTGTAAACTTAAGTCTGTGTTTACAGGAACAACAAGGATTAACCCAAGACAACAGTCTCCTGTCATTTGGTTAAATGCTGCTTGATGGAGCCTTCAGTAGATTTCATGTGCACATTGTGTTTGAGGAGAGAAGAACTACCTGAAAAGTGAAGGTGTCTGTTTTCACCCTGGACTAAAAACTATATCCTTCAGAAAAAGGGATCTTGAAATGAGAAGCTATGAAGAAGGTGGTGGGATTAAGATAAAACAAAGGCGGGGGATATTGGAAAGTGGGGTGAGAAGGAGAGACAGGAGGGGGGAGGAGTGGCAGTGTTCTGTCTACTGCTGTCTGTATAGCCCCTCCCCCTCTGGAAAATGAGTGTGTATATGTGCTAAGTGTGTGTCTGTGTGTGTGTCTGGTTATAAGAGGAAGGTTATGTAAAGGGTAACTGAATCTCTTTGCTGCCTGTCACACACACTGACCGCCCCTCTCTCTTTCTTTCTCGCACAAACACACATATACACACATATACACACAGAGAACCTGCCTGAGATTTAACTCTTTATACCAGCGAGCAGCTCTCTCAGCAGGGGGTTTCTGTGAACTGAGCGTACAGTATGTATGTGTGACAGTAGGTGGTGCTTTGTCATACACCCGTAGCATGCTCCGTTCGTCTCTCTCTCTGTCTCTCTCTCTCCTACACCCTCCCTTGCTCCTTCCCTCCCTCCTCCCTTGCTCTCAGAGCCACTGCACCATGTTGGATACAAAGAGCTGAGGGAAGCCGAGGACCAGAGTGTGTCACTAGCATGGGAGCTAATGCAACGTTGCACAGCAACGCAGCAACCTATTGATCACTCTGCTGGGAAATACTGAAACAAATGAGCACTGAGGACTAAACACTGGACTGTTTTTGAAGGGAGCAGGCCATTTAAAATGCTAATTTACAGAAGGGAACCACGTGAAAAGGCTGCACGGCTGAAGAGCCCGCTGCAACGCTAATCGTCACATATCTGGAGCTGCTTGGCTGCCTGATAGTTGTGGACCAGCACACAGACAGAGGGAACAGACAGAGGTTGGTGTGTGTGACTGAATGGTGTCATCTTGCATGCTCAGCTTTCAGCAAAAGGACATTAAACAGGAGCCCTCTTTAACAGGACATGGGTTATAATTATGGCGTGTTGTGTTATTGTCGTTGCAGTCATGTGAATCAACCCTGGAAATGTTAAAGGTCAAAAAATTGTGCAGCGATGTCATTGAGTTTGACTGTTCTGTGTTTGGGTTTGGTTTTTGGGGTCATTAAGATGCTGAAGGTTTCAACTGGACGTGATAGAACAGAGCAGATCTAGCTTAGGACAGTATGTGTGTGTGTGTGTGTCAGGAGGACTCTTGCTGTTAGTGCTGCAGCTTCATGAGTGTTACAGGCATGATGAACACACCCACTCGCTGACAGGCGGGGTGTCTGTCCACATGTTGCTGCTGCTGCTCATAGTTTCACTTGGGGATGCACAGCAGTTTGTCTCGAGCTCAGATCTGTGGGATGATAACTCAAGTTCTGATGTTTTTCAAAAGACCCTGTCGTTAAAGATGAACCAGTCTCTTCATCTTATTGTCATTTCAATGCGTTTTTGAAATCCAGGTTGTTTCCTCACGTGTTTTTTTCTGTGTATTTTGCTCTAACCTTCCCCCTTTCCATCCCACTTCTCTCTCTCTCTCTGCAGGTTACAGACGTTGTTCTCTCGTTTTGATGAAGCCTTGAATTCAGGCAACATGGCTCTCAGCCCGAGTCACGGTCAGTGCTTTTTCTCATTTGTTTCCCCACTGTTTTCTCGTCCGAACCATTAAACCGAGTCATGCTGTCAAGAAGATGTTCCTGTTGTTGTGTTTGGTGTGAGGAGAGGTTGATTATGATTTGGGAGATGCTTGTGCGTGTCTGTATCTGCATGTGCTCGGTTTGTTGCCATGAGCTCCTGTAAGAGGACCTAACAGGATTAATGCTCTAATCTGTGAGTGTGTATATGTGTGTGTTCGTACGCGTGTGTATTTGATTGTGTGGGTTTTTCCGGCTGTGCCAGACCTCAGCCAAAGGCTACTGCTGCAGATGATTTTGTGATCAAGCTGTAGAGTGGGCTGTGAATCTGTGTGACTGCAAGGTTATTGCTATTAATGAAACCCCCTGCAGCAGGGTTAGACCAAAGAGATTTACAGACACCTATGCAAAAATGAAACATTTTTCGTCAAACGTATTTTGAACTGCAAATTTTGGACTGAACAAGAAATGTTTGAAAATTTGTTGTCTTAAGATTTTTTTATAGAGCTGCCTCATGCTATTCAACCTATTTACAACGTTTTTCCTTTAGTGGGATTTTGGACTGATAATTGTGTTTTTGAAAACTTGAAAAAGAAACGTTTAATTCCGAGTTTTGATGAAAATAGTTTGGTTAATTTTGGTTTGGTTAAGCAATGTATCCCTACTTTTTTAGATTTATTTCAACACTATTTCACCCACCATAAAAATCTCCATCAAGGTTGAGAATTGCAACCATTTTTCAAAACATGGCGTGTCTTCCTCCAACTTCTTCACCCTGTTTCTACAGACCCAAAACCTACAGCATCCCTACAACACATTTCATGGTACACTTTGTGTACTGATAGCAAAATTAAGTCTCGAGGATTGGTCACAGGGCCACAACTTTAGCCTTCAGCATTTTTCAAATAAGTGGAATTACAGAAGTCAGAGGAAAGCAAGTTAATACTTTATTATAATAAAAGACAAGTCAATGATTCAGTTTACCAGTGGCCAGGCCAGTCTGCTCTTACTCCTAAGGAACAACGATGAGTAAAAACCGTAAGATTCATTATGAAGCTCTGCCATTAATTCTTAATGCTTTTTTTTGAGGGTGTAAGTATCAAGAAGATGTATGCTTTCATAAAACATCAAAATACTCAACCAGAGGCATTAAAGTAGCCAAAGCGGGTCTATTTGTTGGAAATGAAAGCGAGCTTGACTTCTCCCTAAAATAAAAGCCTAACTAAAACATTGCTGAGTTACACAGTTATAACACTTGTTGATTGGTTTTAAAGGTACCAGTGGGTCAAACATTTAAAAAAGGATCATGGTAAGAACTCAAAACTGAAATAAGAGTATCCAGCTGTATGTTCAGACCATAATAACCGCAGCTAGTTTAACAAGTTAAATGATTAGTTTCATTTTTGTCATTGTGAGCCCCAGGTGCTGGTCATATGTTCTGTCTCACCTGTTTTACCGTCACCTGCCAAAGCTATAGCTCAGGTTAATGGCTTCTTTTGTAATGATGCTATGATGCTCCTCTTCCCAAGCACAGACGACTGATGTCAGCCAGAGGCATGGAGTTAAAACTCTGCAGGCTGTCAGGGTTAATTGACATGCTGTATAATCAGTTAACCAGAGCTATGCTGTGGCAGTGGTAATTTCAGCTGCTCTTCACAAACTAATTATGCACAGTTTAGCTGGAGATTCTGAAATCTTCCACATAACCTTGAGTTGGTTTTCTTACCTTCATTCTAATTGTTTAGTTAATTTGTTGAAATGACTAAGAAATTAGCCACTTCAGACACTTCACTGTGCAAATCTTTAACTAATAAATTAACTGGATTTAAAAATTAACGGCAAGTACAAACTCAATCAGATCACCCTGAGGGTTAATCATAGGTGGCAAGTTTAATGACTTTGTCTGTGAGTTTGTAAACATCATGATTTTAAGCTTCATCTCAGTTCAGGATCGGTTTAAACTCACTTATCAGATGAAGTCATGGATTTAGTGGCCGTGTTTTCAAACATGCTCAGCCTATTAGATGAAGCCCCTGCAAACAGTTAGGTACCCCCAAGATAGAATTTGTGGATTACTTTTTAGTTGGCTAGCAATGCTAAGGAAGAGACAGATGAGGGGACATAATGGTGAAAATGCAATGCACTTCTGCTATTTAAAATTATTTATGATTCAGAGGAAACATTAGAGGTCAAGGTCCTGTGTGACAGCCACTCACAGCCATTATAAATAGTTGCTTAAGATATTTTGAAATGATGAAGATGCAGAAATAAGAGAAACAGTTGAAGGCTCCAACACCAGTGAGTGTCATTCAAACTGAAGAAAAAAATTAGTCCAATTATTAAATCTATGAAATAACAGTTTTGAACACTGAAAACCACAGTTATTTGTTTAACTGATGCACATATTAATGCCAATCTTTGGACATGATCTGTAAACTGTGGCTTGTGCTCTTTGTGAGGTCAGTCAGATCTGCTGTTGATGTGGAGCAGAGCCTGTCATTGTCAGTTTGTCCCTTCAGGCTGCCCTGTCTCTGTCTCTGTCTCTACGTGTCCAATAGCAGTGGTTGGTGTCTGCTCTGCTGTTGCAGTCTGTTTACTTGGAGAGAAAGACATGAAGACATTTAGAAGAGCTCAGGGTGTGTAGTGGATGTAGTATGTTTGGTGTTGTCTCTGGCAGCACTCGGGTGGAGGGAGTGTTACTTGTAACTCCTATCTCTCCAGGGGCACTGCTCATGATCCAATCAAAAATTCTCTTTTTCCTTCTAATATTAGAGTTGATGATGCATAAATGGGGAGTGGTGTTTCAGTGTATTTCTCACAGCAGATTCTTTCATTGGTGTAAATGAGCACCAAACTCATGTAACACACAATAACCAGGTCTTTGGTTCAATAGCTTCGAAAACTTAAAACAACTACATCAGCTGCTGTGACCTTCATTTTCAAGTGACTTGTTGAAAATGACAGAGTTAAGGCTTCAACACATAGTTCCTTAAAAAAAACGTGCACTGAAAGGGATACGGATGCTCACTAGAGTGAATGTGATGCTGGCTGCATGCCTTGGCGTTTGGCCTTTCCTGCCACCTCAAATGTACTTGAGCTCCCTTTTTTCTGTGCCAGTTATGTTTGACCTGACACAGCTGACTGCTCCAAGTCAGACAACATCAAACCAACGGTAAATTCAACCCCTGCTGACAAGGGCAGACAATTTAGGATCTTTTTTATTACTGATTAATTCAGTGGGTTACGATTTCATTTAATCCATTTACCTGCCATGGCTTTTTGCTTCTATTTGTCTAAAAGCCGATTAAAAAACACTACAACATAAAAAGATGTTAAGTATTTCTGAAATAGTATTAGTAATTGTTTTTTTACGCTCTCAATTCAATGTGTGATCAAAAGGAACAAAGAAAAGCAGGGAGAAGCAAGTGTAAGGTCATATTCTGTTAGCTGTGCTTGAATCAATATTGGTTAACTGCATACACAAATCCAGTATCAGTCTGGTAACCCAACTGTTTCTTTCTTTTCATCTTATATGTGTGACTTCACCTTATACTGGGTCAAAGAAGCAGCCACAGCCTGATCGGCATGTCTTTGCTACATGTCGGACAGCAACTTCAGTACTTCTTCCCCACCAGATGACAGAGAGATTTATTACTTCAGTAAAGAACTTTTGCCTTTTTCTGCTGTCTCAGCTGGAGTTGGGGTCCCAACAGCAGATTGTAGCTACCTTAGACCAGCCAACTTTGGATCTTAATGGATTTCAAAATCACAAAAGGCCACACACTAGAACATTTCTGAAGGATTTGGAGCATAGCAGTCCTTGGACCACACAGATCAAAAGGTTGCGTCAGACCACATTTTTAATTTTGGAAGTAATAATTCCATAGACCAGGTCCTACAGAAGCAGAAATGTGACTGTAGAAGATAGACAAAGGTGAAGGGCATTAAATATCGTCTGCTGGCCAACATGGCATGTGTTGCAGGAAAAGGCAATTAAAAACGAGGGAAAGAAGAAGGGAAACTCACGTCACAAGCTGCTCTTTTTTTACCAGTTTTCAACTTGGCACTGGGAATAGTTTTGTCAGTGTTAGCTGCCGTGCTCATACGCTATAACAGTTCTCGGACAATTCACAGTCTGCTCCTCTCATTCCAGATATCCCACATCAGGAAGCTATGACACTGTCGGAAGCAGTTAAATAGTCATATTAACAACACAGACTTAAGGGTTATTGGTGCAAATGATCAGCAAGCTCTGAATCAGGTCATGCTTTGATAACCAAGGGAGGCAAATCAGGCCCAAATCCGGCCTAAAATTGTCTAGTGAGTCGCTGGCCTTAACATGACCACATGGTCAATCCAAAGCTGTTTGTCTGCTGATACCATTTGGGATAACACAAGCAACATGATACAGGTGCTTTATATAGGGTTTGCTCTTAAAATAGCTTTACTGTGATTGATATGTTGCCATCATTTAACCTGTTGTAGAGGAGAAGTAGACAGTTGTAGAAAACTGGATTGAGACAAAAAATGCCTTTCCGTTCTCTTGTCGCAAACCTTTCTATTTCTGTCAACAAAGACTGTGATGTACAAAAAAGGTTGTGAGGCTTCATGAAGTCATCCAAATGATTGCATTGAATTGAGTTTGTATAATTCTTCAAAAAGGGAAAGTCAGAGAGGGAATTAGAAAGTCCGGGACAAAAAATAGTGATAAGCAAGAGCCTCTAAGGTTCCCGAAACAAAAATAAAGATAAAAAAGATACACTCCAGGAAGTTAACCTTGAATTTCAGCACTTAAAGTTACACCCAACATTTGAGCACAGGAGTCACATAGATTTGTGTTTCCTTGCCCTGCCCCACATCCCCCTTTGGCCAGCTCTGCTCTGCTTTGGAGGGTTTAAAGCAGCTGTTGCTGAGAGAGAAGGGGTGGAGGAGGAGAAGGAGGAGGAGGGAGGGCAGGGGAGCAGTGGGTTGAAGGAGGAAGCTGACAGAGATCTGTGGCAGTAGGCAAGTCACAGCGCTGTGCCTATCACTGCCTCTCCCTGATTCATCATGACAGAGACAGAGAGAGATTGAACAAACGAGAGAAAGACGGACAGAGTGGGGGAGAAAACAAAGGAGAGAACTGAGGAAGAGAGGCGAATCGGCACTCACAGACAACAGGACTTTTTACCCACAACACACTGTGACCATGGCAGTTGGAGATGATGATGATGGTAAGAGTGTATGTGTATGTGTGTGTGTGCGATTAATCTCATCTGATCGTGGATGCTGGCACTCAGACAAAAGCTTGTCAACATATGGTTTTAGATCGAATCAGCTTAAACTCCCAGTGTTCTCACCCTGAGTGCTCTGGCTCAGACTGAGGAGGCTACGTCTGCGTCGGGTGTCCTAAAGCGTCTCAGACACTTGGTGCTGTGTTTTTGCACAAGTATATTTTAGCAGCAACTTTGTTATGTTGTTAAAACAGACTTGTTTTGTTTTATGTTCACATACATAAAGGAGAGAGGAGAAGAAGAGATGGTCATTCAAATTACCTGCAGCCAGAGGTCTTACTCAAACCAACGATATCAGCTAAATATGGACCTTAGTTACTTAATGCAACTGTGAGAACTTTCTACAGATATTCTAAAAGTCTCATTTCTAGACATATGCCTGGTAGTAATCCACATTTTAAATGAGATCATCAGCGCAAAATAGGTAATTTCTCAAAGCCATTACTCAGCTCCCCAGTTGAAGTTTTGTTTGCTCTGACTGGTAGTTGAGCACTGGTTGGACATTAGATTCACTACCATTAAAAATTGCTGGAGTGGGAGTAGTGCTAAATGCAGCTGGCTACTACACTGTGCTACAAACTGGGTTAATAACGTTTGTTCTCACCGTTAAAGCAATAACACCAGATAACTTCAAAAGAATACTTAACCTCATTGCTTTCTATCCGGTAAATAGTTGTTGTTGAATCAGTCTCCTGTTAAATGCTTCACAACAATTACAGCATAGTCACAACCTCAGCACAGTTGGTGCAAGTGCTGATGGGAAATGGAGTCTTTATCATGGAAAAACAGTAGCTTTTTCTGATGGTCCTCACAGCCGTTTTAGAACCACAGCCAGTTGAAGTTGAGATTCTAGTTTGGTTCAAGATTTTGTTTCACTTCACAGTTTAAGGAATGATTTACGTTGACTACCTGCTTTCTCTCCCTGTGCTCTTTTTGGGGCAGCTTATTTGATGAAAAGTGCACTTTACCATGTTGACTGTCCTCCTAGTGTTATTAGTCAACGTCCTGATTTTATATATAAATATGACAAGCACGTGATCAGACTTGTCGAACTTATTGTTTTATTGTTGAATACTGACATGATATCACTGCTCTACGTGTCCAGCCATGGGTCTTCCCAACCAAATGCCCCTGACTATTCAAAATGAGAGTAGTCGAATACATTTTTTAAAAAAGTGATTAAATTTTGATTAAATTTTGAACACTGCTGATAGAATTCCAGGTTTCTTCTTGTGTATGTTTTTTTCTTCTTCGATAGGTATCCCATAAGATTTTACACAATACACACACCGCTAAAAAGAACATAGAGCTTCGTATAAGCCAGAATATGCAGATGAAATCAACACTGTGATATTGAGATAATCACTTAATACATTGGAATTTATTGCATTTCTTCTAAAAAAAAAAAGGCTGAACAAACCAACAACAATTTTGTTCCAACAATTTTTTAAAATCTTTTTTTTTCATTTGAAAATGGGCCTAATATTTTTAATACATGAATCAAAACCAGAAATACTTAATAAATCTTGAGGGGAAATTGAGTGAAGTATGGAGATGGCACTTCAGACAATCACAATGTAGTTAGGTTATTAAAAAAAAGACAACATGAATTCATCATCATGAAAAATTCTTCCTTTATGAATGAGACAGGGCCATTGGTGTGTGCAGGTGTGCATTTGTTAATTCAGGAAGAAACTTGTTCAGATGTTCTTTTGCCAATGCTGCTGGTGTTTTGCTCAGGTCTGACTTAATCTTGTTAGGGTTGTGGGAATACAAATATAGCACACACACACACACACACACACACACACAGACACACACACCAGAGAAGCCCAGAGATATTCAGTGCCCTGCAAACTGACCGTCAGTAGCAGCTTTCATTGCTTGCACAGTGGTTCAGTGTTGACAGGGACACACACACACACACACACAAACACACACACTCTTGCAGACATGCTCATTCTGCTTCAGTGCATCTCCTGCTCTGCTAAAGGAAATCATGACCCCGTTTCCAGGCTAGGCTGGTTGCCATGGCAAAGCTTTCCTCTGAATATTATGGTTTATCTATCCCTCTTCCTCGCTCTCTCCCCCTCTCTGTCTCTCTCTCTCTCCATCTCTCTCCCTCTGTCAGACTTGGAATTGGGACTCACATTATATTGATGTGTGTCTGTGAGTGTGTGTTTTCATTTAAGGAGCTCACTTTTTCTGAGCTGGGTCGAAAACGGAGCAGTCTGTCTCTTATTACAGAATCTTGGCCTGAACCACAAATGTCTTGCTCTCTGTTTCTCTCTTTCTCCCTCTTTCCTCTCTTCTCTTTGCCTCTGATGATGAATGGAAGCAATCAAAAGAAAATATACAAATGCTTCCTCTTTTCCTTTGTAACAACATGCTCACTGGCTTTGATAATTTAATATTTTTTGGGTATGTATGGTGCTAGCTTGTGTTTACCTCTGTGCTACACTTCATATTTTTTTAGTTTGATTTTGAATAGGTGCCTTCTGCTGCTGGCCTAATTCCTCTTATAATATCCAGGCTGCATATGTCTTAAAAGAGGAGGGACTGTGCTTTTAAATCTTCATACTGTCCCTCTGATACTCCTATAGTTGCTGTACATGAAAAAGTAATCTCTGATTTTTCTCACAATGGTGTTTTAGGACATCCACATTTCTGCCAACATTGTAACTGCTTTCTATTCAAGGCCCCCGCTCTTTCTGTTTAGTACGGAGCTATGGGGCAGACCTCGGTGTTTGAGGCCCTCCCCTCCATGTCACAAACCAGTTCTGATATCCTTGTGTAATGACCTTATCATTTCAGCAAAGTTGGGTCGAACAGAGCATGGTTGAGCAGGTTTGGACAGATTCAGGGATTTTCACAACATATGAATCTTAGTGATGTGAAAGTCTGCAGGTGTTAAGTACAGACATTCAGTAGTTCTTGTTTAAAATCCAGGAACCCAGAATACCTTGAGCCTTCACAATGAAATTCTGCAGGAACAACTGTGTATCTCACCGTTTTCCAGAAATCATCTTTAATCCAGTTTTTTCTCCTGCTCTTGCTCTTTCATCGCCTTCCTCGGGCGTGGGCTATGCTCAGTGTTCAATAACGTTAACATAGCTTTCTGCACAGAGTCACATGAGTCTTGAGCAGGATTATGTGACATAGCTTGCTCTCATGCAGATTATAGCAGATATTTTTGCAGTGAGTCTTAACTCAGATGTACAGATATAACTCAGGTGTGGCCAGATGTACCTGGTTTAACACACTCCCATTATACTGTGGTGTAAAACAAGCTGTTTCACTGTTTTGTCTTCTCACAGCCACACAAACCCCTACTTCCTACGTCTTAATCTTCTCTGAAATGAGCAGGCAAGCTCATATAATTTGTGTTATGTGTGCTGAGGACTCTGCTACAGCTACATGTGTTTACTGTGACATGGATCTGGGAGCTCTAACAGTTTTTACTTTGACTTAAGTTCAACCACACTGTTTTCAGATGCAAGGTGATGAGGTGTAGACAACGGAATCACACGCAAACCTGTATCTGAAGCACATTCACTCTGACCCTGTGTGTATGTCCTGTCTATTAGCAGTGTTACGCCTGTTTCCCTTCATCTCATGTCTGAGCTGTTGAAACTGCTGGGAGTAGATCCAGTGCTGCCATCGTGTGGTCACGGCTGAATATCTCCTTGCATGTGAGTGTTTGTGTTCACTGATCTGCCGTTTAATCACTAAAGTACTTCTGCAGGACCGTATGACCTTGCATGGAGATTATATTTTTTTTTAGGCTGGGAAATGCTCTGGGATTGTTCCCACACGGATTAGGGATTGACCCACTGAAGTCCTGCTGCGTACTTTTCCAGATGTTTTGAAACATGTCTTATTTCGACCTTTGGCTCATTATTTCTGGACAGCTGAGCAGATCTGTAAATGTAAGCCAGCCGTCCTCTCTTTTTTGTTGTATTTTGAGCCTCCAAATGGAGAGAGGGAATCTTGGCCTGGAGTTTCCATGGCAACAATGCCTGGTGCACTGTGGAGCTGGTGTCTCTCACTGTGTGTGTCTATGTCTGTTTGTGTGTGTGTTAATATTCGCATGTTGGGCCATATTCTGAGGCTTTCGTGGTCACTTTGATGCAGAACAGGGTGACCTCAGCGAATAAACATAAAGTCAGCCTTTGGATGAAACTAAATTAGGTAACAGAGTATCTACAAGCGAGCTCACTGACCATCTCGTCCCTCCTCTTTTTGTCGCTCTATTCATCTGAGAAGCTGGCCTGCACAGATCACCATGGAAACAGCATGAGCATAGCCTTCTCTCTCTCTCTCTCTCTCTCTCTCTCTCTCTCTACCCTTCAACCACAGACATGTATCCCCCTGGGGTCTGACGAGACAAAAGCAGGAGATGCAAATAATGCTAATAGTTATGCTAATCAATGCTTAGACCCTCGATGCATGATTGAGTGTTGCTAATTGGTCCTTGGATTTTGTTAGAAAGCAATTAAATTTTCTAAACTGAAGTCTGATGCTTTGAGTATTTTTTTATCCAGAGATATCTTTGTGTTTGAACTTCATCAGCTCTAGATCATTGTTTTTCAAATTGTGTTTACGTAGCCTGATGTTGATACTAACAGTCGTTAGTGCTCTAATTTATTTGTTGGAGAAATAGACAAACAAGTTGTTAGGTGAATGGTAAATGGACCTGGATTTACTGTAGCACTGTTCTCATCTCTGACCACTCAAAGCACTTAACACTTTAGTCTCTTTCACCCATCCACACCTCGAGGGACCAGCACCTCAGATGAGTGAATTTTTTCCCTTGTGAGAAACACTGTCATTTGACAGCAGTCAAGCCTCCATCCTTCCCAAATTGATGCCTCAGTTTTCCCTGGTATGAACCAAAAAGACAGCAATATAGATATAATAAGCAAGCAGGACAGTGAGGGTGAGTTTGTGGTGCTTTCAGTGAGTTTTCACAGTTACAGCACCTTATGACCATCTGTCATCTCACCTGCTGTTACTGGGGTCAGGTAGAGTGACATGACTGAAAGAGACAGAGCAGTGAATGAGAGCTGAGCATAGCAGGGATTTGGACAGTCTGACAGATTGTTTATAGTTATTATCACACAAGGTGCTATATTTAACCCTTTCAGGATTAAAGGCAACAGCTTCCAGATTTGTGTGTTAAACTTTGTCTTCAGTCAGATTGGGCTCTAGGTTTGTTTTTTAGGTCTAAGTTCAGATTATCTGATAGCCTGTTTTATGATTTATTTCACATCCTCCGTCCCACGCTGTACGATTTCATGAGTTGTCATGAAACTTGAAACAGTCGTAGTTTAATGTCTCAGTAAACCAAAGCTTAGAGTTTGCTTTGCTTCTTGCAGAAATGGCACTTTTTCTCCTTCTAAGCCAGACCAACTTCACCAAATGCATTGTACTTACCATAAATGTCTCTTTACCTTATATTTCATTGATTAACCTCTCTGCAAAAAGATTATTCAAGCCTAAAAATAATGCAAAATGCAGGAGGAGGAAAAACTCTGAGCCTCTGCCTGCTCTTTTTCTCAAGCCTCCTTTGATGGCGCATGTCGCGAATTAGCACTATACAAATAAAGATTGAATGTTACATTTTAAAATTTTGAAATGTAGGCCTCCTTTTTTCTATGAATGAAAATGATCTTTCTTCTAGACATACATAGAGGGGGAGCTTCATTGATACTGTAGGGTTTTGTACTTTAAAAGTTGTATTTAATGGACTTTGGGCACAAGTGTGTCACCGATTTTTGATTGGTGCTGTCAGACAATCAAGGTATTCAATCCAACTGTGCGCTTCACTTTTTGTGTGTTTTTTTTGTTGTTTTTTTTAAAGCTGTCAAAATATTTTGAAAGTCTGAAATTCATTAACCACAGGGCCATGTCTTTCAGGCATTAAGTTGAAGCTATCAACTCCTCTTAGATTGTTGCGAGCTGCTTTAGAAGTACACAAAAGGTTTCTTTTTTTCATGAAGGAGAAATATGTCGCAAGCATGTAAATTGTGCAAAACAACCATATAGACTTCAGAAACTGAGATTTAGATAATGTGTACTCTTAAATTTTACTATTTTTGCACTTCATATTAAAAGCCCTAAATTCAGCATTGTTGTTATCTGTTATCTGTATAATTGTGCAGGTCTGTACAACCTTAAAATGACTTAACGTGGATTTAAAGTTAGAACTTCTAAGCTCACAGTTTTCACATTTTATGTCTGGAATCACATGACAACGCAGCAGACAACCATAATCATGTCATATCTGACTATACTGACTGAGGGAGTGAGGGGTGGGTGGGTCATGGCCTCAGATGGAGGGGTGTGGTCTCAGTGCCCCTCTCCCTCCTTACACTCCTCCCATGATCACTTTGTTCATCCTTTGTTCATCTGGGTGTCTGAGGATGGTTGCAGTTTCAAGATTTGTTATCAGACAGATGATGCTGACGGTTGTTTTTTTGGTCTTTGTGTGTGTGTGTGTGTGTGTGTGTGTGTGTGGAAGGTGAGGAGAGAGGGAGAAAGTGAGTGAGAAGATAGAGAGTGTGCATTATCATTGGGATTGGGTTTTGGTTGACTGCTCTCAAAAAAGAGAATCTCTTGCCTCTTAATATTCTTGGGGTGTCTGTTGTGCGTGTTACTGTCTCGCTTTCTTCTCCATCAAACACATACACACACACGCACACGCACACAACACACATACACACACCGCACATTCATAGTCCTGCCTCCGCACTGGCTGCAACACGATGATGTCACCTCTGCTCTGATTGGCTGTGAGGCTGCTGAGGGAAGGAGGAGGAGAGATGCTCAGAGAGAGGGAGAGAGAGGGAGGGCGGGAGAGAAGATAGAGAGAGTGTGAAAGAAAATGCCGGCACCTGTACGGATGGAGGGGTGTTTGGACGGCGGTGTGGGATGTCTGTGTGTATGTGTGTGTGTGTAGACCCAATGTAAAGTGTTTGTGTGTGTTTGTTGGGGTACGGCTTGGAGAAGAGGGGGGACCCTGATACCACGCCCTCCCTGAAGTATGAGGCGTCTTATCTGCCAGAAGATCTGTGACTGTGAGTGCAGGGATGGACCTGGGTGTGTTAGTGTGTATACATGTGTGTGTGTGTGTGTGTGCTGAATGTTTCACTGTCTATAATGTTTATGTCTGCATCTGTACCTGCACAGTTATCATTCATGGAGCTTGAAACAATAAGCTGTGCTCCCACTGTTAGTGTTTAGCTTGTATTTACACACGCATGCTCATCAGCAGACGTTGCTTATAGACTGTGTATGGAGGGAAGTTGATGTATGAGTCAAGGTGTTGGGTGGTGGCTTTGGCGCATTTCTCCATGTCTGGTTGTCAGAGCGACTGGAGCACGACTGCATTCCTATGCCAACAGTTTCATCTCCACAGCTGACATCGGTGACTGTGTCTGTTTGTGTGCTCTCAAACTCAAGTCCACAAGTGTCCTCACTGCTGGATGCAGATTTTAAAAAGCTGCTCTGTTGCTCCCAGTGTCTCAAGTTTTACTGTTAGCTTTCTAGCTAGCTGTCTTTCTTCTGGCGTGCAGGTTGAAGATTTGTGTCAGTCACTGGTTGAGTGAGTGGGCATCTTGATCATTTTCTCTTTTTTTTTTTGGCTCTCTGAAGTGATCCTATGTGTGGGTTTGCTTTTTTCTTCTTTTTAGTGGCCGGTTTGTAATTAGTATTGATTTAGTGATTCCTGACCGAGCTCTCTGTAGAGTACAGCCTCCCCCGTTCTTTCCCTCTCATGTTCACTTCTCTTTCTGGTGATCTTAGTCTTGAAACAGCCTGAAGCTTTTTGTGCTTTGTGTTCAAGGGTGAAATAAGATACAAGTGGCTGACATGTTTCTGGGTTTGAATGAGTAATATTAGCACTATTGAAACCACGAGTTATTATCTGTGAGAAAACAAGCTTTTCTTCTTTGTTTTAACTGAATAAATCTTCTGTGCCTGCTTTTGGTTTAAAATGAATCACTGCACTTTGTTGAATCATATTTTGTTCCATTCATACGACATTTGTTTGTGATGTTGGTAGAATTTTTTATCTTTGACGAAAATGTTGACACTCTCCTCTCTCTCTGTCTCCCCTCTCCAGATCGTAGTTTTGATGATGACGACAGTGTGGATGGGAATCGCTCTTCTTCGGCCCAGGCCGCTTTCAAGGTCCCAAAAGTTCCCAAGAAGCCTGCAGAGTCCTCAGCTGCACGCAGGCCTAGTGCTACTGGGGGAAAGCTAGGTACTTAACTAAAATATGTACACGCACTTCATACAAACTCAGAATTTCCTCCTTGTTTAAAAAAGTAATTCCATCTTATGAAAGCAGAAATCATTTCATGTTTGGGACTCATGGCTTTTATTATCGATTTGAAAACATCTATCTGCAATTTTGAAATGGGCAACTTGTGCAATCTTCAATGTGGGGGTCAAAATAATCTATTTCTGGTCTACAGCATGTTTCTACATTCAGTGCCACTAGAGAAAGTCAATATACAACTGCTCAAAAAAGAGCCCCAAAGAAAGTGTAATGTCTTAAAACATCACAAGAACTGACTTTTCTCCTCTTTTTTTGGATGAGATTCATGTGTTTAAATGGTCGTTCTTTTAAATCCCTCATAAAAGTCACAAATACAAAACAGCACATTCCCAATCTTCTTCAGATGTTTTAAAACTCCCACACATGGAATTGTTATTCATGTTTGACCATGAAAACAAAAAAAGAGTTTGTTCAACAAGTGAAGTCTCCTGTCCAAAAAAGACCTCTGCTTTACAACAGCAGTGAAGCACTTGAACTTGTCTGCAACTGACATCAAAGTGTGGCACATAGTTCAGTGATGTCTGTCTACAGAACAAGTATCTGCTTATACTGATGTGCAGCTGATATCAGCTATATATAGCTCACATGATTAAACTCTGAAGATGAACGAAATCTCTGCTACAGAATATTAATGTGCATGAGAGTCACTTCTTTCCAGGATGTGGATTTTTCCCTCGGAGAGACATTGTTATACCACTCAAGCAGAATATGATAGGACAGACTGTGAGGAGAAAGGAAGCAGAACAAACTTAAGAAAGGAGACACCGCACAGCACAGCAGTCCTCAGAAATCTGATTCAGTCTCATATTCTTATCACTTGTCGCCTGTCTGCGCTTTGCTCAGTTTATTCCTCTTTGTCAAATCCTCATCCTGCTACATACGACTGTAGCAGGGGGAGTCTAGTATTTGCTTCATCTTTACATGTATTGATTTCCCCGTCCCTCCTCCTCCTTCTCTCTCTGTTAAAAGAAAGCTATGTTCCAACCACCACACACCGCACATACACACAGTCCATTTCCTGCTGACATATCTGTGTCAGCATCAACACTAATACATGCGCACATACATGAGTAGGTGGAAGTGTTTTACGAGCAAGCAGCCTGTCTGAGTCCTGCTACATTTGCTCTGCTGAATAGAAACACAAGACTGCGATCGCTTGTCACTTGGATCATTACAGGCTTATCGATTGTGCAGCGGCTGAAAAAAGGCTGGAGTCAAGGGCATGCTGGGTATTTTTCAAACATCGGTCGACACTTTTAGAAACCCTGACCCTCTCACTTATTTCTAACAACAAATCGAGCAGCTTTTAAAAGATTTTTGTTTTCCATTTCACTGAACTGAATCTAATTCATCTTTTATTTTGTTGCATGAATCTGTTTCTATGACTGTGACTACAATCAGAGGCCCTATTGTCTCCATTTGCATTAATGTGACAGATCGCCCACACACTCATGCAACACCAGACTGCAACCCTCACACTTGAAAGAAATATTTAGATTTTGCCAGGGACTGAATCTGAAGCATGAAAACAAGAAACAAGGAAATTATCTATAGAAAAACAAAATGTTTGCCACAACGTCTCTCAGGGATGGACATCATTTCTACATGTGTGCAGTGTGTTTGAATGCTTGTGAATTGTGTTCCTCACAACCCCTGATACCTGTTGATGCGGGTAACAGATTACTTTATGTTGAAATTATGAATACACTTTATCCAGCCCACACTTGGTGATTTTTGGGCCTGATTTGCAACCCTTGGTGATTGGGCTTCATCTGATCTTGGCTCCCTGTCACTGATTATTTGCTCGAATATTTCTCATGTGTGGTGTCAATGTGACTTTTTACCGCTCCTGGCTGCATCTGAGCCTCTCAGGTCTGGAATAGTGAATATCATAAGTGTTCAATATTCAGGATTCCTGGTTGGACTACTTTAGATGGTATACCTTCAACAACCAATCAGCAGAGTAGTCTAAGAAGTTTCATCAGCCCAATGTTACAGCTTAAGAGCACAGCAGTAACATGAACAGAACTGTACCCAGAGCTAAATGGGATATTGAAAACAAAGACATGCTTGTTGCATAACTTATCCATATTCTTTCGTCCATTTTTGTTGCTATAGAACAGAACATTTACCAGGAACCAACATTATTCGCCTTACATTTTATTTATCTTCTAAAGTCATGTTTGATCACCTGAGGGGATCCTTAAGCTATTAAATCATTGGTCAAAATGTTATGTATGTGTGGTGTAGTGGTCTTTGGTCCAAGAGTTGTGTTGTTATAAACCTTCAAGACCCAGTGTTGTAAAATCACAACATCAGGTATCAGTAAAATATAAACCACAATTGTTTTTTCCAAAAGACCAAATTTACATAGTTACAGGGGGTCCTATTGTTTAAGCATTCAGTGCTGCTTGATGGTTAATGTGTTTATAGAGCCGACCATAAGGCCGCAAACTCACTCAACCTGTAAATTTTTCTTCTATATTTGGGTCTTACAGGGTTAAAATCAATCATGTTGTCTGTTTGTTCTTCCTCTATTGTAAAATCTATGAAGATCTAAAATTTATGAAGAGTACACATGGTGAAGAATTTTTGATGACTTGATACTTAAGCCAAATTCATCATTACTGATTACCTTTCCAATTCATGGAGTGGGCATTAAAAAGGCTTGTAGCATTATTGTTGGATAAATCATGGGTAGACTGCTTTATAACTGCCTCAGAGGAGCAGAGGATAGTGCTTACACACATCAGTCTCATTTCTACCCCCCTCTGTTCCCCTGTAAGAGATAGAAGAGGTGTGGTCTTCAGGGCTTTCACCCCCTGAGAAATATACTTGACGTGCACATTACAACCATGAAGCCCATTAGAATTAAAGGCTGCTCCAGTGTTGTTAAAATATGTTTGTTTGTTTTGAGCTCCTGTCATGTAAGCACACACAAACTTATAATAAGTCATTCTGCTCTACTTTTTTAGTATCCAAGGAAAGTGCGGGGGCGATTGATGAAGAGGACTTCATTAAAGCCTTCACAGATGTCCCTACAGTCCAGGTGAACTAAACACAGAGGCTTAAATGCAGACATTTGTACACGTTAATCTTTTTTAATAACCAAACTGTGCAGCTATCGAGGTCAGACTGTCTGAGAGACTTTTTTCACCGTCACGTATTTGCTCTGCTTTCTCTTTTCTCTCTGCCCCTCTACCTGAATGCAGATCTACTCATCCAGGGATCTTGAGGACAACCTGAATAAGATCCGTGAGATCTGCTCTGATGACAAACACGACTGGGACCAGAGAGCCAATGCTGTCAGTTGATATACCAATAATGCAATTCTTTTCTTGAGTTATATTAAGAGTTTGATTGGATCACTATAATATTATAATTTTTCTCTCACAGATGAAGAAAATCCGCTCTTTATTGGTGGCGGGGGCACACACGTACGACTGTTTCTACCAGCACCTACGACTCCTCGATGGAGCCTTTAAACTGTCAGCTAAAGACCTGCGTTCACAAGTTGTCAGAGAGGCGTGCATCACTGTGGCGTGAGTGTTTGTTTAAAAGTGTTACTGCTGTCACTGGAGGGCAACAAGCACAGGGAGGAGTTGAAATTGAAAACACATTTTGGAAGTTAATGATCATACAACATCCAAACTGATGGCGTCAGTTCCTTAAACTTTCAACTAAATACACACACAGTCACGTGACTTCTGATTCTTTCTGACATTTCTGATTTTGTGCTACCTCAGAGAGTTGGAAATTGGCAACATTCTCACCTATTCAAAGAAAACCATTGTATGGTTGGTGTTTTCTGGTGTTTGATCCATGCGTTGGTCCTTTCCTGTGAATCTTGCAGCCACCTCTCCACAGTGCTGGGGAATAAATTTGACCACGGAGCGGAAGCCATCGTCCCTGTCCTGTTCAACCTCATCCCAAACTGTGCCAAAGTCATGGCAACATCTGGTGTGTCAGCTATCCGCATCATCATCAGGGTGAGCTCTATAGACAAACACACACTACTGTAGTTATTAGTCTAAGTTACTGGCTTTCATCTAGTTTTCTGATTGACATTGTTGTCTCTACTTCCTGTCTTTTCTGCAGCATACCCACGTTCCTCGGCTCATCCCTCTGATAACCAGTAACTGCACATCTAAGTCTGTGGCTGTTAGAAGGTGAGGTTAACACTGGCTTGGTGTGGTTTGATGTGCACATAAAAGATAGATGACAGCTTTAAGATAATTAACTGCTTCTCAATGATACTGTTTGAGCAGTGAGTTTGTGCTAATGATGAAAATGTTTCACCTGCAGGCGCTGTTATGATTTCTTGGACCTTCTATTACAAGAATGGCAGACCCATTCTCTGGAGAGGTGAGCATTGACTTCAGTGTGCTTGAAAATAATACACGACTGCGCAGGAGTCACACTGTTGTGGTTTATAAAGAAGGAAAATGTTTGTGAACCAGTTCTTCTGCTTAATACTCTTTTTGTATCTCTGTCTCACAGGCACACAGCGGTGCTCGTTGAGAGCATCAAGAAGGGAATTCGAGATGCAGACTCGGAGGCCAGAGTGGAGGCTCGCAAGTAAGATACTCAAGCAAGATTTTCTGGAAATTGAATTATTTGAAAGTCAAGAAGTGTTTCAACACCAGCCTTGTCTTCTTTGTGAATGTTACCTCTTTCCTGCCTCCTCATGTGGCTGATCTGATTTCTCTCTTCTTCTCTTTGTCCATCTACCTCCCTCTGTCTCCTTCTTTGTTGTCTCTCTCAGGGCCTATTGGGGCCTGAGGAACCACTTCCCTGGGGAGGCAGACGCTCTCTATAACTCCCTGGAGTCGTCGTACCAGAGGACCCTTCAGTCCTGCCTGAAGAGCTCTGGCAGCGTGGCCTCACTTCCCCAGAGTGACCGCTCCTCATCCTCCTCTCAAGAGAGCCTCAAGTAAAGCCTCAGCACTGCTTCTTCATCGTTTTTCGAAGAAGTCTAGGATTATTTAAAAAACGCCTTTGGCTCTGGAGAATAATAAATTTGGATCTGTTACTTTGGCAGACATTTTTGAGGGGACTCTGTTTTTGCCCAAACATCCTCAGTTTTACGTTCACCTTTCACATGTTGTCTTAAAGGAGTCAGCAGTGATTGTCTTATACTTAAGCTAATTTTGAGCCCCAGACAGTTTTCAGACCTTCGTATCTTTAGCCTTTAGCAGTTTTTTCTTTTTGCTTTTGCTGAATTAGTTTTCTTGTACAGTTTGAAAACAGGCACTGATGTCAATATGCATTTTATGAAATCCTTGGCATTACAGTCCTGGCTAATATTTATTGTTCTTTAAACGTTGAAAGTTATAAATAGATGTGTGTTATCTACTTTGAGGTCATATTTTTCATATCAGTGATATAACTTTTCTTTTTTTATTTTTTGACTCATCCTTCTCTTTTTTCCTTTAAGACTGAAACTTATGCATTGTAATCTTGCACAGTATTTTTCAGAGCTGCTGTGCCACTTAGCAAAAATATTTAGCAGTAAGAGCTTTCATTAAGAAAAAGCAAAAAATCCTGATGATGTTTATCTAAGCCCTTGCAATTTTTCGCTTCTTGTTGTGTTGTTGATGTTTTGTTGTGGACTGACCCACTTTTTTCCTCTCTCCCCTCAGTCGCCCTCTGACTTCTAAATGGTCAGCAGCTCCAGGGCGAGGTGAGTCAAACACACACTCTCATACACTCACAAACACACCTAAACACATAATTTCACGCTCACACGCTCCTTTGAAGGCACACACAGTTGATGACGGACATCAGCTCCTACAAAGCCATTACCCATCATCCTCATTCACATCTGCCTGTGTCCAGCCCCTGTACAGCAACTTCCTGTTATGATTATTTTTTGTTTGTTTAATTTGTAACTACACACATGTACGCACACACACATGCGTACATGTGTCTGGGCTGTTTGTGTATTTCTGTACTGTATCAGTATTGTGTTTGTATAGTGGGGTGCCTGCATGTGTTTGTGATGTATTTATGCCCTCATCACCTCCCATTCCTTCTGCCACACACTCCCCTTCCTTGTCCTCCTCCTCCTCCTCCTCCTGTCTAATCAGTCCCTGCGGGTTCAAAAGGTGGGGTGTCATCAGCCTCTCTGCAACGTTCCCGTAGCGACGTGGACGTAAACGCAGCAGCAGTTGCTAAACATCGGCACGTCGGACAGACCAGGGGAGCGGGTCGTCTGCCCCCTGGTTCCTACTCCTCATTGGGTAAGGGCCCTGCCAATCAAGTTAGACCACAGGCAGCATGTGATCAGCAGGGATGGAGTCCAGACTATCAGATTTGCTCTTTTAGATTATTTTAAAGTGAAAATAAAAACGCATCTTCTGTTGAAGCTCAGGGCTATCAGACCAGACCTATACACACGCACACACACGCACACACAGTCCAGAGTTTGGACCGGCTTTTCTCCTCTCCGCTCCCGTTCTCTCTCCTCCTGCCGCCTGCTCATTGCCTGTAAATGTTTATATGTGTTCAGCTGGATATTCTCTGTGTGCATGATCTGTAGATGAATATCGTCCTCTGTGTTTCTCTCTGTATCCTCAGTGTTGATCTCAGCATCTGCATGTTTCTTCGTGAAACAGAAATTCAGTGAACTAATAGACTCTGTACTCCTCTCCTCTCTTTGTCACTTTCTTGTATTCTTTATTTCTTTTCATTATTTCATCATACTTTGTTTCCGGCATTTTCTGCTTCATTTCCCTTCTTCTGGAGTTCCCTCTCCTCCTATTTCTTTCATTTATTCATCTTTTGTATCACTCCTTTGCTTTTGTTCCCTTCTGTATCTTTCCTTTTATTTCCTCCGTCACTTTCTCCTTCTCTCTCTGCTACTAAAGATGATGCCTCTGATAAAACGGATGGTAAGATCATCTCACTCTGCTTCACCAGCTACAGCCTACACATGCTTTTCTTTTTATCCCTTTCTTTTCTCCTCCCTAATTCCAACCCTGTCCATGTCAAGTCCTCTTTCTTTGTTGCATATTGGGGCCACAGCGCCTCCTGCTGTCAGCATCCCATATTTGTCACCACCCTTCCAAACACATCATAAATCAATTTAACGACACAGTTAAATCATCTCCTGCTTTACTACACTCCAATTTTTTTTCAGAGATATTAAAACTGCCAACAACTGCATTAAACAGCATTATTCAGCATCTAAGACTTTTCTTGATGTTTAGGATGTGTTTCTTCCGTGCTGTTCTCTATACTTTAGCTGACACATGTTGTTGACAACCTGCTCCTTCTTTGTCTGTCTGTAGGAACCAGGTCAGACAATGGTAAGATTCGGGTTAGCTGATTCTGTGTGCCTGCTGTTAAGGATGTCGTAGTTGGTAACAGCAAAATGAGCACAAGGGAGAATGAGGGCCACATTTAAGTAAAAAAACAAAAAAATACATTACAAGAATATGGTTTTAATACTACCAGAATTACAAAAACAATTCTAATCAACAAAATTTGTAATCAAAGGATAATAAAGTCATACTGGATATAAAAGTTGTTTTGAGGAAGACTAAGTTAGGAAATTACCACAGTCCCATCATCATACCAAAATATGAACATAAAAGTGAAGTTGTGGTATGACAAAACTAGATTTGTAAGGAAATAAAATCAGAGTGTGATAAGAATAAAAATTTGTGTAGTCACAATAATAAAGTCAGAATTACAAGGAGGAAGTCATGATAGAACAATTCAGTTGTATTTTTGTGAGAATACAGTCATCACACTATGATATTGAAGTTGTAACATGATTGTGATAAAGTTGAAATAATAGAAAATATTTATTTCAATTTACTGACTCAAGGAGAAGATTTTGTATTTTGAGAATAACGTTTTTGGTGTTCAAGTGATTCTTAAGGTGCAAACTTCGAAAGCCCTTGCTGAGTTGTTTCAGGCTCCAAACTTCTATCTCCTGAATCATCAGAAAGTTAAAGTAATGATGTGGGGTTTCATGCCTCAACATAAGAAGAGTAAAGAATGACTTTATCCTTTCATTATAAAGTGATTACTTTTTTTTCTTCAATGTGGCCCGAAACTGACATTGGTAGTGCAAGTTCGATGTTGTCTGCCATTAGTGTTTTTGATTTCCTTGTTCTGCAATAACCTACTTTCTGAATGCAACACTACAGTCAGTGCATAATTAAATTTCCATGTTTAATGAAAGACATGGCAATCTGACTTGTCTTTGACTTTCATTATCGTGACTCTTAAAATATATATATATTTTTTTAATGATAGAAAAGCCTGAGAATTGCAAAAGCAATGGATATGATAATTCACTCCATTCAAAGAAATGATCTGAACCTTAAAAACTTAAGACTCAAAGTTAAACAAATCAAACTCAGCAAAACTTCAAGAAAGATGATTATTTTAAACAAACTATGCTTCAGTTTGGAACTGACTGGAACTGGTTTCCAATCCGCTGAAATCTCATTGTATGTATTATCTGTGTGTGCATCGAGCTTCATCTATAAGTGTGTAGTTTAGGATCGGACAGCTTCCAGCAGCAGTAGCTTTTAGTCAACTGTAGCGCTTCTTAGTTTCTCAGCTTCATTTGCCTTCTGTGATGACATGTATTGGCTAAAGAGGTACTGCCACTTGTTTGTGAATTACATCTGTCCCCACTTTGAACACACAGGTCGTGTTCGCACCAAGCAGCCCTTATCCACCGCCAGCAGTGTCTCCAGCCAGGTGGACTCACGCGGACGCAGTCGCACCAAGATGGTGTCCCAGTCACAACGTATGTACTCAACATTACACCAAACACCAAGTGTGACTTTAAACTTTGACTGAAACATTCGGGTACACAACATATTAAATACACACTGCTACACAAGACTGTGAGTAAGGCTCTAGGGGTGTGTCAGGCTCATATTGTGGAGTTTCATTTCCTGTTGCCTTCATGGTGACGATAAGCTCCATGTAAATGTTTTTATGCCTTCAGGTTCCGACGAATCCGATTGCACACCAGGTATTCTGTTTGTGTGTCAGAGTCAGAGTGTGCGTGGTGTGTCTATTTATGTTCCACAGTGGGAATGGTGGCCCACCTGCTATCGCTCTCATTCTGATCAAGGTGTTTTTGTGTACAGAAGAATGTGTGTGTGTGTGTGTGCGTGTGTGTGTGTGTGTGTGTGTTTGTTTTCCTGTGCATGCTGTGTCTCATCACTGATGGGATGGTGTGGTGAACAGTAAATTCACACTGCTCTAGCTTGGCTCTGGCTGTCATCTAGGTTTGTGTACTGAATTATTAAAAGAGCACAAGCTGATGGGCTAACTATTGTTGAGGCACCTTATGCACAACAGCTTTGATGCAGGCTTGGACAAGAGTTTTAAAGGGGCCAGTGATTGGACCACAGCCTGGTGCACCAATCAGATCTGGACTTAAGATGAAGTAAAAGCTTGTCTGATAGAGGGTTTAAAAGCCCAAAACATAAAAATAGCACACCAACAGAAACAGAGGAAATGGCAGCTGAACAGAGGCTCAGAAAGATCTCTGTGTGAGTATGTGTGTGTGTGTGTGCGCGTGTGTGGATATTTTTAAACATATTTACTTTGAGGTTCTTTTTTCCCCCTCATTGTGAAACTGGCTTTGCTCCATTCGTATGCCAGCCTTCCCCAACATGCACTGCTTTTCCCGGGCTATCATCTGTAGCTGGCTCAGTGTATATGTTTGTTTAAGCAGCATTTTTTTCAGTTTCCTCTTTAATAAACAGATTTATGTTTTCAAAGTGCTTCAGCTTGGCCTTCATTCTCGATATTGAACACCAGGATGCGCTGTCATCAAACTCTGTGTTCTGCCCCCCATGGCATTTGTATATTGAGTTATTTCTTTTGCGCTAACCCCCATGATTCTTCTGGTTTAATCTGCTGTTCCTTACCCCCTCGCCTCTGCTTCCCCCCTCTTCTCAACCAATGGGCTTAATGGCTCAGGATCTCAGTCTGCTACCCCTGTTGGTGGTAAGAGTTCAATGCTACTTCTTTTTACCAGCTCTTTGTATCTTTACTGCCTCTCCTCTGTTGCTTTGATTTTCCCTCCTTCACGCGCACCTAGAAAGGTCACTCAAGGCCCCTCCCACTCTGGCTGAGGCATGCTGGGATTTGTAGTCACTAGACTTTTAACATGGCTGTTCTGTGATCATGCTATAAAAGCACTGCATTAGGAGTCTTGTGTTACTGCACCCTTTTGTGTGTCCGAATGGAAACCCCAAATTAAAAAAAATGTTTTCTGCTTACTTAGAACTTGCTCTTTTTATCTAATATAACAACTTTTGAATAGTTTGCTATCGAATCATCTTAGGAACGGTAAAATTCTGAAGATTTAATGTCTTTACAAATTGAAAAGTTTTCATTTGCATCAGTTATCACCTTCAGTCTGTGTGTCAAGTTATAAGTGGTGATCAGTCACCTTACAATGACGATTTTATCTCTTTTTCTTTACATCAGGATTTATCTAGTGACCTTATGATGTTCGCACAGTTTGAACACAGACTTTGTACTGACCATGTACTGAGTTGCTGTACTTTCAGAGGTGTGTTTGTGTGTGTGTCTGTATTGGTATGAGAGGGACAATAAGAGAGAGTGTGAGATCAACTTAATATATTGAGCCCTTTAGTTTGTTTCCCCTGTTTGTCTGTTTTCACATCCCATGTTCAGAGCCACAGCTGCAGCTTCTCCTCCACTCTTTGGCTTCAGTCTGATTATGACAGCGGTCACTTTAGAATAAGACACATTGTGGGCTGTCTGCTTGGAGACACGGTGGATTGGGAGGTCTTTGACATTCTGATAATATTGCTGATCTGTCACTACATTGATTTTATTTATTTAATTCATATATTTTACTGTGATTTCCTATGAAAAAAAGGTTGTGTGTACATTTTTGTTAAAACACAAAATCTAAAAATCATGTACATTGTAAACTCCTCCCTGTTTTCATTTCTCTTTGCCCCCAAATCCTCTTTTCAGTATCATCAAAACAACTTCAAAGTTTACCATTCAGTTGTGTCCCTTCTCATGTGTATTGTCTTACAGCTCTTACCCTAACTGCTTGGAAAGTATTGCTAATAAGAGAAGGACAATGTCACCTGTGTTTGTAATATGTTTGTCTAAAATACAAACATATTCATTTTACAGTATGAAACCACTTGTTGCCAGAGATTCACACTGACTTAACTTTGTCCCTCTCTGTATCCCATCCTCCTTTCTTTCTTTTTCTCTCTTTTTTTTCGTCTCACTGAAGCTGGCAGCCGAAGTGGCTCTCCAGGTCGGGTTTTGACAAGTACAGCACTGAGCACGATGAGCTCAGGAGCCCACCGGGTGCTGGCGGGAGCCGGCGAAGGACAAAGACGCAGCCGCATCCCCCGAAGCCAAGGCTGCTCCAGAGACTCTTCCCCGACCCGTCTGTCTGTTGGTGAGTAAAAACAAAAGTCACAGAAGTCAACCTCTATTTACAGATTCTATGCACCGTAAAGTCAGAAAAATAAGTTGCCCCAGTAAATAAGTCTTTGTCTAATTTAAGATAAAAAGAAAAGTTTTGCAGTTTTGTCTTATACACTGGATTTTATGACAAATATTTAGTAACAGCAATTATTGGCGCAATCTGTAGTTTTCTGAAGTAATATCTCAGATCCCATCACTGGTCTTCTGATGACAATTTATCTTTGTCCACAAACAGCTGTCGGAATTTAATAATAGCTTATCAGATCAAATTTTTTAGCTCAAATGGCAAACTGCTTGATGCTCTATCAACCAATTAAATCCCTGAGTTTCCTGGACTATGTCAGATATAGTCCATCCGAACTCAAATCAACAAACAAGATTTATGCCTGTTAGCTTAAAGTTGGCTCACTTCTCTTTTGAGGGAAAAACAAAACATACATAATTTGTTTTTGTTGTTGGTTCATTTTTGGTTTTTTTTAACAAGTATGAATCTTGATGGTAATTGGTAAGAGAAAAATCACATGAAAATCTTTGTGTTCTTGGGGGGTTGTTGCTGTTTACTGTCAAACTGAGAATCCACAGAAGCCAATGAACTTTTGCTTCTCTAGGAATGCAATAAACCAAAAAATGACTTTTTATTTAGTAGACACACTTGAACCCTACACTTTTGATTCAAAAGTGTTTGATTCATGAGAGCTTCTGAAGTTTTGAATAGCACTTTGAATGGACAGAGGGAGCAGTCTTGATGCAGTTTCCTACCAACAGCTGGTCAAACCAGGATGTCCAAAGAGTTAACCATAGTTTCTAAATGGTACCATAGTTTCCACAATTACTCGAGAGTTATATCTGTTTGTGATGGGCAAACAAAAGGCTTGTGTCAGTTTTGATTTGAACTGTTTCCCTCCTTCTTCTGCTCTTCCTTCTTTTTCTGCCCCTGCTGCTTCTGTCTCTAGCACCTTCCAGTATTAGTTCAATCTACAATGGAGCGAGCAGAGGAGGTAAGGCCCCGACTTTGACCGGAACATCCCGACACTCACGTTACCCCCTCAGTCTGTCTGTCTGCTCTCATCCTGATCGTCCAATCCGTCCAATCACCTCTCCTCCCATCACAGCAATTCTCTGCCTCCTGCCTTTTGTAATCTTTAGATCAAGCTGTAGCTCACTGCTTCTGCCTCTTAGAGTCCACCTCTCCAACCTTCCCTGGCATCATGGCTGTTTTATGGTGATTGTCACCCCTGATTGACCCCAGTGCATTATGAATGCACCTCCTCCTGCTGTGTACTAACGTGTTGTCAGTGGCTGGTGAACTCCTTGCGAGGTTGGCAAAGTTCCCCCAGGACTTTGTTAGGCTGTGATTAACCCTGATTGGCTGGGTGTAGTTGCTGAAGCTGATGAACAGAGCAATGGACAGTCAAGTTGATTGCAATGCTGCTGGATATGAGTACAGGTTCTCCCCTCACTCGCCCCCCCCCCAACCCTTCCACCACTCAAATCCATCTCAAATCACTTCTTCCTTTCTCTGTGTCTGTGTGGTTTTGTGAATGATCATGGGACTGTGTGTGATTATGAGACGTTTTGTGTTTCATTCAAATTTAGGCTTAGCCATCCTGCGTGTCCTTGGGGAGTCGACTCTCAATTCATCAATGAAAAATAAAGCTGCGACAACCAGAATAACTATTCAATCCTTCAAAATGTATTTCTATGGCTGAAATTCAAAACACCTGCAGCTCAGTCAAAGGAATCAGAGAATTAAGTTTGTGGTGTTTGTGTCCACTTCATACATATGGTGGACCCAATAAGTTACCTGCAAGAGTCAGTATTTGTTTGAGTTCACTCCTCAATAAATTAATTGATTTAATTTGTAGCATCACAAAGTAAATGTCTTTGGTCCTATGTTTTTTCACCAGTGTGAAAACTAAGGCTTATTCCAACTTCCATTTTTTTATGACTAAAGATGGAGGTCTGTAGGGAGGAGAAATTAACCACATTATTTAGGGTTGAAAAGTTCTAGGCCTGGTAACTAGTGCTAATGCTAGTGCAATGTCTATTTACTATTTTAACATTTCTTAGTAAAATTCTGTGGAATAAAAGCGAATATGAGCATTGAGAGCACTTGGAAGCAGTCTTAAACACATGTGTAAGAATCTTCTGTAATTTAAGCCATAATTGAGACACTTTTATGAAAAGCTGCTCCCCAGGACCAAAAGCCTGTGCTCATTGTCTACTTTGTTTGTCACTTTTACTTGTTTTGTCTTTTTGTGTTTGTATTCTTGTACCTTCTTCCCTTCTCTTCTTTGTCACTGCTCATGTTTATCTTTCTTCTTGTCTTCGTGCCTGTATTACCGCTTTTCTTCTCCTCCCTTCTCCTCGTTCCCCTGCCCCTGTCTTCCAAAAAAACCCTTCCCCCTGGGTGGCATTAGCTCGGGGCAGTCGTATCCCTCGGCCCAGTATGAGTCAGGGCTGCAGCAGAGAGGCCAGCAGGGAAAGCAGCCGGGACACCAGCCCTGTCCGCTCCTTCACACCCCTGGGTGAGTAGCAATAGAGGAGAGATAAGCAGGAGGGATGAGAAGTGAGACTTCCAAGAAATGTTTCTCTTTTTATGAATTAAACTGAAACCAAAGAAAATCAGTTTGAAGAGTTACAGGAGATCAGAAAAAGAAGAAAACCTTCACTTGCATGTCTTCTGCCTTTCTTTCTATTCTAAACACTGCTCGATTAGTTTTAGGGCTGTGTGTGTTTGTCTCGTGTGGATGTTAAACTCTGTACGTGTGTTTTTAATCTTGGTTGCAGCAACACGGAGCTACTCTCGCTCCACCGGAGCTCTTCATACACCTGATACTTTTGGGGCTGCAGGTGAAGGCTGAGTACATCTATGTTCTCTGTTCACCCACCCACGTCACCTTAATTTCCTTTTTTTGTCTTTGCTTTTTTTATTAAACTTGTTCTGTACTTTTTAGTGGCAAGCATCTCTGTTTTATTCGTCAGCCTGTTTCTATTTTTGCCCATCAGCATCTGTGTTTACTTTTTTTTTTCATTCTGCTCCAGGATCTTTCTGTGGAATCGCATGTTTCTGCTCATTCAGTTGCCGGTTGGCGACCATTTGACAATTTTACCCATTTTTATTCTTTATTTAGCACTGCCCTTTCTTTGCAAGGATGCCAACATGTTTCCTGTGTTGTCTATCTTCTTTTCTTTTCTTTCCCCCCAAGTAGCACCTGCAGTGTCATCTAACAAAGTCATCGCATTGACTTACAGAGTTGACTCATGGGAAATGTAGTCCGTGTGTGTTTTTGTGTGTGTGTGGATTGAGTAAGTACAAGAGAGTGGATACAGAGGGGGAGGACAGTTTTTCACCGGAGGACAAGTGAGAGGCTGATGGATGAGTGAGAATTTATTTATTTTTTTGTAAATCTTAACCTTTGTATTCGTTTCTTTCTTTCTATTTCTCTGATGCTCTGCAGGATCAGGTTTTGGCATCAGTCAGTCGAGTCGTCTTTCTTCTTCAGTCAGCGCCATGAGGGTCCTCAACACAGGCTCAGACGTAGAGGAGGCTCTTGCAGATGCTCTGGTATAGTATCATGCTCACTCTACAAATGGCATTTAAAAAAATACCAAATGACTCTGAATATTCAGGCAGGCTGCCACCATTTAGAGCTCACACCTCCTGGAGTGTCTGTATGTGCGTGTGTGTGTGTGTGTGTGTGTGTGTGTGTGTGTTAACTAACCCTTGATTCTACCTCTGTTTAATGCTGTCAGCTGTTGGGAGACATGCGGTCAAAGGTCAGCTTCTTCTCCTCCCTTTTACCTGTGTGTTGTGTGTTTTTTAGCTCGGTTTGTGTTTCATCAAGTGAGGTGTGCATGTTTTGTGCCTGTTCAAGGTTTTTTCTTGAATTCAATGCACTTTTAATTTCAAATCCTTTTTCCATTTCTGCCCCTTTCCTGCAGAAGAAGCCAGCTAGGCGGCGGTATGAAAATTACAGCATGTACTCCGATGATGACGCTAACAGTGATGCATCCAGCGCCTGTTCAGAGAGGTCCTACAGCTCCAGGAACGGAGGCGCCATCCCTACCTACATGAGACAGACTGAAGATGTAGCTGAGGTTAGTATCAACAAGGTTAGCCGCAGAACACTGGGGGAGGTCAGGTTATCAAAATGCAAATCAAAGATATTAGGTCCAAGACATAAGACCGCACATTGAATGCCGAAGTGATAAACAGAAACAATCCGGGTGAAAGCAAGTCACCATTGCAGAAAAGAACACATCCAAAAAATGAGGGGGACAAGAAAATGTAATAGTGTGATGTGGTAACTTTTCTCTGTAGTAGCTGACAATTCCCTGGAAAATAAATTCAAAGAAAGATTGGGAACTCTGATTTAATGTCATACTTAAAATTTTTACTACAACTTCTCATCAGGTATTTCTTTTTTCCTTCTTTCTGTTTTTGTGCTTCTATCTAGGTATTGAACCGGTGTGCCAGTGCAAACTGGTCAGAAAGAAAGGAGGGGCTGCTTGGGCTTCAGGCCCTGCTCAAGAACCAGCGCACCCTCAGGTCAGCCACAGACCAGACCCATTTGTTTTCTGATTGTTCTGAGCTGATTGTTTTCACTGATCTTACTGGGTTTCTCTTTGATCCACAGTCGGGTAGAGCTGAAGAGACTATGTGAAATCTTCACCAGGATGTTTGCAGATCCTCACAGTAAGGTAGGGGTGCATGCAGATCAAGTGTTCACGCCAAAAGCCACAACATTCATCCACAATATCATTACACACAGATTCATTTTTCACCCACTTTGATTTTACTTTTGTTCCACTTTATTTACACCACCATCCTCCACTGTACCGGATTCTGCCAGAACAAATACAAAAGGATCTTATTTTTACACACACAGACATTTATTAACGTCACAGGTGTTAAAGACAGCTTCAAAGTTAAGGTTAGAGATAAAAATGAACGAGTCAGAAAGTTATCTTAGATGTACACACACATTCGAGTACAGGCTCCAACATAAACACAGGCATGCACAGTGTGCAACGGACTGTTTTCTAACGGCATGCCACGCCTGAGTTTGCGTGTGACCTCACACTCTCGTCTGCCATCCTGCTGGATTGTTCTGTCACTGCTCAGCAGCCGATCGGCCTGCTGCGCTCACTGCACTCACCGCCACGCCCTCTCTTTCTCCTCCCTTCCTGCGCTGCAGTCAAAAGCGACGTCACTGACCTCACACACACCCAAACGCACTTCAGTATCCGCACAAATATTGCAGCTGCCAGCTCCTCTCTCTTACTAACCAGCTGCGGTTCGCCCTTTCCCTAACTCTGCCACTTTTCTTGAGGCAATTTTTAAGTGCTCACACATGCCCTGAGGTGTGTGAGATCCCCTTTCCCTTCCTTTCCCCCTTCGTTTTTGACGTGTTTGACGATTTGATGAATTTCAGCGAGACTCCAGCAGGGTGTACGGCACGGCAGAATCCGGTATAAGCTCAGCCTCCTTCAAGGTACCGCATCACGCCATGGATTCATCTGTTTCATTCCCACCTCTTCCTTCTCATCTCTTTTTCTTTTTTTCCAACTTCCTCTTAGTTCTTAAAGTGTGCACAAATCATCACTTCACGTTGTAAAGATGGTGTTACTTCTTCATTCGTGTCTCTACTTCCATTTGTCAAATGTTGGATTTAAACTCATGACACGGTCAGGTGTTTCCTGTCAGGATGCTAACAGATGTGTCTTTCTCTCCCCCACGCCTCACTTCACGGGAACTCTCTGTAGAGAGTAAGTTTGGCAAATGTGTGTTACTGCATTTAATGTGTTTGTATGAGAATCTGCTCTTTGAATCTAATTGGATAAACAGTTAAAAAAACTTAACAATCACTCACTAACCAGGCTACATAATGCTGCCTATAACTACAACACCCTGCTGCCATTTTGATATGGTTACCTCACAGTGTGATTGATGTGATACATGTATTTTTTTATTAATTTGGTTGGTTTTGGGTGGTTGGTGTTTGGGAACGATGGTGTGCCTTTGCAATGATGAGCCAATAACCACTAACTTCACTGCACAAACCATTTTCTGTATAAAAAGATGGACGAAGCATCTTCACCTCCCTCTGTTGGGGGGGGGCTTGAATACCCTTCACAAAAGGTGCTACTGATATGTACAATCTATCAATCCATCTTAATTTATATATCCCCAATTTGAACATGTTATAAAGGCACTTGAAAGTGCAGATATGGACTGTGCTCTCTTTTGCTATTCACAAAGACCCAAAATCAAGATTGATATTGCAGCCATGATATGCCACGAGTCACATTTTTCAATCATCATGTCATCTTTGTCATCGTAGCTATTTTATTGTACCAGTTAACCCATTCAAATTAAATTGTTGGGAAAGTGTACATCAAGACACAACTCAGTGTGCTAATTACAAACTAAAATAGTAGGAGTAGTGGTTTGATTATTACTTTTAGTGTATTTTGATTATAAACTTTAGACCATGTTGCATCTGTTGAAAAGGTGGAAACAGGTTTGCTGTAAGAAGTGGCTGCTTTAGATATCTGGCTTTGCTTATGGGGAGTTGTCACGTCGCCCATCTTTTTATACAGCTTATGATACAAACTAATATTGGTGTCAATTGAAACATGCTGTAAAATTTAGCAACACTGGATGACTGTGTGTTTGCATGCATGAGTGCAGAGAATGTATTTAACTAGTGACTGAGTCCCTGCGTTACTACAGACCTCTACCTGTGTGTGTCTGTGTGCTCAGGTGTTCAGCATGTTCTTGGAGACTCTGGTCGATTTCATCATGGTCCATAAGGAGGATCTGCAGGACTGGTTGTTCGTCCTGCTCACACAGCTGCTAAAGAAGATGGGAGCTGACCTGCTTGGCTCAGTCCAGGCCAAAGTACAAAGAGCCCTCGATGTCACACGGTTGGTGTCAAACTGAAACACAGACAGGCATCAGAATAATAATAAATCAAGTCAATGTTTTTCAGTTTTTTCTGTTTCACTTAAAGGGACTGTGATGACTTTCTAAGTGGTCTTCAAAAAGTCTGACTTCTAGATATATGCCTGATCATAATCCCCAATTCAAAATAAGATTATCAGTGCTAAAATAGGTTATTCATAGATGCTGGACTAGATTGATTTACAGCATGTAAAAGTCTCTGTGAAACCACACAGGCAGACTGTGAGAAGAGATCTGTGTTTTTTCTCTGCTGAAAACGATTTCTGACACTTACGTAGTCATAAGAGTGGACACTGTAGCTGGACTGTCTGACAGAAAAGGCACAGAAGAGCAGAAAAAGCTAAACAGAAGAGTGATAGAGCACAGGCTAAAGGCTAAAACACAGGTTAAGCTACTTGTGAGAACGTTCATTCCAACCCACATCCAGCAGTTAGATAAATACATTACTTTGTTGGGTTGTATCTGGTAAAAAGAACAAAGAAAAGTAGTGTTTAAAGGAAGAAAGGATCTACTTTCCACTTTCATAATAAATACATCACCACAGTTTGGGTGAGTCCTTTGGCCGAGGGAGTCGCTGCAATCCACGTCCTATGGATTCTCCTCATAGTTACTTTAAGTTTAAGAAATAGCACTGCTCTTAAAACAGGAGCTGATGATTTTCTTTTCAGTATCAGTTAAAATGAACGTATTTTTAACCCGTAATATGTAATTACAAGTATCAGAGTTTGAGAGATTATCATCATGATAACACTCACTATGCTGTGTATTATTTGATCCCTCAAAGACAGCTCTGAAAATGTGTTTTTATCTGGGTCTAATTAAAATTCTTCTCCCCTGACAGAGAGTCTTTCCCCAATGATCTCCAGTTTACTATTCTCATGAGGTTTACAGTGGACCAGACACAAACGCCCAACCTAAAGGTAAATCAAAAGTACTTGAAATGTTTGTGTGAGTATGTTTAAGTGAGTGTTTTACTGTATATTTGTATTATTTGTGTTTATAATAGGAGAGATGATTGTTTGTGTAAATATCTGAGTTGTGAAGGGTAGTAAATGCAACATAAGGCTGGAAAACAGAGACTGTAACCATGGAAACTACTGTTCTGATATGACCTCATGCCTGAACATTCTGGCGCTGCCTCCCAAAACCCCCAAATCCTGGGCTGTGATTGGTCGGCCGTTGATGTGGCCTCTCCACTCCGAGCTTTTTGCTCTGCTACAGTGTGGACACACCCTCCAAGCTTTCCTCCTCTCCTTCTCCCCCTTCTCTCTCACTAACCCTGCATCCCCTCTCTCATGTCTCATGACCCTTTCATCTGCACCATCACTCACCTTTTCCTGCCCTGAGTTTCTCTGTTTTCTTTTATTTTCACCTTTTTTGGCTTCCCCTTTCTCTGCTTTCAAACCAGGCTTGGGCAATTAAAGATAGTTGTCCTTCAGCCCCAAATATGAAATTTTAGAGTCTGTCCTCTCTCTTTATTGTACACAGAAGTTGTTTTGTAGCCGTTGAAAGTTGTTCCAGTAGTGGAAAATAAGATAAATTCAATGATGCATCAAAAGTTAATACCTCAGAACTTCTCAAGCTGCTTGTTCCCTCTCACTTCATATCAGGACTTAGTGTCTAAGATCAAAGGTGCAGTTTAAAAATATGCTGTAAACTATAGTAAAAACATTTTTTAAGGGTTTAAATGGAACTTTTCTTGGAAAAAAAAAGCAAAATCACAATGTATCAAAAAAAAAGAAGATATGGTCTGAATGATATGACATAATATGACTTGTTCTGATATTATAAGAAAAAATACGAGGTAGATATGTTTGTGTTTTTTTATTTTCCTTTCTCCAAAACAAAAATTAAGGCACACTCTGAAACTCCATTCAGTTGCGTAAGGCTCTGACGGTAGTGTTGCTGTTGAAAAGACACGTTGCCTCTGGTGCAGTGCAAAAAGAAACCGATAGTGGCAGTAAAAGCTAAACCACATGATTCAACACGTGTCTTATCAAAACAAACAAGTATGGATGTCCAGCAAGTCTGAAAGTATGTGTAGCAGGCAAACAGATCAGAGATTTTGAAAACATCTGGCTGATGATGTCCACATGAAACTTGATATTAAAAAGTTAATGTGAAAACACACCTGCAGTCCCAAGGGCATTGTTTAAAATGTCATCCCATTCATACTAATTGTTAAACACTTAACTGAAAACCATAACTGTAGCAGTGAGGACACTTTAATGCCACTCTAAAAACAGTTCGTACACATGACAAAGCAAAGTGTAGCATTTCAATTATTTTTCAATTATCCAGCCGTCAAGTTTGCATGAATCCTCAACAGCTTTTCTTTAGTGAGTAGACTCAACACTCTTTGCTGCCATCATGTGGAAGCATGATTAAAATACTTGATTTTTAGAATTAAATTATAAATAATCAATCCCGCCCAAGCCTACTTTCTAGCTTTTTCCCTCCTCTCAAACTCTCTCCTCTTCCTCCTCTTCCTCCTCTCCCTCTTACCTCACCCTTACCTTACCCACATCCTGCCATTTGCCTTCCCTCTCTCGCCTCCCCCGTGCTTCACCCCCCTGTCCTCGTCTCCCTTTCTGTCTCCGTTGATTGATGCGGTGCTTCTCCTCTCTCTCTCTGAAGCCTGTACGGAGCTCGTGTTGCGGGCGAGGGCGATGCAGGGGAGGGTCCGGGGTTAAATTGTTCCCCCCCAGAGCGCGGCGCCACGCCTGCTCTATAGAGGAGCAGGCCGCAGCCTGGAGCCAGTCCTCCCAGGTCAGTGCGCTCCGGGGGGAGCAATTATATGGCGCACTCGATGCTGCCAAATGATTTGGAGGAAGTTGTGGTCCTAAAGGTGAATTTGTAGAGAGGAGAGTGAAGAGGTAGAGAGATAGAGGAAAATCAGGAGTGAACGGATCTGGCACTTTTTGGCGACTGAAGAAATTACTTGCATTTGTTGTTTTGGTTGTCATCTTCTTTCTTGGTCATCTTTTTTCTTTTTAATGATTTGGTTTTTCTTCTTTAAAGGCATGACCATGGATGCACTTTGATTTATGTCACTAATTCATCAGATTGTTTCATTTTCAGACCTGCAAGAGATTCACAATCTGCTGTGATAGAACATGGTGACTGTGAACGTTGGTGGTCTTTTCTCATCGTGTCGTTTTGTTTTTACTGGATTTGCATTTTCCCAGGTCCATATTGGCCATGCTGTGTAAATATCAATCAGTCATAACTAACACTTTTTCTCAAAATGTGTACTTTGTTTTTCAGGTGAAGGTGGCCATTCTGAAGTACATCGAGACATTAACGTTACAAATGGAGGCTCCTGACTTTGTGAACTCCAGTGAGACTCGACTGGCTGTTTCTCGCATCATAACGTGGACAACTGAGCCCAAGAGCTCTGACGTCAGAAAGGTGCACAGTTAAAAACCCAATAGACGGGTTTTATCCAAAGCTGCAAACATACACTTGATTCTATCTTTTTCTTACTGCAAATTATTGCAGAAAACAGGAAGTAGTCCTAACTAAGAGAGATTTTGTGTTTCAGGCTGCACAGTCGGTGTTGATCGCTCTGTTCCAGCTCAACACTCCAGAGTTCACCATGCTGCTGGCAGCTCTGCCCAAAACCTTTCAGGATGGAGCAACAAAGCTTCTCCAAAACCACCTGAAAAATACTGGCAATGTCGCACAGGTAAAACACACACACACACACACACACACTCTGCCTGTGTGTGTTTCAGACACTCTTTGACCATCATGGTTTTCAGTCAATATACTGAAACATTACACTGTCACTAACGTGCGTTTATTTTCTTACCGTCACCACCTTAGGCACCAATGGGAAGTCCTCTGACCCGCCACACCCCTCGCTCTCCTGCCAGCTGGTCCAGTCCCGTTACCTCCCCTACCAACACCTCCCAAAACACCCCTTCACCAAGGTAACACTAAAACACACACACACACACACACTGAAAATCTATCCAACAATCATTGTTGTAATGATGTGAATCCAAGAAAGAATAAACTTGGTAGGAAAGAGGTGTAACATCAATTAAACCACTCATTATTAGCTTACTTTTTTTCCTTTTTATTTCTAGTTTAAGACTTGAAAGATGATAATTAGCCCTGTTATAATATATTTTCTAATTTTGTTCTACCAGCTAATTTATTTATTATTAATTATTCATCTCAATGAGATATACTCAATTTTTATCAAAGAAAATTGTGCTCTATCATTGGAAATACTTGTAACAGTAACAAAGTATAAAGTTTTGCAGGACACTTGAGCTGCAGCCTTGCACCCTCTTGATCCCTGGCTCACTTCCCTTTTATCTGTGCAGTGCATTTGACTACGACACGGAGAACATGAACTCAGAGGACATCTACAGCTCACTGAAAGGTGTCACTGAGGCCATCCAGAACTTTAGCGTCCGAAGCCAAGAAGACATGAACGAACCCGTCCAGCGGCGGGAGGGAGAGGAGGTCAGTGCAGCAGGTTGAAGGCTGTTGTTTGTGGTCGTTGAAGTAAACACTGTGAGAAGTTTGAGAACAATATCTTCTTCTAACTTCAAGTCCCCCAAATGTGAAACATTGTCAGACATTTGATGAGGAAAAGCAGACAAACAACTTCTTTCACAGGTTTTCACACTCTATTGATTTGGCAGGATACTGATTAGATAAAAAAAAAGGTGTCAGGAGTGAAGGGAAATGACTAGTTTGAGTCGAGTCTATTCAATCAGTGAACAGTGTGCAGCTATGAAAGCAAAACTTTCATTCACCACCATTAGACTTTGGCTTCACTCAATGAGCAAAATTTTATGCATCACAGTACATGTGTTATATCAACACTTAAATTCACATTAAATGATCAGTCATGTTCATGTTGCTGTAATGTGAAAGCTTTGCTGTGAGGTGTTGTCTCCCTGACTTGACACTAATTGGTCCTTAGAGATAATGAGCCTCATTTAAGAAAAACAGGATAAAGTCTGTGGAAACTCAGGAGATATCTTACTAGCAAAGACCGTCTTAAACAGTAGCCTTTACTGCTGTGTTGGCACAAGTAGACACACAAGATCTGAGCTTTAGTGGTAAGAAATGAGAGAGATGGTTATAAACTTTGGAATATATATGGATATGGAAACCATGATCTGACAAAGAGGAAGAACTTTTCACATTACAAAGGTAGAAACAAAAAGCCTCTTTTGTCCACCCCTGTGCTCCTAAAAACTGCCTCTGAAATTTTCAGCTGTTTTTTCATGAACATTCCTCACAGCATGAGTTTTCCCTTTCAAGTGAGGAGGGTGGCAAAAGTCTGAGTCCTGTGCTTATTACTGCTTTTACTTGATACTTTGAAAGAATTGAGTGTTGATACTTTGATGGTTTACATCTGCAGCTGAAACAGCCATACATGCTACATATATCTAGATTTAATGTGGTTGCAGTGAAAGCTGTGATTTCTGATGGTTTTAGAATTGAATAGAAATTTATAGAATAGATGTTTATTGCCATTTCTACAGGTACATCAGAATTTTCATGTGTTTCTGCCCAAGTCAGCTCTCCAAAATGCTAAAAGTATATACAAAATTGTTTGTAAAAAGAGTAGAAACATGAAATAGAAGAAAATAAAGAAAAATACATAGATAAGTGGCAACAGTTAAGTAACAAAAATAAACTGTACAGAATCCAAACACTGTATCAAAGCAAAGCTATTATACTATACTTTGGCTTTAAAGGAGTGTTGTCATATCAGCTGACATCATGTGTTTTCTGTAGCTAATTACCAGCTGTGTTGAACTGACTGCACCACAGCTGATGTAACAGCCTTTATTAGGCCTCTGATCTACATAGAAGATCGAAATAAACACAATGAACCACAGTCAGAGATAAACTCCCATTTATGACATTCACATCAGAAACTCAGAGCCTCTGGCAAAAAATGGCAGTGATGTCCTTAAAGGTTTGCAGAGAGAGTGGAGAACTGTCGTTCAGGATGGAGGGTTATAAGGTTTTTAACGTGCCCACTCAAAAAGACAGGTCAAAATTAAAAATGCCTTAAAATCATGAGCTAAATCCAATCACCATTGTGCTAACACCTGGAAACTGGTTTCAGCTATGGAAAAGTCTGTGTGTCTTCCAGTCTTGTCTTAGAAAATCAGAAACATTTACACCCACACAAACAAACATAGCTACCTTCATGAATTGTATGTGACCCTGACACCCGAGCCGTCCCTTGGGTTCCCACTGACCCCCCCTAGCGTGGGACCTGAGAGGAGAAACATGGAGGGGTAACCGGAGTGATGGCTGCAAACTTAATCCTCCTCATCTACTTATAAACTCGTGTTTTATTGTTTGTTAACTGGATGTCACATTAAGAGGATTTCCCCACAGGAGCTTTCTCCTTTAATATGTTACCACAAGCTTATCCTGATACTCTGCTTGTTCAGTCCAAATTTACAACTCCAGACGTCATGCCAGGTCTTCTTGCAGTCCCTCCATCAGCCCTGGCCCCTTTTAGGGACATGCTGTCCTCTGGTACAGAGGTGTGACCTCTTGACATTTTCCCTGCAAGGTGCATCTGAAATCCAATACGCTTTCACGTCATCAGCCTGCCAGTCACAGCACACCTGACTCATCCAACCAGCCCTTGAATCTCGGCATCCCCCACTTCTGACTTACTGGTTCCCTGTCTCAGTCCCTACTTAATGTTTTATTACATGAAGAAAATGATATAATGTCACAGCTCTATAATATCATGTACATTTTTTTGTTTGGTTGAATCATTCAATGGGAACTTTTCAATCTTAAGTGAAGTCTCACAAGCAAGAAGTGAAACCCAGAAGTGTTAAATTTCAGTTACAAATTAAAACACAGCTGTGAGTTTGACCTGAAAGTTTGATCCCATGTGTCACTGCAGGGAGACGGTGGGACTGACAGAGTGTCAGAGTTTGTTGATGGAGGCCGCATGGCTCTGGACAACAAGACTTCCCTCCTCAACACCCCCCTGCTCTCCTCCAGCCCCCGAGGAGCCCGCGAGCATTTCTCTGACTCCCCCTTCAAACACAGTCGCAAAGACACCAGCATGGACGACTCCGAGCAACTCACAGATGGTACAAAAACAAATCACTCAGGAAAAATGAACAACAAATGCAAAACACACAAGTCTGTGGTTCAAGCTTCCCTCTTTCTGTCAACAGACAGCAGCTTGGACCAATCAGAGCTGGTGGCAGAGCTGCTGAAAGAGTTGTCCAATCACAACGAGCGGATCGAGGAGAGGAAGGCTGCGCTGTGTGAGCTGCTGAAGCTGATTCGAGAAAACACCCTGCAGGTGTGGGATGAACACTTTAAGACCATCCTGCTGCTCCTGCTCGAGACGATGGGTGACAGAGAGGTAAGACACTCCCATCATACCTGCCATTAATAATCCAGACATAAATCTACATCTACTCAGCCTGAATTTTTTCATTTCTACCAGCATTTGATCCGAACGCTGGCACTGCGGGTGCTGAGGGAGATTCTCAGCAAACAGCCCTGGAGGTTCAAGAACTACGCAGAGCTCACCATCATGAAGGCCCTTGAAGCTCACAAAGACCCCCACAAAGAGGTTGGTAGACACATGGATTGATATCAAACACTAATGCTGGAGATACTTCAATATTTTTCAAGATTTTACAGTTGAGTTTTAATTAGGGTCACCATATTCTAAAAAGGACCCCTTGTCCGAAATTTGAGATCCTGCAGAAACACCCAAAGATCCCCAAAGACAACAAAGTAGCTTCCTAGCCAAACACTCCTTTTCTGTTTGAAGTGAACATTTTCTATGATTCGAATATCATGAACTGAACCTCATTTCTGCCAGTTAAATATATGAAAAATTAAAAACTGGCTATGTTGAGATTTCTTTTCTTTTTTTCACATATTTCGTCAAGTTTCGAGAGAAAAAGGCAATATTACAACTTTTTTCTCATAGTTTTGCCAATAAACTCAAAACTTGACTTTTAATACCAAAATTTTGACCTTTTATCTCATAATTTTGACTTTTTATCTCAAAATTCTGTCTTTTTTTAAATTTTGTATCTCATTTTGACTTTGTAAACTCAAAATATTAACTTCTGATCTCACAACTTTGACTTTTCAGCTTAAAACTTTAATTTACAAAATTTTCCCACTAAATTACTGTGTCTGACTCAGGAATCAAAACAAGGAAAACAGAATAAAGCAGCACCACAGTATCATGGAGCGCAGGTGGCGCAGCAGTAATAGGTCGTGCCTCTCGAGGTTCCCTTCTTGAGCAGGTGGCCCGGGTTTAAAACCAGCCTGTGACCTCTTTCTCACTCCCCACTCTGTTTCTTCCTCCAGCCACTGTCCTCTCTCATCAGATGACAAGCGTAGAAGCCCCAAAAATAACTTTGAAATATTGGTGTCACCCACATGGTCTCAAGGGACATCAAAGAGTTTTTGTTAATCAAATGCTCTTTATTTAAACTATACCATCCTAGATTTCTAAATATAAGTTCTTAATGATAGCTACTTCCACTCCCAGATGTGATGAAAAGTCTTTAGTATCACTTCCTTGTCAACAGTTGTGTTCAGAAGCGTGTCATTAAGAAAATGTGCTGTGGAAACATGTCTGTGTTCGGTAAGTTTACTCCAGTTTGAGTGTCACTTCATCAGTAGAAATAATTGATTTGTGTGTTTTGCAGGTGGTAAGAGCAGCAGAGGAGACGGCAGCCATGTTGGCGTTGTCCATTAGTCCAGATCAGTGTATCAAGGTGTTGTGTCCCATCATTCAGTCAGCTGATTATCCCATCAACCTGGCTGCCATCAAGATGCAGACCAAAGTGGTGGAGAGGATTCCCCGTGAGGGTCTGATGAGCCTCCTACCTGAGATAGTGCCAGGACTCATACAGGTAACATGCACAAAGAAACTGAATGTTGAACATATGTAACTCAGAGATTTATCCTTAACAGTAAAGTATTTCTGTTAAACTAACAAACCACACAGTCAGACATAAAATTCTCTGTCAGTTTGTTGTTCTCAACAGTTTGTTCTCTATGTTTGTAAAACATTTTAATCTGTTTGGACAGGGTTACGACAACTCTGAGAGCAGCGTGAGGAAAGCCTGTGTGTTCTGCTTGGTGGCAATTTACACAGTGATCGGGGAGGACCTCAAACCACACCTCAACCAGCTCTCCAGCAGCAAGGTAACCACACCTTTAAGTAGAGACAATATTTGATCTCTGATCAGGGTCACAGTGCAAGACCTTTGAGTCTTTACACACAGAGAGTAAAAATATGTGTTTAAACACTGAGCAGTCAGTGTAGCTGTACATCTCAAATTTAAAATACATGAGACAGTAAGTTGAAGGATCTGTAAAACCATGAACTATATGTCACATAAGGAATACAATAGCAAATACACAAAACACTGTTATAAGAAATAAGTAGATCAAATTATGAATAACCCAGAAATGTCCTGAGTGTTTGATGTTGAATATCAACCGAATTCAAGCTTTAGATTCATCACACAAGTAAACTAAGTAAAATTGCGCAGCCAGCTAATAGTCATGTGACTGGGAGCAATAATGCAGTGAACCAAAGAATAAACTGTTGGACTAAAACTCTACCTGCACCTCAACAAATTGTTTGGTCAGTGAGGAAAAAACTTGAGTTATCTTTAAATGGAGTCTGTAGTTCACAGTGCCCTCAGGGTGCTCTGAATATGATTACTGTTTCAAAATAAACACTGAAATGTGCCAAGCAAGCAAGAGACAAAGAAGTTGAATCAATATCCTAAACCAAACCACCAACAGTTTATTTCTGCCCACTGATTTTTGGATGATCTGCCTTGTGGCTGCAAAGGTTCTTCAAAAATATGGATGAGCAAAGTTTAGAATTGACTTACAGTCGTCCAACAAAATACTGATAGGCTACTAATTCTGAAACATTGTCAAATGCCAATTATGAACTTTTGAAGCCTCTATTTGCCTCGATTAACGATCCCTACCACCATGAGAAGACACTTGAGAAGCATCATTATATCAAACCAACGTTCTTCATTTTGAACCAAGTGTGACTTCCTTACAATTCAAAGATCACACTTACATTCATGTTTTGACACTTTTGTCTCCTGTCTGTCTCTGTTCATAGCTGAAGCTGTTGAATCTCTATATCAAGCGCGCCCAGTCCGGCTCCAGCGGCAGTGAACCCCCAACCGAGGGCCTATAGGAGACAACAGCGCCCTCCCTAAGAGCCACCGCAGAACTACATCTCTGCCCACCAAACCATAAACGTCTTCATGAACTCACCACAGGCCGACAGCAAAACATAACCTAACACTCTTTCAGACTGCTTACATCCACACACACGCACACACCCACACACACATAAGCACACACACGAACACAAACACACACACACACAGAGTCCTTGTACATTTCCCGTTTGGTGCAGAAGAGAGGAGTGTTGTAGTTCTCCCTGAGCATCGCTGAGGATCCATCCTGACTGAACCCTTAAATTCTCATTAAACATGAACAAATAACACTCAGTCACACAGGTTTGTCACTAATCACTCAAGGATGAAAATGTCCGTCCTCTCCACTTCCTTTAGTTCTCAAAACAAAGCAGTAACCCCCCCACCCCCCACCCCAGTCCTCTTGATGTCAACAGGAAGTGGTGCAACTGCATGGATCTCATATTTTCTTTGGGTGGGGGCGGGGCTAAGGTTAATAGTGTGGGGTTGAGACGAAAGAATGGTGCCGCCTTTGTGTCTTTCTTGAACAGCCAGTAACTGGGTCCAGGTAGACAGGAATGTAAATTTACATTGTGTCATAGTTTGGTTTTATTTTTCGCCATGAGTTTTTACGGCAGCAGTTTTTAATGTCTGGAGTTTTCTCTCTCACACACATAAAAACACACGCTCTCCATATGAACAAGGTGCTGAAGAGCCAAAAAGGTACGACCAGCCCCTATGTGCAGCACTAACATACACCGTCAGAGTGTGTCATGCCTAACTAAACCAGACAAATACAGTACAGTCCAAAGTGTAGGCAGTGTTATGTGCTTGGCTATGCATGAGACTAAATTTTAAAAAGAACTTTTTATCGACGACAGCCAAGAGTCATCTTGACTGGGTTTTAAATTAATGTGAACAAAGTTGGAAGGAAAACAAAATTCGATGGTGTCGTCCGTTTCTCCCGACCTTTTACAGATCAGTCCACTTCTGGGAACGTTGGGAGAAGGATGAGCGCGCGCTGCTTTCTACATGAAGTATGACCGGACATGGCTTCTTACCACATAGTGGATATATATCTATATATGATATAAAAATGGATTATCCAATAACAATGTCATTTAGGAGAGTCCCCCTGGAAGGTGCACGCGCACCTGTGCCCATCCTTGATTTTATTTTTATTTTCCTCTTTCTCTCTGTTGCGCGTGCGGTAGTCTCTCTCACACTTATGTTTTTTCAGACGAGAAAATTGTAGAAATGTATTATTTACAGCGCTGAAAAAAACTGTCATGTCACCGTTTTCTCTTCTCCTCTTCATCGTCTTTCTTTCCTTCCTCTTCTTGTAACATTCTAGTTTCCACTGTTGTGTTCCCTCCGTGCATTTACAAAGCTGTGCTTACATTACAATAAAGAACTTGTACAGATCATAAAGCCAAACTCTTTGGGGTTTTTTTCTTTCTAGAGGCAAAGAAATAGACAGAACAGTTGATGACAGTGTTGTATTACATGTGTGCAGTCTCTCTGAAGTGCTGCTCAAACAGTTTAACATTAAAACCAAATAATGTTGGTGTTTGTCTAACTCAACAAGGATCATTGATAAGTTTATGTACAGACCTGCCATGTGCACACGTGCTTTCTATAAGGGGAAATACTGAAACATAAAATATTCAACTTTTTGATCAGGGTTGATCAAACTGGAAAAAAATAATCCGAAGCCCAGGATAATGTAGAAAGACCTCAATTTATTTCGATATGCTTTTGTTTCTATTAATAAAACTTTAATGTTGGACTGACCTTGCTCTGTTTCAAGCATCTTAAACTTACATTGAAAAACAATCTTTTTCCTTCCAGATCCAGGTTCTCAGTAACATCCTATGGTTTTTATGTTTGTCTTTCTTTGAGGAATGGGAGTTGAAGTGCTGAGAATAATCAATAAGTTGAATATTTTTAACATCTGTAAGACCCTTTCACGGATTCAGGTTAGTTGGTTTGAGCTCTGCTGGTCCCAAGAATGTGGCGTGAACACCAACAACCTGAAGATACTTATCTAAATATGTTTAGTTTTAATTAATGTCTCACAAGAAAAATTAATTATTAAAACTTTATTCAAAAAATGGATTATCTTGATCCTCTGAGTGTGTTAGCTCTTAATCAGCTCTGGTTACTGCTGAGGATGAAGCAGAGCTGAACAGCTGTTACAAGGAAATGTGCAGAGCGTGCAGGAGTTAATGTGGAGTTATCCAGGCTCTCCATGTAAAACATAACAATATATCTTACTTAACATTGCTATTTGAGTAACCAGTGTTAAGTTTCATGTGTGCATATGCTCTGAGTGGGTTGTAAATTTAGGTGCAGCTAAAGACGGTCTCAGATACAGCACCAGCCAGATCTGCAAACCTCCTCTCCATCTTCACTGCCAAAGCCTCTGCAGTTTATACACAGTCTGTCATCAGAAATTATTAATAATTTACCCGACTCCAATCAAATCTATGAATTCATTGACAGTTTCATCTTGACATACTTGCTTCCTTATTATTGCTCAGCTGTAAAATATACTGCTATCTGCAGAAATGGAGCTTCAATGATTCTGCTTAATATAGACAGTAACAATACTTTTGCATGAGAACATGTCAGAGAATTTTAATATAAATCAATTACCAGTGTGTGTGTAATAGGCATTGCATAACTCATCTGCATTCAGGGTTGATTATATTTGAAAAAATGCATATTAAAGATAAGGATAAACTTTATTGTCCTCAGGGGGAAATTTGTCATTAACAAAATGCAGTGTAATACAATCCACACATGCATTATGTTCTTCATGCCAGACATGCAAAAACATACCCACAGTCAAAAATAAAAACATAAAAACAAACACGTCACAGTGGCATTCCCATGAGTAATAAAGACAAAAATATCAATGTGGCAGTAAAAAGGCGGTGAAAACTAATACAAGAGTCAGACAATCCTCACACTCAACATACATATTGTAAGTTTTGCAACACTGATATAGGATATCTCACAGGATTTTCTTTTTTTTCTAGTTATGCATCCACTTGTCAAATAATTGCAGTAAAAGGATCTTATTTAGGGGTTGCAGGTGGAACCAGATAAAGGTGCATTTCGTGTTTTTACTGACGTATTCCTGTGTGTCTTTCCCTCTAGATGTGTTTTTACCCATATTGTGTGATTTTGTCGAGGCCTTTGGTTGTGAGTGGATCTCTGCAGCTTTAAGTCCAGTAGTACTCGTGCAGGGGGGCACTTATTATGTCATGAGGCGGGTCTTTCCCCTCAGGGTCAAAATAGCGCGTCTACTCCGTTTAAAAAAAATAGAAAGAAAAAAAAAACCCTGCGCCACGTCCAGGGTCCGAGCAGTGGGTAATTATTGACCAGATAACGAGACAGCAGCCACTCTCCGCAGAGCAAACTCCTCTCCAGACTCTGAGACTGTCATGAACTCTTATCTGCAGCTCCTCGGCACCAGAGTGAGTCGTGTTGTTTATTCAGAGTGAGACAGGTGTCGGTGGGGACACGATGTTGTTCTGGCAGCACCACACCGAAAACTTCCGAGCCACCGTACAGGGACACGGCAACTACTCACGGTGAGTAGTGAGTGAGTTTACTTATCTGTGAAGAGGATTCACTGTAGTTTATGGCTCATGGTTGTTGCTTTAGCTTTTCTGGAAGTTAATGAGTGACTATTTGGTGCTTTTACTTTTAAGCGCTCTAATGGCGAATTTACAGTTTATAGCCTGTTTGAAAAGCAGGGGTGTGTAAAGTTATAACCTTGTGAGCGTTAATCCTGGTCGATCAGATTTACGAGATAATTATGTTCATCACTGACTGGTATTAAAAAAAAGGTGTTAGGCTAACTTTTGTAGTTTTTTAGATTGAAGGGGAATAATTTTTGTTTTTATACCCTGAAATGATTAAAAAAAAATACAGTTTCACTCCAAACTAGACAATAAGGCTAAAGTCTTAATGCAGTGTTACTAAACCTTGAGGTCGTGACCCTACATGTGGTCGCCTGAAATGTCTAGTAATTGATAAAACATAATTACTGATATAAATATTTTTTCAGTTATTGTCATTTTAAAATTAAAACAAAACACGCTGAACAACTGTCATTTATAGGTTTTAGTTAGCATTTTATTATTTAGTCTTTGAGTATGTTTAAGTATTTCAGTAATTTTTGAATTTTATTTTTAAGCATTGTGGTATCAAAGCTGTATGTCTTCTATTTATATTTTCGCAATTTAAGCAGAGCTGAACGATTTGCAAAATACATCTAGTTGCCATTATTTTTCTGTATATTGCAATTTGCCATTATTTTAAGGTTTCCCATCTTATTAGTTGTTGCTGATATCAATTGCTTTATTGAAAGAGATTTTTTTTAAATTTCCTTTTCAAAATACATACATGAAGGAAACAGGTAGGATGTTTTTTTAGGAATGAAAAAATACAAAAGGACTCTGCTTGCATGAACATGTATATCCAAAAAAAAAAAAAATAGAACATAATGAAAAAGTAAATATTTTTGTTCACTGATTTCAGAAAGTGAAACCCAGATAGTTGATTCATGAGACAAATAGTGAATAATTTCAAACCTTTATTTCTTGAAATGTTGGTGACTATAGCTTACAGATAATGCAAACACAAAATTCAGTGTTGTAGAAAATCATGTTACACAAGCTCAATTAAAAAAAGAATATTTTGAACAAAAATGTCAGGGTTCTGAAAAGTTCTGCAACTTCCCTTACCATTTTCCAAATTTCCTCTAATTTTCACCCCTTTTCACTATTTTTTCTCTTATTTGACTTTTTTCCCCACTTTGCCACCAGTTTGATTGCTATTTCTTGCTGTTTTTGCTACTTAACACCACTCAGAGAGTTGCTCAAGCAAAGGTAGTTTTCAACAGTGTGATTTGGTTAAGCAGGGTTGAAAAACACTGTTGTGGAGCATAAAATACCTACTGCAAAAATGTATCTGGTATTCTTACACATTTTAGGTTAAAACATTTTTTTGCACTGTATGCAATTAGAATATTGCAGCAGGTCATAGTACAATTTAATTTAATTTGCAATTAATTGCCTAGCCCTAATTTTAAGCAGCTGACTAAATTTGCGGTGCAATACTGAACTTTGTTTACATTGTTTACTGCTCTATGTGCCTTTAATTGTCCCTTTAAGATAAATGAATTTTTTAGTTTTTAGTTTTAAAGTACACCTAGAATGAAGTCTATATCCTGATAAGGGGAAATAAAACTGTCACTTTGAGCACTTTTGCTTTTCTATTTTCTATTTTAATGTCTATATTTCATTTAATGTTTAAATTTATATTGCATACATTTTAACTTATCTTTGCTTATACTCTTACCTGAACTCTACTTTTGTTCTTGTGTGTACTTATATTTGTTAGGCTTTTTAAACTGAGATCTGAGTACTACTTTTGTACCCCTAACATGTAAATGTGAGTTGGTATGACAAATAAAGTCCCTTGAATTCTTTAATACTGGCTACTCTGTATTTGCAACACGGTATGTAAGACTTAGACAAAAACTAGTTACAGAATAAAAAATGTCACTAGGTCCCCAGAAATTTGTGATGTTAAAATGGGGTCACAGACCTAAAGAGGTTGGAAACTAATGCCTTGATGAACGTAGCTCATTTTTGAAAAAAATAAATTATCAGCACACAACATATATTTCTCAATCATAAGTAAAAGTACTGGTGTTAGAAAAAATACTGAGGTAAAAGTACGGAGTGTTCGGTATTCGTCAGAAAAAACTGCTCAGATTATTAGTTACTTTTAACTGGTGATGTCACTGTCACCTCTCCAGATAGGGCTCTAAATTTTGTGTTTTGCTTCACCAATAGTTAAAACGCTAACAACCAATAATCATAAATAACTGATAAGATAGAAAATAAGTGTTTTTTCCTCATTTTGACTGGTTGTTTTTTGTCTTTCTTTTTCTCATTTAGTTTTTGCCAGGACTATTGATAGAATATCCATGAATACATTTTTAACTGGCTAAATTTTTGACAAAAAATCAATTAGCGTTCAATCATTAACATTTTTTTGTTTTGTTTTTCATCCATATGTCCTGGTTTTCATTGGCTTGTTTGCCATGAAATCACCTGACTGGCTACAAAAATGCAGATAAAAGGTCCAGATATTAATGAAAATTGTTACTCAAGTATGATATTAAAAGTAACTCAGTAGATTACATGGCATAATGATTACTTAAGTACAAGTAAAAGTACAGACTTGAAAATCTACTCATAAAAGTACAAGTGCCCCAAAAAAACTACTCAATTACAGTAATCTGAGTATTTGTAATTAATTTCTTCCACCCCTGAAACAAAGCCACATGACAGGTAAGGTTTTGGAAAAGTGTCCTAACAGTGGAATAAGAGTTGACGACGGTGACTTTTTTTATGAGGCAGAACTTACATACAGTAGAACACCATGACGGAAGCACAGAGGCCTCTGATTGGACAATCCCCCTGAACTGGGCACAGAAGGCGGCCTCTGATTGGCTGATCACCGCCCTGGCATCCTTCCTGAGGCTGGCGGTGGCAGCGCTGCAGGCTCCGCAGACCGACAGACTGTTACTGTGGGAGCCATGTTTATGCCTGGTTTTGTGTCAAACGCTTAATATTGGATGGTTGCAGAACTGCGTATCAAGCACCGGGAGCCGTAACGGGGATTCCAGCACCGCGATGAGACGAGGAGAGCGGTGTGTGGAGGTTCAGGGAGCGGCAGAGGAGAGCAGCTCGTAGTTTCCGCGGACGCATCAGTCAGTGTGGATCGGTATAAAACAAGTTGGTGCTAGTTAGCCTGGGAGCTAGGTAGCAACAGCTGTGCGGACGCTGCGTGGGATGCGGCGTGTGGACTAAAACAAAATCATCACCTGTGCCCGTTGCTTTCTGTCGAGATAAAGTAGGAGCTGAAAGAGTTTGTGCCCTCGGTGACGGTTGGGCCGTTGGATTTATGTGTCTTCAAAGAGTCAGCTAACTGGGAGCTAACGTTAGCATCAGTCCGCGTCTGCAGTCACGACGAACACCGAGCTGTAGCTGAGTGGGGTCAAACGTATCGTCACTGTCACACAGCTGTGGAGCTTCGTGCTGTGAGAGAAACCACCCCACTAAACCCCCAGTGGTGATATGGCGACCCATCCAGCCTCCGGAAAGCTAGCAATTCGCCTGCCCAGCTTGCCAAGGAGCGGCTAACGGGCTAGCAGCATAACTTTCCTCTCACCGTGTCCCCTCCTCACGAGCTGCAGAGCCCACTTCCTCACCAGCCGACCTCTCCTACCTGAAGCAAGCTGGCGGCCCTCCGTGTAGAAGCCGAGGACAAGGAGCTGGGGCCGATGGCCTGGGTGCTGAAGATGGACGACGCCACCATAGAGTCGGGGCTGGTGCACGACTTCGATGCCAGCTTGTCCGGCATCGGGCAGGAGCTGGGGGCTGGAGCCTACAGCATGAGGTTAGACACAGTCAACATGGTAACCCCAGCTTTCAAACATAGCACAAGGTCGCCAAAGAGAACAACACAGTGTATGTGGAGGAGTTTACATTACATCCATCTGCCCTTTGTACTGAGAGCGATTGCTTCTCTTCGTTTTGGGGTTTGGAGAAGGGCAGTCATTACAGGGAGCCACTGCCGGGCTCTGGGATTGATGTCTCTTCACCCAAGCTTTAGCAGAAGAACTTTTCATACGGTGATATTTACAGATCTATCACTTGCTAGACTTTGTGTGCTTCTCCTGATGACGGAAGTCTGTGACAAAAGCCATTCTGGTCTCTGTAACTGACAGGCTCATCAGAACAGATGTGTGGTATTGTTTCTCAACATCAGACTCAGAAATACTTCATTGATTCCAGGGGGAAATTCACTGCTACCATAGTTCTTAATTCAATACTGCAGGAATAAAATAACTGGAATAGAGGTCATAAGATAAGCGACGCTATAAAAAATAACAGAATAATCATTAATAAGTACCAAAGGTAAAACAATATTTATATTAAATACATTGCGATTGTAGCATTCAACAGATATAGCTCACTGAATAGGTGTTTGGATGTTTTACACAGTGTTTTTACAGATTTATGAACAGATTGCACAGTCTACAGCACTAACATGGGTGATGAGGGGAAGACGAGGGCCTTTATGTTCCAAGGTTCAGTTTTTTTTTTTTTAGAAATGTATTCTTTGATCAAAAATGCTATTTTAGGGCTAAATGAGAAGAAACATATGTTCATCCTCTACTTTAATGAAAGGATGGATTTTTTCTCAGTTATTACATGATACAGTGATGATAAAAAGGAAACTGTTGATTTTGCCCATAGATACATGATGTTAAACTTCTGTTAGACCACTTACGCACTTTGTTAAAACTGTAAATTATTGAATATCATTCAGAATCTCTTTAATTCAAAAACCACCACAAGTTATAAAAAGTTTCCGAGTGTTATGTAATTTTGTAATCAACCAAATAGAGATAAGAATGAGGGGACAATCAATGCAAGCTTCATACCAGAGACAATTGCAGTGTGTACTTTTTTATTAAAAGGACTGTGGGGACTTTCTTAGTGATTATGAAAAAGTTTCATATTTACATATACGCGTGATCATAACCCCCAATTTAAAATGGAGTTATCAGCGCTAAAAAAAGGTTTTTTTTTTAACAAATTCCTAGCTTCCTGACAGGGTTAGACTGGACCAAATTGATTTATGGCACGTCAAAGTCTTGATGAAACACCACACCAGCTAAGGAAGTTTTGCAGAAAGAAGAGAGATCTATAGTTTTTCTTGGATTTATTTGGTGATAATGGTGGACACTGGATCTGGACTGTCTAACAGGAAAGGGACAGAAGAGCAGAGGAAAGCTAAACAAGAGGGTGATCGAGCACAGGCTAAAAGCTAAAACATGGGCTAATCTGTTTGTGATAATGTTCATTCCATCCCATATGCAGCTGTTATACTGCAGTGGTCTGTTCAAACCTGAGAGTTTGACAGTAAAATTAAGAGCCAGGTTACATTAGCTCTCCTTGGTAGATGAGCACTGGTAGGACATAACCAGGATTCACTAATGTTACAGGCTGTTGATCCGTCTCAGAGCGTGCTAAATGTAGCCGGCTACTTAACTATGGTACAAACTCACAAAGTTTGTTTGTTGTTGTCATGTTGTAAACAGCAGCCCCATGTAACTGTTGATAACTACATTATTTCATCGCATTGTATCCAGTAAAAAGTTGTCCTAAACAAAGAAAAGTAGCGTTAAAAAGAAGATCCAACCTACTTTCACTTTCCCTTTCAAAACAAGTACATCACAACAGTTTGCTTGAGTCCTCCAGTCGAAAGATGTTGCTGCAATCCACTTATATGAATTCTCCTCACAGCCACTTTAAATCTGAGAAAGTGTCCCATGTTGGCTTTTTTAGACAAGAAATCAACAAAGTCAATGACAAAGTTTAATCCTGTTTCAAACAACAGAACTGTACTGAGCCACAGCATCGACAGTCAACAATCTAAGGCAGTGAGGTCAATTTCAAGGCCCTTGAAGTCCCATAGTTGGAACTCTTCTGGAACTTTTGGCCCCCAGATTTATTTATTTGTCCTGAGTTACGAGCAACAGTAAAGATGTTTTATTGGGAATGCATTTAACAATCTTGTTATACGAAGCTCTAGCATCCGACACTTGGCGGTAAAATAAGAAAAATGTTTGAGTTCCTTGGACAAACTCATCACCTGCTCATAAACTCTGAACTCTGAGGAACTTTCAGTTGATTTGGAGGAACTCATGGACAAAGCTCTGGTCTCAGCACTGATCCCATCTTGCACATGTGTGTATGTTTTTGTTAACAAAACACTCACTATGAAATAAAGACAGATTCTTACTCTGCAAGTAGTGAGTTGTTTTATCGGAATGAAGGTGACAAGCATTAAAACTAATCAGCTGATCATCTGTTTCACATTTTATTTAACATCCAGAGGAATCTGCATTACATTGAGACTGTTTTATAACCAATAAAACACTTCTTGAAGCAGGTTTAAATCTGAGTCAGGGGTTTCCAGCTCTGCAAGGGTCTAATGATTCAGGGAAACATCATTAGTCACCTGTTGGTAATGTGTCTGTGGAGGACGGAGACATTTCCTGTGTCTGTGTATCTTGAAAAGCCTGAGAATAACTGAGCTGGAATCCATGTGGCATTGTTGTAAACCACCTGTTCAATTAGTAACTCCTGGTATGTGTGTACTGCATTATGTAACAGGTTATGGGAGGTGATGATATTTGTGTGGCAAAGGCGAGCAGCTCTCAGGACATGCATCAGTCTTATCAGCAGCCTCTTCGGCCATCTGCCTGCAGGCCTGCATTTATCTGTGTGTGTGTGTGTGTGTGTGAGACGCAAGAGTGTCAGCAGGTTTATCGTTTCACAAGTGATGGGCTGTGAAGTGAAATTAATTGGTGCAAACAGGATAGTGAATGTGCGTGTGTTTGTCCAGGAGGAGTTGTGGTGTTCATCTGTCTGCGATGGTGTTGGGGTGAGTTACAGGGCAGGTTTTCACTCAGAGGCTGGTAGGAACAGAATGTCTCGGTGTGTGTTAGTGGAACCAGCTCCTCAGGTTTCAGGAGGCAGATGTAGTTTTCCTGGGCACTGGGGTAAACGGGGCTGCAGCACCCAGGTTGGCACAGTGTGCAGGAAAAATAATCTTGTTTGCAAAAGTGAGTGTGAGAATCTAACAGGCTGCTTTTCAAATATGTAGTTGTTTTGGGTGCAAGCTGGTGAACTATTTTCTCTAAATTGTCAAGCACTTCTTTTTTATTCAACTTTTGATTGTGTTGGAGAAAGCATCATGACATATGTTAAAGCTTTGTATTTGGTAATTTGATGCCATAATCTGCATTTCTTTGTATTGCTGAGACTCTTCTGCATCCACACCCACATGAAAACACACACCGTGCACTCTTTGACACTCCCACTGCATTTGTCAGGGTGAGCTAAGGACGGGTTGCCTGTCCAGAGAGGCTGCCAACTGTGAGAGATATTATGTGTGTGTGTGTGTGTGTGTGTGTGTGTGCGTGCTTGCATGTGTGTTAGCAGCTCAGGCGATCTGGTTGTTTTGTTCCCTTATCCCTCTGCAGCTTCATGCATACTTAATAAAAGAGCCAATTTGATTGACAGGGAACTATCATTACTTATTCTAGAATAAGTAAAACCTGTTAATAACCCCATTTTTACAACTCTGCAGCATGCAACAGTTTCAATGAACCAAACCTATTTGATGTGTTTCAGCGATAGTTGCAGTCGGGAAAACGAGAACAACCACTTTTAAGGAATAAAGAAGCAGTTAGTGTGAGCCTTCAGGGAGGTCATGGTGATTGTTTCAGTCCCTCATGGTTTGGGCGAGCCAATAAAAAAGCTCAAATTTCTACTAAAAAAAATTAGCCAGTTAAACGACAGCAATGAAATGCATCACTCGAGCAGTTCTTGGAAAAAAATATTCACGCTGCTGGTGCTGAACTTGAATGATTGTTCTCTCGTGCATTTTTTCCATGCTAATGTTTTCTCTCTCTCTCTCTCTCTCTGTTCCTCTCCTCTGCCCCTCTCAGCGATGTGCTGGCTCTGCCCATCTTTAAGCAGGAGGACAGCAGCCTTCCTCCTGAGAACGAGACCAAAAATCCCCCATTCCAGTATGTGCTGTGTGCCGCCACCTCACCTGCTGTTAAGCTGCACGACGAGACGCTCACATACCTGAACCAAGGTGTGACACCTGTTTTAGTTACTGTCAGATTAGTAAAGCTTCCTCTGGCCTACAAAAACACCTCATGAATGTTCTGGTATTTGATGCTTTCCAGACATACACCTTTCTTTTCTTAATGCAGTGCAGTTGCACACATCATATTGCTTTAGTTAAAAAGCACATTAACCTTCCACCCATTGGTGTAATTACTCAAATTAAACCAGCGATGATGTTAATGATGGCCTCTTCTGACCTCGGTGCTTGAAGAACAAACAGCGTGTTTTTTTTGTCTACACAAGACTGAGGTGAAAATTAGGGCTGGGCCTGCTACAATATTCTAATTGCAGACAGTGCAATATTTCTTTAAATTCAGATGTGTCAGGATACCAGATACTTTTTTTGCAGTAAATGTTTTATGCTCAACACCAGTGTTACTCAACTCTGCTCAGACAAAGAGTCAAACAAATAAATAATAAAAAAATTTAAATAATCAACTTGATGTATAATAAGTTTGTATAATGTCTGTTTCACTCTCTGGAACAAGTGACCAAAAATACTCAACTTCATGTTATCACTTTTCATTTGTTTATGTAAACAGTTTCTTTTGTGGAATCTTTTTCTTTTCATAAGAACCTTAATTTCCCCCCTCATGTATACATTTTTCTTAATCAAAACAAGAATGGAATAAAAAGATCATCCCTGACATGCAGCGACTGATATCTACAAATCATGGATTGGATTTAAATTTGTAGGTTTGATATGAGAGTACTTGGTTTGGTTTGCAGGTATCTGCTGTCTTAGTTAGATACACTTTTTTAGTCTCTTGAACAAAATGTATCTGTAGCTTTGAAACTTTAATCAGGAAAGAAAGAGAACCTGAATCAATTGAAAACTCTGTAAAGTAACTACAATCTTAGAAGCTCACTATGTGTCCCACCGTGATCGATTTACTGGAAGGCTTGGTCGATATCTGTGTCTGAATCTTCAGAGTGTTTCAGGTTACAGATCAGAATTGATTGCCACTCTGTAATTCTGAAAGACATGATAAAAAGTTGTTTTTTAAGAAAGTGATCTTTTTCTATGATTGAAAATGTCTCATTAGAAATGCAGGCGGATTAGAATCATGATGAATTTTAAGATCAGAGAGAGGAGAGGGCAACCTGAAACACGGATCCTGTAATGATATCTGAATCATCCGTCTGTGAACTTTTCCTGCAGTGAAAAAACAGAAAATGACTCAAATTCTTGATAACAGAAATTTAACAGTGACATGTAGCATGCACACCACTGTCTTGTTTTAGAGTTAGTAGCTCTCTGTCATGATCCCTTCATTTATTAATCCTCCCCTGTTCTGTTCTTATTGTTTTTCACAGGCCAGTCTTATGAGGTGCGTATGTTAGACAACAGGAATCCAGGTGAGCTGCCAGAGCTCAACAACAAGATGGTGAAGGTAAGAGGATCCTCACAGCTGGAGAGGGGAACATACACGTGCTGTTAAAATCACAATAATAAGTTTCAAGCTCTAAAAAAAGTAAGCTGTAAGCATCTAGGAGAAAAAAAAACCACTCTCACTCACATTATATATCACATGACTTCTGTTTTGTCAATTTTTCATAAAAACTTGGTTGTGACCCTTTCCTCCTGTTTATATCAAATGACCTACGGTGGTTTTGTATTATAAGATATACCTCTACTCACAGTTTACACACTCAAAGTTCTGAAACACACAAAAAGCCAGATTTGCCAAGTTGAGGACCATCTGAGGAGCACATGTAGCAATGATACCTGTGTTTGTGTTTGTGTAGAGCATAGCTCGAGTGGTGTTTCATGACCGCCGGCTACAGTACACAGAGCACCAGCAGCTGGAGGGCTGGAAGTGGAACCGTCCAGGCGACCGTCTCCTTGACATCGGTAATGATGCCTGACACGTGATGTGTAAACGTAACTGAGACTTAAACTGTCTCATGTGCGTGATTTCAAGTGTAAACATATGTGTTTCTGTTGTCTGTGACAGATATTCCCATGTCAGTGGGTATTGTTGAGCCAAAGACTCACCCCTCCCAGCTGAACGCAGCAGAGTTCCTGTGGGACTTGAACAAAAGGACCTCTGTTTTTGTGCAGGTATTTCACGCACACGCACTCACACATATCAGCTCCTCTTTGTGCCATCTGTTTGGGTGTGCCTCCAAATGTCCACATCACACACATTTTGATCACACCCACGCTCTTGTCCGCAGGTGCACTGCATCAGCACAGAGTTCACTCCCAGAAAGCATGGTGGCGAGAAGGGCGTCCCCTTCAGGATCCAGGTTGACACGTTCGCCCAGGGAGAGGGAGGAGAGTACACAGAGCACCTCCACTCTGCCTCCTGCCAAATCAAAGTCTTTAAGGTACACACTCACTGTAAAAGGAGGGAGTTTACACACCAGCCCTTATGTCGGCCCAATAAACCTCTCCTTCTGCTCCTTGATGGTCTCTTCCCTGCTTCTGTACAGCCAAAGGGGGCGGACCGTAAGCAGAAGACAGACAGGGAGAAGATGGAGAAACGCACACCTCAAGAGAAGGAAAAGTACCAGCCTTCTTACGACACCACAATCCTGTCAGAGGTCAGTATGCAGCTGCTGTTGGGTGATCAACAGCCACATTAAAGTGTTCACAACCATTCGATTTTGATTTTCATACCCCGTTTGTTTAGGAACACCTGTGTAAATTATTTGTGTGGAATGGTTCAATTAAAAGCTACTTTTAGGTTAAAGACCACAGAAGTGTTATTGGCTCACATTATCAGCTGGACGTGCTGAAACGTGTTTATGCTTTATGGTCTCAAATACTCTTCATTTTCAGTTTGAAGATACAGGGATGAGACCCAATAGTTTCTATCTATTCATTTTCTTTTGCCCTGACAACTTCAATATATTAGAACATGAAAAAAAAGACACCAATCTCTTTTTTTGTAGTTTTTGGAATATGAGCCAGTCAGTGTTTTTGGGGCTCACTGAGAGAAAATGGACCAGAAATGGGAGTTTTAGGTCTTGAATTGAGACTTTTCAATCGAGCCAACTCTTTGCTCGGATAATAAAGTTAAATGCATGATAAGGACCCAGTGAGGGGACGACATTAAACATGGTGCTCTTAGACTGGACTGTGTTACTGCATACCCAGCATACTTTGTGCAGTAAAGCATCCTCTGATTAAAATATTGTAGCACAATTAAATAATTGCGTTCTGTAATTGTATAAGTTGTACAGGTGTATCAGTTGCAGCTCACTTTTTAGGTGACAAAAACTTATCAAAAGTCTCATACACTTACCATTTGCAAACTTTAAAGTGACTAATACCCTCAGCAGTTATTCAGTAAAATAAAAGTTTTTTTCTTAGATAGAAATTTGCTGTTAAGAAGCTCTTAGTTTCAGATCCTCAATAAACAAAAGGAAAATCCTGCAATGTTTGAACAACATCTTCACAGTACAAAGTAAAGGTGCTTTAACAAGGCTCTGTCATCACTGGATAAATTTGCAATGTTCTCTGTGTATCAGAGGTTTTCTAACACTTGTTATCAGAAGGAAATAGTCAGTGTTCAAGCAAAGGTTTTCTATTTTCTGTGTAAGAGGAGGTGTGTTCCAGCAAGTGAAGTGTTTGTGTGTTGGTCTGTGGCTGGCTAACCTCTGCTCTGTGTCTGTTCATGCAGACAAGACTTGAACCCATCATAGAGGATGCGGGCGACCATGAGCTGAAAAAGTCCAGCAAGCGGACACTTCCGGCTGATTGTGGCGACTCCCTGGCCAAGAGAGGCAGTGTAAGCACCTGCTCCACTCTGGTCCTCAGAAACAACTCCTCTTCCCCTTACTTATCTGTCCATAGACCATCTGAACTCTTCTGCAGACACCTGGCTGCAGTCTGTCTTCCATTGTGAAGTTCTTATCTTGGGTGGGAGAAGATGCAAAGCTAACTTCCTGATCCTTTCTCTTTTCTTCAACCCTTGGCATTTGTTCCAGGATAGTTGAAATTGGCCTGTAGAGTGAAATCACCCTGTAGGTCTAATTCTTGTTTTCCTGTGTGTCTCTTCAAAGTGCTCCCCATGGCCAGATAACGCCTACGTCAGCACAAACCAGGCAGCTACTCCCTCATTCAGCTCGGCCCCGCTCTCCACCTACACAACCTCCTCAGTACCAGACAGGTGACACACACATTACTCTGTGCATGTGGTTGTTGTCCCTTTTCACCGTAGTCGCTATTGGTCTCACCTCTCCTCATTGTTGTCTCCTGTGTTGCAGTGATTCGTCCTCACCCAATCACCAGGCAGACCCTGGCAGCCATGGCAACACGGAGGTGAGTTTGCACTCATTTTCAATAATGCAAGTTAAAGAATTCCCTCACAAACACTTTGAAAAGAAAGACTCATGGACTCTTTATGCTAAATTGGGATTTGTGAATGACTCTCAGCTTTAAACTTGAATACGGATTTAGCTGTGATTTTCCACTCCATACATATTTAGATTAATTGAAGTCATGACACTAGGGACTACAAATGTTGGTGGTTACATCTAATGTAAAATAGTTACAGGTAAATGAAGCTCTAGCTTTATTTCTGCTGCAAAGGAGTCAAAGCTTTGGGGCCTTACACTAAGCAACCGCAGCAACCTCTGGTGGCTTGTAAAGCTTATAGCAGGTTTCTGATGGTCAGAAGCATCACTGCATCTTTGTAATAATTATAGTTTCACTTATATGTGAACAAGAACAGACCAAGAGGCCCACATTTTCCAAATATTTAGATATTGTTAATTTATCATCATTTAATATCATCAAATAAAAATTCAGGGTTTTTCATGTCTCTGTAAACAACCTTTAAGATTTATAAATATAATTCAAGATACATATATTGATATAAAATATAATTTTCCTATATGATGAAAATGTTAGATTGCACTTAGGTACCAGGTTTTATTATTTTATGTTATGGCTGGATGATTTCATGGACTTGTCAGTATTTAATTCTGTTCAAGGCGATTTCTTTCTGATGTTTTTGTGTGTAATAACAAAGAATGTGCATTTAGGTTTTGGTCAGATAAACATGAAAATTTGAAGTATTTACATTTAAATATCACAGCCCAGTGAAAATTAAACGGTCGTGTCTGTATGAGGAAGTGTGTTGATGTCTGTGTCTGTGTCCTCATGTGCAGCAGCTGAGCCCCACCGCCTCCATACAGGACGCACAGAAGTGGCTCCTGAAAAACCGCTTCAGCTCCTACACACGGCTCTTCTCTCACTTCTCAGGTACACACATGCACACACACATGAAAGCATGGCTGTGGTCTTGCAGCTGCAGTGAAAGTGACTTTTCCTCTCATTTGTTATGCAGGTTCTGATTTGTTGAAGCTAACCAGGGATGACCTGGTCCAGATTTGCGGGCCAGCAGATGGGATCAGACTCTTCAATGCACTTAAATCCAGGTGTGATACAAAGTTTGACTTTGTGTGATTGTTCTCTTAGACGTGTTTCTTTGCACTAATCATTATCTACCGTATGTATGCAGGTCAGTGCGTCCCAGGTTGACAGTATACGTTGGTCAGGAGTCTCCTCGACAGAGCCCCCTGCTGGAGAGACACAGCACCAATGAAAATGGAGAACACGGCGTTTCCTCAAATCTACAAGGTAAACAAGATCAAAAGCAACACAGTAGTAATGTTCATGCTGGTTGCAGTGTGTGGTAATTGTGAGTCTCTTTGATCCGTTTTGTGTGCAGTGTATCATGCGCTGTACTTAGAGGAGCTCACAGCTGCAGAACTCATCCGCAAGATGGCGAGTGTGTGCAGCCTTCCACTGGGGAAGATTAACCAGGTGTACAGACAGGGTCCCACAGGCATACACATCCTGCTCAGTGACCAGGTACACACACACACACACACACTCCAGCCTGTTCTCCTTGAAGACTTTGAAATTCCTTATTAGGATGCTGCTTTAGCTCAGTTAGCAGAGCAAGCACCTGTTGTATGGAAGGTGTAGGTCTTGTCTTTTTTGACTTTCTGCTGATATAAATTGTTATATACATGCCAGTGGGTTTTTTTTTTTAAATTTCATTCAATATGCCATTAAAAATGTCTAAAAAAGTCATAAATCTGACTTGCTGAAACCTGCAGATACCCTATTATCATTTCCTGCCTCCCTCTCTCAAAATGACTTGCCTGAAAGCTGAAAATTAACTCTTAAAAATTCCTGACCACTAGAGGGCTCTTTGTTCAAAGAAATCTGCTAAGTGAGAGGAATAAAATGTGTGGGATACCTGAAACTCTGTAAATATAAACATTGGTTTGGGTAATTGTGCACAACCTGCCCTTTTGACCTTACAGATGTATTTTTGGTTGCCATAAAGAATGACCCAGCAATCACACACAGCGGATTTTCATTTCAATATTAAAAGTAATAAGTAATATCTTATGCTTTGCTTGCAAAATATTAAATCCTTAGAATTAAAAAATATTTCAACCAAATCTGTCAAAACCCTTTACTCCATTCCCCAAGCCTCTACTAAAGGGGTCTATATTATAAACAGAAATACTTTTGGTCTTTTGTTATTGATTTCAGTGTTTGCTTCATAGTTCAGAATCAGGAGTAAATTGCAGAACAAGAACTGAGACTCTCTGTGGGGAGGAAGAAATGAGCTGTGTGTAACTATTATGTGAGCAGGAACAACAGCACTTTTGTGTGTCAGTCACTTATTTGCATGACATTTACATGCAGAGCTCTTTCACTGTACAGCCGTCTCTCTGCTGCTTGGTTTCACCTTATCTGTTTGGTCTTTTGCAGATGGTTTACAACTTTCCTGACGAGAGCTGTTTTTTGATCTGCACTGTCAAAGGTGAGCACAGGATGCACTGATATCCAAAATCTTGCCAAGAAATTTGGCGGAGTAGATCCCCGTTTGACAGGGATTTAATGTTCCTCTCTGCTCGCTGCACTTGTCTCCCTCTCCAGATGAACTGAGCGAAGGACTCCATCTAATCCTGAAGTAGTGTGGAGGACAGATGGCATCGCTAATACTCCACCCTCTGTTTTGGAGCTGAAGCCTCCTCTCCGTCCCTCCCTCGCCTGCCTCCACTCTTTCCTCAAACTTCCACTCCAGTTCTCTCTGAAACGCTCGCTCGATGGAAAGCAGAGACTGTGCTGAAAGCCATGTAAATGTTGGAATCTGACATGGGTGTGTCCACTGTTTCATATTGAAAACATTATTAAGGGAGGAGTTCAGTTCAAAGAGGAGAGACTGGAGAGGGATGTGGAGGAACTATAATGATGTTGTATGTATTATGATTTTACTATTTTATTTTTTGTCTTTTATATGGTTTCCGCGGGTGAAGAGAGGGGGAGGCTCCAGGAGGGAGGGAAGAGAGGTGTTTTGGCTTGAAGAAATGAGTAAAAAAAAGAAAGCAGACTTTTCCTTTCTGCTCGTTGCCCTTCCCACACAACGCGCACAACCAGCACTAGGCCAGTATTTGATAACCTGTAATGCTGAACAGCATGCAATCTCAACATACTAACCTGCTTAAGGGAGAAACCCCAACTTACTCTGCTTGTGTAACATTCTCGACGAGGGTTGTCTTAATAAACCATTCATTGAACGGCTGATCTCAGAAACCCCTGAAATATTGGGGAAAATTTTGTGGAAGTTGACACATTTGAATATGTTTTCTTGGAATTTGTCCGCCAGACTGATTTCACAAACTCACTTAGAGTCCAGCCATATCGCTCTGTCTCTTTGCGTGCGTCCTGTTTGGCCTGCACTTTTTACCGTTATTAGTTCATGCTTTATTTATGGATCAGCTGTGTTTGTTGCTCTCATTGTATTTCCTTGTTTCTGGTGCCATATTGGCTTTTTTAACTCCTGATCTTTTGCTTACATTCACATACACAGCACATGTGCACCTCATCTTTGACTCCTCTGCTTTCTGTGTTGACTTTCAGGCTGTAGTTTAGCTGATTTAAAGGACACTTCCAGGATTTTGGCCATAAAAGTCAAAAAAGAGGAGCGAACCTCTGAAATGACTGAAAAATGGAGCAGGAGTGCCTATCCAAAAACCTACTCTAATGTGGACCAAACAGGTTTCAGATAGAAAGGCACAGTCTGAGGTTAAAGCCTCAGTGGCCTCGTTCATCATGGTCACTAGAAGTGTTCGTATAAACTGATCAGATGGAAAAACAAACCTTCTTCTATTGGAGTTGCTTGTGCTCTGCATGTACATTGATCAACCCTTCATTCCAGGATCAGCTTTGCAAGAAACAACCCACCACACAGCAGGCTGGTAGTAATGTATCACTGCAAAAGCCTGGTTTTAATTGTCTTAAACTGTGGACTACAAAATCATGGCAGCTCCACCTCCATCTCCAAAATATCGTGTTAAATGTAGCTTAACAGATGAAGTTTGAGGTGTGTTTTTCCAGCGCCATTACTTTGAGGAGAAGTTAAAGGAAGTCTCACACAGGTCCTGGGAGTCCCTGTCAGTTTTCTTTTTATTTTGTTGCACAATATCTGACGATGTCAAAAGTGCAGTCCGCACGACTTAGTGTCAGATGGTGTGTGTGTGCATGTGTATCGTTTTTTAGTTCTTTAATTCTGTCGGTAATCGTCAAACTTTTTCTGTTGGTATGATGTAACTGTTTAGCTTGACGTTAAGTAAAGAGCATGTGGAAGATGGAAAAAGGAGGGATAATCTCCTTATTTTCCACATGTTAGAGACCAAGTCTGCACTGAAAATCACAAAGCTCACGCTCGATGTGTAGTCAGTAGTCCTACAGCCACAACCTCTTCTTCACCACCTATGAGAAAGAGAACATAAACTGATTGAAAAACGAAAAGGTGTCTGTTCTCTTGTCTTGCTGCGCGCCAGAGCCAGGACTGTAGCTCTTGTGATGTTTACAAGGCAAAGTTAACTGTGTTCATAGACTCAAAGAATTAGTGAGTTATAGAGCGGATATGATACCAAGTTTTGGTCCCCTGAAAGGCCTGATCCAGCCGTCTGTGTGTATGTTTGACTGTGTGTGTGAGTGCAAGCAGGAGAGGTAACCACCTTCATGTACAGCCTAACGTCAATGATGATGCTTCTCGTGCACAGTATCGTATGCTGGAGATGTACACAACCACATGTGCTGGGAATAAATGATTTCATAAGTTTCTCCTGTGTCCTGTCTTCACAAAAAATGATTGATTACAGACATGCTTGTGTTTGATCCTAGTTGAAACATTTAATGATTTCTATTTCCATCTTTGAAGGCATGGGTATCCTTAATAAGTAAGTTAGCTTTCTGAGGCATACACTGTATGTTGCCTCCTGTATGAGTCAAACTTAGTATTCATGCCAATTTTTCTTTTTCCAAGTGATGATGAACTGTTTTCATACATGAAGTAGTTGTAAGTTTTTTCTGGTTCCCCTCTTAAAATGATTACTTTCTGAAAAGACAACCAGAAAAATCCTTGTTAAGAAACATTTTGGGCAGTGAGAAGTTACAGGAACATTTTTTTTCTCAGTGGCAACAAAAATATTGTTAAAAAATGTTTTCAACCAACTTATTCTCCATCTTATTCATTCAACAAGCTCAAATTTTTACCAATCTTAAAATCATAACATTTAAATTATAATAGTCAGAGATGTCATGAGATTTTATGGACAGGGGAAGGTTTAGTATCCAGGAGATGCACAGGATGTGAGCTAACAGAGCATGCAACCACAAATATTTTGAAGTCACACAGATAACATTTTGGGTGCATATGTGACTACACTTCAGTGATAAACACTCTGCTGCTTCAGTCAAATCAGTTTTTAACACAATAATCTAGATTCTGTTGTTAATATTTTTATTAGTTGCAAGAACCAATCAGCTAACTAAAGAAAAACAAGTGACCATCATGACTTTAAGAAATGAAGTCAGTCAGTCCAGTACATAGTCATAAAAATAAAGGAAACGCAAATTGAATGAGAAGGTGTGTCCAAACTTTTAGTCTGTATAATATAACAGGTTTCTGCTTCCACTCCACTGATCCTGCGCGCTGTGCGTCGTCGTTTCCCATGACGTAACCTGACGTTCGCTGTCAGAACCCAGGAAGTGAACGTCGCTGACTGTTGTTTGTTGGTTCGTTGCTAATCGTCTCTGTTCTTCTGATACAAACATCGAGTTCACGGGACGAAATGGCAACGTTTATTTCAGTCCCGCTGAAAAAGTCCTCTGAGGTCGATCTGGTGAAGCCGCTGTCGAAGTTTGTCACTGCCACATACCCAACGGGCGACGAGCAGGGGGAGTACGTCCGCGCGGTGGAGGAGCTCAACAAGCTCCGCAGGAACGCGCTCGGGAGGCCGCTGGACAAACACGAGAGCTCCCTGGAGATCCTGCTCAGGTAGGAATCACTAACACTCATATAACACCTAATGTAGCTGATATGTCGTTAACAGTTTGTACTTTCTTACCTGTGTGGAGGTGAGGCAGCGCAGTCACAGCCGCACCCAGATGTGTTAGCTCTTAGCTCTTAGCTGCTAACGAGCTAGAAGGTTGATAATAACTGACTCATGTTTTCATGTCAAGATTCCGCGAGAGACTGACAAAGACACTCCTCTCAAACTCACTATTCTGTTATCACGTTCAGCTATAATGTTAAATGTTGGTGAATGAGATTATCCATCTTGGCTGAGTTAGTTGTGACCTAAAGCTTCTTATGACTTGGTCTCTCATTAGCATTAGAGTGAGCTCAATGGCTCCTCTTGAACTTTACTGGCTGTTCAAATACGAAACATACAAGAAACAAAGGAGAAGTCATCTTCCAAATGTCACAGTACAAAATGGAAGCATCGAGTTAAAAGATTGAACACTGTGTAAGGTAAAGATACAGTTGTGCTTAAGAGTCTACACCCCCTCCTTCAGAAGTTTCGGGTTTTTTGGCCTTTTCTCAGAAAATATGAATGATAACACAAAAACCTCTGTCCCCCATGGTTAGAGGTTGGGTGAAGACATTTATTAACAAACAACTGTGTTTACTCCTTTTAAATCATAATGAGAACAGAAACTTAAAAAATGACCCTGTTCATTTTTTTATACACACACACTGATTACAAGCAAATAGATCACAGGTGAGGATGGTTACCTTTAGTGGACATTCAAACACATTTGTGTTCACTTTTGTGCATTTATCAGGTCAAAACCACTAGAGTTGTGTAAACTTCTTAACAGGGTCATTTTTGAAGTTTCTGTTGTCATTATGATTTAAAAAGAGTAAACTATTTTTTTTCACTAAATGTCTTCACCCAACCACTAACCATGAGTGATAGAAAGGATTTTGTGTTATCGTTCACGTTTTCAGAGAAAAGGCCAAAAAAATCAGAAATTCTGCTGGGGGGTGTAAACTTTTGGGTACAACTGTAATTAGATTTTATGTTGCGCTTTTTCGGCCACTCAAGTATGTTTTTGTAAGCTGAATAATCATCTAAAACAGACTGCCATCAGTTATTCTCAAACATATTTGCAAATGTTACTCCCTTTCAAACTATTCATATCAACAAGTCCCTTCGCTAAAAGTTGACTTAACTGTGAACCTATGCAGAATCAAAGTTCAAGCAGCTCCTCTTTCAAAAGTCCGTCACTTTCAGGCTCATATCCTGCTAAAACCCTGAGCCCAACCCTGTCCACATGATCAGACTTTCAGGGATATTCACACCTTTACATATAAGCAAATAGAGATCAAATAATAAGCTCCAAATGATGGAGCTATGAGCATTGATAAGTATAAGCACATTTGGCTTATGTGGGGGTTTCTGAGAGATCAAAGAGTTTAAGGTAGTTTATAAGCCCATGTGTAAAGTGTTGAGTGAGTTTTAATGGTTGAAAGAAACCTTACTAATCTAATGTGTACACATTGTTCATCTCATGTTATTCTTCTCTTATTTTATAATTAATTCAGGTTGTGTTTATCATTTTCATATAAAATACAGTGAGTCAGATTCCTCAGAGAAAAGGTGTTTATTAGGTTGTTATTCATTGTTTGCAACATTTCTTGCATTGGACTTTTGAAGTATCTGCCATCCACTAGTCTCAGGAATACACTATTAAGGCCTCATAAACTGTTTTTCCCTCCAAAATATGGTTAGAAGTAGGGCGGAGAGATTATGACAAAAATGGAAATCATGATTAGTTGTACAGTCTACTGTAGATTTTGGTTAATGCACAATTATTCCACTCTTAACTCAGTTTACTCTGTTCATTTTTGATGACATGATGGTTCTATAAGTGTTAAAAAAAGATTGGATGTGTTACCTTTGGACACAGGAACTATTTTACTACAGTTGTAACAAAGTAATCATCTAAGGATACAATACCAAATACAATACAGGACTCAGGATGCAAAATAGTCATGATACAACATAACTTTTGTTCACAGTATCACAGAAAAGATTCACATTGCAAAAAAACAGCAGCTTTTTGAGCTGACGCTTGACTTTTACTACTTGCTCAAAGAGTTGATTCTTATGTCTGCCTGACATAACCTGAATCACTATCTTTGTAATTAGGAGTAATATTAGGATTTTGAGTTTACCTGTCCCATCATGATGAAAAATGATGCCCATCCACAATATTCCACAAACAGAGCAGACTGGGTGAATAAATCAAACGCACCCTTTTATGAAGCAGCTGACAGCTCTCAGTGAATCAATCTGCAGACAAACAGTGAGGTAATGTCTCCTGTTCATCCCCTCAGAATCAAACTGAACACCTTGAAACAAACAACCACCTGTTGAAAAAACACCAACACTCAACTCTGTGGGACTAATAGTTTAGAGCAAGTACTTAAGCTTTAGTTTGCATGAGCTTTGGCTGAAGAGAGAGACATCATTTTAAAGCAGGTAAACACTCTTAAACAGGTGATTTGATGCTGCTTTGCTGTAGTTCTGATCAAACGTAACCAAAGTTATTGATGGATTAGTAGAGAGAGAATTACAAGAGGGGAAAACCAAAATAACTGACACAGCAGTTTTACCTCAGTTAGAAGCTCAAGATGTCGATTTTGATTTTTTTAATTAATCACCCAGCCTTAGTCAGAAGTGGCCATGTCTGGGTCAAGGGTAGCTAGTCATTGCTACACGTAACCTAGCAGATCAGTTGCATCTCCCTCATATGGTCCAAAACAATCACATGCTTAGAGTTTGTCACAGGACTGTGAGAGGAATTAGATTTATATCTATGAACCAATGTTCCTCCATGCTCTAATTACCCTGCCTGACTTCTCCCTTGCTCTGCATATTATGCATGCAGACACATAATCTGTAAAGATGGAGGCCCAATGGAGCTGTGCACATAAGTTGAAAGGGTCTTTATACTCGGTTTGATGTATGAAACTTCCTTAGTCTTTTGTTCAGTCATGAATAACCAACATGCACCACCCATAGATGCAGACGTTGCCCTTCTTAACTCTCAGTCTTTGTTCTCTGTGACTCAGAGGTTATTTAACGCTCAGGGTTTGCTTAGATTAGTTAAAGTCAGGTGTTAGCTGAAGAGTGCAGGTCACCTCTTTTCCTGCACTTTGATCTTCCAGGTGCTCCATCAGTGTTTAACCCATGTTGGTGTCATTGCAGTTTTTAGACTCCCATGTGCATGAGTATCAAAGAAATGTTGGATCATGATGATGTGTGATTGGGGCATAGCAGCAAAAAATATTAGCAAGGAATTTTTTGTGTGTGTGTGCATAAATAAAGAGATTTTGAAATGCTTTGTTTTTGTGAGAGCTGAGTATGAAGCTCAATGAATGCTCATTAGCAACAAGCTGCGAGTTAGCATGTGTGTGCAGAATGAGCTGCTATCTGTCTCCCTCCCCAGCTCTCTGCGCATGTTGTCTGTTAGCCAGGTAGCCAAGGCGACAGGCCTTTTCAGAGCCGTGCAGACACACAGCTCTTGTGTCACCATGGCAGCCTTTGTTTTGTCTGGCGTGTTTTTGTGTTTTACTTTAGCTTACCAGATGGGGGGAGATATCATCTCAGGTTTCCTCAGCACACACGTACGTCCTCATGTGTCTCAATGAGAAACATAAGGAATTACCCTCAAGGTGGATATTTCTGTATCAATAAACACTCTTTGTTGACTTGTGGTCACTCTCCAGCTTTCCTTGGCTCTTGTTAACCCTGGTGGTTAAACTGGTAACAGGGGATTCCCTGACCTGCCTGTCGTCATTCCTATAAATAGATATTCACATCACAGGCCCAAAGCAGCGAAGAAGCTGAATGTGTGATTATGTTCTGACTCCCTGATTTTTCCCCTGACTCACAGATTAATTATACTTAAGTGGCATCATTTATCAGACCACAGATCTGCTGTTATGTTATAATAATTCAAAGCTGTCTCTTATTGATGATTTACTTTAAATTACCGGTACATGTATTGTTTACCATGGATATATATATATATATATATTTTCCCTATATCCATGTAAATACATGGATACAGGGAAATCTTTAGTAAAAGGAACACTCTGTATCCTCTGGATGTGTTCACTTTAAAGCCAGGACTAAAAGATCATTTCAGGGTTGAGAGGTCACTCATAGCCTCTTTTATGTAGAGGCAATAACGTTGATTTGAAAGACTGAAAAAGGTCTTGATGTAGAAATATTGATTGCTTGTACAGTGTGATTTGGCCTTGTCTAGTAGCAAAGGGGAGAAAAATAAAAGGCAGGGAAATAACTAGGCCTAAAAAGTAGGAGGAGATAATAGAAAAGGAAATCAAAGAGTAGAAGGAGTCGGAAAGAAAAAAATGAAAGAATAGAGAAGAATATCAAAGGAAAGAAAGTGTGAAATATGATTTATGAAATTAAAACCACCACAGATATTTTTGTGGGGTAACAACACAACAGAGAACTTGGTTTTAACCATTTTTGTCTCGTTCTTTTTACAGATATTACGACCAGCTGTGTGCAGTTGAGCCCAAGTTTCCTTTTTCTGAAAACCAGGTGAGAGATGGAGCAGTACACACAACTGAGCTCTTCGAATCATTTCCTGAACAGCAGCTCTTGAACACAAAGTGTCTCTCTGTTCCCACAGCTCTGTCTAACCTTCACATGGAAGGATGCCTTTGATAAAGGATCCCTGTTCGGTGGATCTGTCAAGCTTGGTAGGTGCAACTCATATCAAATGATTTGTGAACTGGGGTGTAAACAGATCCAGTTTGCTGCAGACTGAGTGAAACGGCATTTTGGAGTATTTAAAACAACAAATGGCTTAGCCTGTGGGGTAAATATTTGTCATGCTATCTTGTAACGCATCTTTGTGTTGGTGTGACTCATTGACTTCAGCTATGAAGCACAACTTCCCAGCTGCGAACAGATCCCTGTTGTAGTACAGAAACCGGTCTGACCAGGTGTTGTGTCATGTTTGGGAGAAAAAAACTTGCTAACAGTGCTTGTTAAAGAAAGGAAGACATGACAAAGGTATGTGAGCTGAAACCCAAGTGTGAGGCGAGGACAGAGAACTGCTCCTATAATAAAACAGTAAGAGTTCATAAAGCCTGAATGAAATGAGTGAATATTGCTGAATACTTTGGTAAGGTCAAAGTTCATACTTGCTCATGTTTGAAACTTTTTTCCTCTATTTTGAAATCATTGAAACTCATTACAAATAGATGTGGGGTTTCCCAGTTATCTCTGGGAGTGAAAATGTAAGATGAACCAGGAGAGAGGTTTGTGTTGATTTGAATAAAGACCAGAAAAAAGAAAGATGCCAGCCAGTCAGAAAGTCGATTTAACAAGTTTATTTTACCAGTTGGTTCTGAACACATGATCTTGCACCAAAGATTGAGATCAACCATTTGTTTATGAATATTTTTGTTTGTGTGTTTGTTTTGTGTATCACAGCTCTGGCCAGTTTGGGCTACGAGAAAACATGCGTGTTGTTCAACGCAGCAGCGCTGGCCAGTCAGATTGCCTCAGAGCAGAACCTGGACAACGACGAAGGACTCAAGGCTTCTGCCAAATACTATCAGGTGAGTAACTAACCCACAGCCTGAGTACCATGTGCACAGTTCAGTATAAGAAAACAAGGAGGATGTTAACATCACGTTACTGGCGTTTGTCAGATGTATGAAAAAAATGCTGCTTAGGGGAGTCTGATGGTGTTCCTGACCTCTTTTTTAACACAATACAACAAGTTGCAGCGCAAGTTTTTTCTCCTCTTCCTGTCTTCTCCTAATCTTGATACTTTTTCAGGAATTAAACCTGACTGAACACAAACTTTAAAGGTAGACTGTTCTTTCTGTGAATCCTGACAGTGGGGTCTTTTATGTTAACTTTCTCTCCCCGTGCAGCTGGCGAGCGGGGCGTTTGGCCATATCAAGGACACGGTGCTGTCTGCGTTGAACAGGGAGCCCACCATGGACATCTCTCCTGAGACTGTTGGCACTCTGAGCCTCATCATGCTGGCGCAGGCCCAGGAGGTGTTCTTCCTCAAAGCCACTTCAGGTACCAAAAGGGACCCAGTCAGGGTCTAAAAACCACAAAACAAACAGCTCATCATATAACATCCTTTACTCTTTTATTTATGTAACCTTCAAGACAAGAGTGAGGGCATTATGTCATTTTGTTAAACCAATTGTTCGAAATGGACACAATTTACAGCTTAAAAAGTGTGGAAGTACAGATAAGATTATCGGCAATAAAATAGGTCATTTTTGGATGCTAATTCCTTGCTGCCTGATCGTGTTGGACTGGACCAGAATGATTTACGGCAAGTCAAAGTCTCCATGACAACACCACACCAGCTGATGAAGTTTAGCAGTGGTTTTCTGCTGAAAACGATTCCTGTGATTTATTTTGTAGCAATAGTGGACACTGGAGCTTGACTTCTGACATGAAAGGGACAGAAGAGCAGAATTAAAGCTAAAAGGAGGAGTGATAGAGCACAAGCTAAAGGCTAAAAAGGCTAAACCATGGATTAAGCTGTTTGTGAAAATGTTCGCTCCAACCCGCATGCAGCAGTTATACAGCAGTGGTCTGTTCAAACCTGAGAATCTACCAAGGAAATGAAGGGTCAGGTTACATCAGCTCTGCTTGGTAGATGGGTACTGGCAGGATATAACAAGGATTCACTAACGTTACATGTTAAGGAACCATTACCATAATGCAGTTTGCATAAACCCAAAGTAAAGGTACTGCAGGTGAACAGACAGATAAAATAAAAAGTATTCATTTTCTGTTTTTATTTGTGCTTCTGTTCTAGAAATTATTTTGTGTACGCAAAAAGATTAGTTATTTTCCCAACAACACCGAAGGCCTGCATTCAGCAGGGTCATTCTTTTTTTGAAATTCTTAATCTTAGTCTGAACTTCTGGCAAGAGTTATGTGATTAAATGTTTATGTGGGTCAAATACATTTCTAGATCTCAAATAAGGCAGCTGCATGCTTAAGTTTGAAAATAGCTGACTTTATATAAAAAGCATTTTGTGTGACACACTCGTGCAATGTTTTTCCTTTTTTACCAGAAGATTAATGTGTTGCAAACATACAGTTGGCAGATTTGATCCCGGGTGCACACAGCCCCGGCCTAGTTCTGTCTGGAGTTACTTATTAGAGTTTGTGAGCACAACAGTTTTGAAGGTTACATCATATAAAAAGCTCCCACTTGGAATAAGGACTTACATTTTGTGCTGAGGGAATGAGTTATTTTTGTTAATAAGTTTTAATACTTTTAAGGATCATGTAAAGGTTGAAAAATTGAGTGAAAAAGTTTGAAGCAGCAGCTTGAGTCACGTTGAGACAGATGACCACGATTGGATAATTGGTTAAAGAAGCATAGCCAGTCTGTTCAGACAGTAGTATGTTGTTCACAAGCACACAGGCTCTTTTTATCATTTTTTTTGTTGTTGTTGAAAATGTCTTTTTGATCACGTCTCATTCTCCCAACAGATAAGATGAAAGATGCCGTCATTGCAAAGCTGGCCAATCAGGCAGCAGATTTCTACGGCGACGCCTTCAAGCAGTGCCAATACAAAGACAACCTTCCCAAGGTATGTGAGCGACTGCCTGACAATAAAGACTACTCACGCACACACACACACACACACACACACACACACACACACACACACACACACACACGCACACACACGCACACACACATTCAGCCATGGGTCCTGATTCTGAATCCTGCAGCGTGTGCATTTATCTGTTTGAATGTGTGTTTTGATTTGTTCGTGTGACACTTTCAGGGTGAGATTTAGGTGTGGGGACTCAAATTGCTACCTGTCTCTGTTCTCATTGGTCTGTTTCCATCCTGTTTCTCTCTGATTAGTTAAAAACTACTAAGCTGTGGTTTGACTCATTTTCAGTCTGATAGGTTTCTCACCCTCTAATCATTGGTGTCTGAAGTACTTACTGTCTAACCCTATAACACACACAAACTCTCTCTCAAAATTCACAAAACACCATGATTTCATGCATCAGATTTAATATTTTTGCTGTGTTTCCTCAAGTAAAATGTAAAAAAGAAGGACATGGCTTATAGAGTGTAAGGAGTGACATGAAGCAGGAACCTGTGCACTTACCTCCAACTGTGAACGACACATTTGCAAACACATGCAGTTTTGTTTTCAAGTGTGATTAGCATACTAGCTTTTTTATTTCTTTTTGAAAGAATTTAATTAGAAGATATTATTTTTTGAGTCTCTTCTCAAGCAAAAAGTCTAAATACTTTCCAGTTCAATGCCTTTTTGAAGTCGCTTCATTATAAATTATTACTGGGATCTGCCATTCACTCATCCATTCTTCATCTTAGAGAAGATTTGTTTATATTTTTGCAGTCCTTATTTGTGAAATAAACAGGTATTTCTTTACTTTTATGTAAGACAGACAAAAAAGGAAGAAAAAGAAATAGAAACACACAAACCAGAGCAGTAAACAAACTTTGGTCATTCAAAGCAAAATTCTGTCATTTTTCAAAGTTATCCTCGATAGTTGTTCACAAAAACACCTTTTTTATTCTTTTACCACAAAAACACAAATAATTTCCAAATTCTCAAGAAACACCCCAAAACAAATACTTAATGGATCGCCCTCCCTGTAAAACTTTTCTATGACAATGTTTAATCACAGCTTGTGTATCGCCATGAGCTGTTTTATTCTTTTTAATCAGAAAGTCCTCAGAGATTTTTTCCAGGAGCCACTTTAAACATTTCTAACAATACATTTTCAAATCTAAGATGTTGAATCATCAACTGCTGTCAAATTAAGATAAATTTGAAATTAATTTATGAAATAGATGTGAATGCATGGAATCAAACATGGCACACACACACACACACACATTATGGCTGTGGGACGTTGATGAAGGTGTTGCAGCTTTTGCAGAAAGGTTAAACACTCATTGCCTGTTCTGTTTTCTCTCTCGTTGTCTTCCTCTCTTTCTGCATCCCTCGTGGTGGTGTTGTTGGTGCTGGTGTTGGCGTTGGCCTTGGTTGTGCGTGCTGCTTGTGTTGTGTTTTTGCACACCTCTGATCGCTTGTGCTTGTTTGTGATTGGCCCCCTTGATGTCATTTGTGATTTGTGACCTCGCTGCTGTGCGTCTGTCATTTTGCTGTTTGCCTTGCCATTGTGCGTGTGTGCGTGTACATATGTGTTTGCGTGTGCCTGCGTGTCGCTCTGTGGTTGCCTCTCCCTGGTCAGTATTTCTACTTTCAGGAAGTGCTGCCGGTGCTGGCGGCCAAGCATTGCATCATGCAGGCCAATGCTGAGCTGCACCAGAGCGTCCTGGCCAAGCAGAAGAAACGCTTCGGAGAGGAGATTGCTCGCCTGCAGGTACACAGATGTTACATGACATTTTGTCGTGGTCTCTCTCTACCTGAGACCTTTACCTTTACTCATAATCTGGGTACATTTATGTAGATTAAAACTAAGGCATGTTGATCAGCTTTAAAACCACACAGTATCAGAACCAGATTTTTACCTCTATTTTTTTCATCCTCTACCTGTCTTTCCCTCCAGCATGCAGCAGAGCTGGTGAAGACAGTGGCATCACGCTATGACGAATATGTGAGTGTAAAGGACCTGAGTGACAAGATCAACCGGGCCCTCACAGCCGCCAAAAAAGACAACGACTTTATCTACCATGATCGGGTACCTGAGGTCAAAGATCTGGAGCACATTGGCAAGGCAGCGCTGGTCAAAGCGACGGCCATCACACCTCCACTCAGCCAGAAGTTTACAGGTTAGAAGAAATATCACAAACTTTACACAGCATGATGTCCTTCATAGGAGGAACTAGGATGAAGGGGGCTCTCTGAAATGATCCTGATAAAAATATATTGGAAATATAGGATAATATCTAGGACAGGATCTTTTTAACCCACTAAATATGAGCTTAAAACCTGTGCCCAACTGTGTTTTGTTCCTTTTTAGCCACACGTTGCTCCTTGACGTGTCACTATCTCTTTTATTTTAGAAATCTTTAGCTTAAGTTAAGATTCTTTGTGTGGTCTCCCTTGATTTGTTCATGTACTGTTGCAAATGACACAGTTTGACATCAACACATCAGAGCCTGGCAGATGAGTGAAACGCTCTGTCGTAGACTCACTGAGGTTTAATGCTGAAAGATCTATCTTACTATTAGAATTTTTTTTTTAAATGCCTCACATCAAATTCACAAATCTAAGAAATCTGGTTTATTCTTTAGTTTTCTGATAAAACTGAATGTGATAAATAAACTGAATTAGGTCAGCTCTGATTCATTGTAGCTTTTTCAGTTGGTGCCTTCTGAATGTGACTTGTCTACCACATCTTATGAAACATAAGATGTGGTAGACAAGTCTGCGGTATTTCTTGTGATTTACTGTGATTTAGCTGGTGACTAAGTTTTAGTTATAAACTGAGTAAGAATTTGTGGCCAATTGTTTGAAATGACTTCCATGCTGATACAAAATCAAAAGAAGTGATTTATAAAACAGTGAGGTTTTGTTTCTCTTCACTGCCTGACCCTCTTTGTTCAGCACACTCCCATTCAAAGCCACTGTCCTAAACTTCATGGGCTAGCTTGCTTGATCCAACCCAGTTCATGTTCTCTCCTCCTCTTTCCTTAGACTTGTTTGAGAAGATGGTCCCCATGGCGGTGCAGCAGTCTATGAGCATTTACAACCAAAGGAAGGCTGAGACCGTGAACAGACTGGTGGGAACCATGAGGGAGGCGACTAATCTCTGCAACGGGTATGCTGTCCTCTGTCTGCATCAGCCCATGCTCCTGCAGCTGAATTTCTTTTCCAGTGAACACTTATTCAAGTGCTTGTGAATCCACGCCTGTATGGTTAATGAAAAATTCACAACATTAAAGTGTAGCAGGCTGCACTAAATGGATGGAGCCCTTGTGTTTTCTGTGAAGAGCTTGTGGTAGCAGTCAAGTATTTGTGACACGCTCTTTTAGGATGTTAACAGGTGCTTAACAGTTTGAGTGTTTTGCCCTTCAATGCTGGGCACAGAGCACTCGAAAACGAAATAAATCAAAAAAGCTTTTTTATTTATTTTTCTGGGATTCATGTGAAATTCCAGGATTTTGAAATGAGATGTAGCAAGTTGTAGAGCACACGAGCTCACTGACTTGCATTTCTGATGTGTGTCTGTCCATCAGGGTGTTGGCATCCCTGAACCTGCCAGCCGCTCTGGAGGATCTTTCAGGAGACTCTATCCCACAATCCATTGCTGAAAAGGCAAGATCCATCGTGCAGCAGGGAGGACTGCAGAGCATTGAGCAGCTTATCAAAGACCTGCCTGAGCTTCTGACCCGCAACAGAGAGATCCTGGATGAGGTCAGAGGAACAGACATGTACACCACACCGGATCTACATGACAAAATATGGATGACTCAGTTTAATCTAATCATACTTCAAACCATGAGTCCGTCTTAAAAATAAGAGTCACTTTCTTCTAGCAGCTTGTTTCTCATATGGCTTCTCTCTCTTGACGACGAAGCATATGAACGCAACGCTGCTCAGCAGCTTGTCCCGAATTTTGGAATCTGCCACAACCACCAGGAGAACACACGAATACTAAAAACCCCTAATGGTCCCTGGTGGCGGAAATCCCAAATCAGGATCCTTACTGAAAAAGACTAATCCACTGATCTTTGGGCCAAGGACTGTCAGTCCACCAGCTCCAGCCAACCTGCTTTTTACACATCTCGCTCACAAACACATAAACAGACATCAGGGAAAGCATAAAACACAAAACTGCTTCCAAATTCGTTGGCAGAGTTGAAAAGAACAAACCAAACTGTTCTAATTTCCCCCCAAAAAAGTATTTGTTGTGTTCTACACAGCCAAAGTAACTGAACTGAACATGAAATCAAAAAGTAGAAAAGTAGACTTCTGTTGCCTGTAAAGCAGGCTTTAAGTTATTAAGCAGCATTCTTTTATTTCATGCTTTAAACAGAGTGAAAATATGAAGAAAAAAATGTTTAAAAAGTTGAAGAAAATAGGACTTTGAAAAAACAACAGGGGTTTTGATTTTAAACTAACAGTTCATTTTATTCCTTGAGAAAAATAAACCAAAAAGTACTCAGACTCAAGAGTCGAGAGTTTGCAGCTCTTCTGTCTTCAGTAAATGCAAAATATGGCGCAGATGGCAGATATGAGGGCATTTTCACACACACACATACACACACACACTGGTGCTTTTTGGTTTTGCTGTTGTCAGACTAGTTACGCGGAAAGAGAAGAAACACATTTCTTCATCATTCATATGTGATAAGTGAAATAGTGTTCAGTGTGATTGTGTGTAGATGCTGATTCCTAACATCTAATGAGTGTGTGCTTGTTGTTTTTAGTCTCTGAAAATGTTAGACAGTGAAGAGGCGACAGACAACGAGCTGAGGACCAAGTTCAACCAGCGCTGGAACAGAACCCCGTCTGGAGACCTTTACAAGCCTCTTCGTGCAGGTACACACACAGAAACACTTTTCCTTTTTCCTCATGAAGTTTGTCTTTCTTGATTCTTTGACTCTGTTGACTCTATTCTTACCCCCTGTCTGCGCTCACAGAGGGAAATAACTTCCGTGGCGTACTGGACAAGGCCGTACAGGCTGACCAGGTGGTGAAAGACCGCTACAACACTCACTGTGACATGATCGCCCTGCTGTGTAAACCAGAGAACGAGCTCAATGCCGCCATTCCCTCTGCCAACCCCACCAAGACCCTGCAGGGCAGCGAGGTCTATCCCGTCTCTTCTTTTATTTTTACAAGGCTTAGATTTGAATAGTTGGAGGTTAGTTTTTCTGGGGGTGTTAAGTGAAATGTAGATGTACTTTGTGTGCCACATAACCACAGACAGAACCTCCCAGCGGACGCTGTGTGGTTTATGGCCCTGTCCCTCCTCCCCTCAGCGGCTCCATTTTTCATTGTGTATTTGCTGATTGTGCATCGTGCGTCACTGGGGAACTAAAATAACACAGCAAGCAGAACTTAAAGAAAGAGGACTGAAGGAATGTTTCCTCATAGCTGAGGTGTAAATACTCAAATAAAAATGTTGGTACAACTCAGTCATCAAAAAGGCAAGAGGTCAGGGGTCAGTGTGAGGAAGAGAACTGAAAGTTTTGAAGATTTTATTTGAGTCTTTAAAAACACAACTCACTGTGATCGATCTGTTCACTGACAGGTCGTGAACGTGCTGCGCGCTCAGCTCGCCCAACTGGACGAGATAAAGAAGGAGAGGGAGACCATGGAGGGAGAGATCAAGGCCGTGACCTTTGACATGTCTACCACCTTCCTGACAGCGCTAGCTCAGGACGGAGCCATCAGCGAGGAGCAGCTGTCCCTCCCTCAGCTCGACCAGATGTACGGCAGCTACAACCAGAGAGTGCAGGCCAGCCTCCGCTCGCAGGAAGAGCTGCTGGGGCAAGTTCAGGTAAACAAATGAGCTCACAGAGTCAGATACGAGTCATCGATTGAGCAGGAAGGTGACTCCAAAAATCAGCTCTATCATCTACGTGCAGCTCCACAGCATCCTGCCTAAAAATGACGACATGAAATATCTGTAATTAAACAAACCATTGGGAGCTTCTTCTGCAGGAAACTGTGGTTAAAGAGTCAGCAGACTGACGAGGTTGTTCTTCTTTACTCAGCGACTACAAGGGAAAGACCAATTACCAACCCGGCCAAGATAAAGCATTTCGAAAAAAAACAAAACTATTTTAGCGCTGATGATATCATTTTAAGTTGTAGATTACGATCAGGCAAATATCTTCAGATGAGACTTTTTCAAGATCACTTAGATAGTCCTCACGGTCTCTTTGATAAACATGTGCTGAAAGGCATTCAAACAAAGTTGAGTGTTGGAGTTTGTATTCTTCAAAATTTTGACCACAGTATTTTCACTTTTACTGTCAATGAATATTGGCTCCAAATATTGGTGATATCAGCCCTGAAAAAAAATATGTCTAGCTCTAGCCACACAGTTGTATTGATGACTTGCCTGTGTGGTTTGAAATTTTCTAACTTTATTTGAGGACTGATGATATCCAATAAAGACCCTGCAGGTTGTGATGTGAGGAAACAGAGAACAAAGTGTTCACTCACAGAACTGCAAAACATGCAGACAAAACTAAAGTTGTGCTCTATTGCCAGTTTACATTTCTCTGGAGTTCACTCTACCTCTGTATTTATTCATAAATATATATTCATAACATTTCTCTCTGTTTTTGAGCTTGATGTTGGGGCTCAGTCACAAAAAGTATTTATTTAAGTTCATGTTTTCAGTGAGCTGCAGCATTTTAATCTTAATTTCTCAAAGGCTTGAGAAATTTGATGAGTCTATTTATAAAAAGGCCGGGAAAAGTTGTTGTTTCTGCAGTCAAAACAAACACAACACCTGTTAAAGCAGATCACACAGTTGATGCAAAGTTCTTCAACTTAGAAAGTTTAAGAGTTTAGAGAACTTTTCTGGTGAATTGATAACTTACTTTTTTTGGGTAGAGGGACATTTGTGTCCAAAAATAACCCGTTTCATGTTTTCAACCCATGATCCCCTTCCAGACGGCTCACCAGGAGTTCAGCAGTCTGAAACAGTCCAACACGGAGGCCAACCAGAGGGAGGAGGTCCTGAAGAAGCTCGCCTCCGCCCATGACAGCTACGTTGAGATCAGCAGCAACCTGCGTGAAGGCACCAAGGTACTCGCTCAGCACAACACGTCAGCACACACCTGCCTCAGCCAGGAGGAACTGTACTGCTTTAAAGAATGTTTTGTGGGAAGCTTCAACTTTTGTGTTGTTCTTTTTGTTCGTGAAGGTAGTTTGCAAACTGGGTGATTTATTTTTGTCTCCTTTTTCTTCTTCCCTCCTCAGTTTTACAACGACTTGACAGAAATCCTGCTTAAGTTCCAGAATAAATGCAGCGACATAGTTTTTGCTCGAAAGACAGAGCGGGATGAACTACTGAAGTATGTACTTTTACAGCTTTGGTCTGTTTGATCAGTGACAGTCATACTTGATAATTAAAATGTCAGAGTGGATTTTCTGTAAGAATATATTTTCACAAGCTCATGTTCTGATTTTTAACACTTGAGACCAACAGAACCATTTATTGAACAACTTTAATTAACAGATCTTTAATTTCTCTAAGAGATTGCACTAAAAATTAGTAAAACAATTAGATTGTCAGTAAGAAAAATTTCACCTTTCTGTATTAATGGTGTCATTTTGTGTTCAGGGAGTTACAGCAGAGCATTGCCCGAGAGCCCAGCGCTCCATCCTTCAACGTTCCTGCCTACCAGAGCACCCCAGCAGCTCCCGCCGCAGCCCCCGCTGGCCCTGCTGGCCCCACCCCTGCACCAAGGACTGTCTTTGTAAGCTACTGCACTCAAAAAAAAGCACCACAGAAAAAGAAGAAGAACTGAGGCTGATGGTGATGTACTGATCTGTCCACTCTGTGTTTCTTCCCTCGTAGAATCCTCAAGTCCCGCAGCAGCCCCAGGCCAAGCCCAACCCCCCTGCCAGGCCTCCTCCACCCAGCTTCAACCCTCAGGCAGCCGCCACCACCCCCACCAACACACTGCCCACTGGGCCCCCACCTGGCAACCCACCACCTGTGGCCCCACCGACACAAGCACAGGGGCCTCCTTACCCCTCTTACCAAGGCTACCCAGGGTGAGTCATCGTCACAGCATCTTCATCAGTTCAAGAAATTCACACAATGAAGCATGTTGATCTGCTCAGATACAAAACATTGGACGACTCTTCCTAAATCTAAAGAATAGTTTGATGTATTGAGAAAAATACTTCAAATGTGGGCACTGTAGTTTGTAAATGTGTTCTCTCTCCTGTGCTGTCCCTGCAGATATTACCAGATGCCTATGGGCTACAACCCTTATGCTGCCTACGGCCAGTACAACATGCCCAACATGCCCTACATGCCCTACCAGGCCGCTCCAGGACAGGGAGGATACCCAGGAGCCCCTCCTGCGGGACAGCCTTACCCCGGCTACCCCCAGCAGCCCCCCCAGCAGCAGCCATTCTACCCTCAGCAATAACTCTGCTCTTCATCTCCTCATCCCTCTTTTCACCATTTAACACCAAATAAAAAGTGCCCCCCAGCAATAACACTTAACCCCCTCCCCTCTCATCTTTTGTTTCTCCACTAACAGCAGCTTTAGAAACCTGAGTGAAAGGTGACGTCAGAGCTGATTCGCACTTATCGCTGATTCTCTTCACTCCTCTCCATTTTTTTTCTAAATCATGTCTTGCTGTGTTCTGACGCCGCTTTTCTTAAACTCTTGAATTTCACGATGCACTAACCCCTTCATTTCCTGTGATTGGGTTATTTTTCATGTAGTCATTCTCTAAAAGTTTGATTACCAGTTTAATCTGAAGACCTGACAGGTTTTCACTGATAACTGACTCTTTGTGCTGCACTGCTGTACAACACTCATAGATGCACAGGATCCACGGATGTGTCGTGGGTGAGTGCATCAGATGGGCAGATGGATGGTCATTACTAGTCACCACACTCACTCGACCAACCCCTAGTGCTTCTGTATCGACTATATTCCTATTTTTGTAATGGATACTGCTGCCTCGCTGATGTATAAACCTCTAAAAACAGATGGCCTGTAGGTTTTCTAATGTAGATGAAGACTGTTGAGAGATCTGCTCTCTTTTCTTTCTTTCTTTCGCTCTTTTTCTCTCTCATCCAGGGAATGTTGATATATTTCTGTGTTACAATCAGAGGCTGTAAAAGTGGGAGAAATGGTTCTATGATATAAATATATGTATAAATAAGACTCTGTACGTGGTTAACCGAGACACTCTATGTGCTGCACTCTCATGCTGTTTGTGTTTATTTTTACTCCTCAGCTCTAATGTGATTAAAAAAACAACTGCCATGCAGAATCTACCGTGTTTGAATGTTGAATGTCTTTATTATGTCCCTGTGTGTTTTCATCAAACTGTGGAGGTTTGTGCTGCCACCAGAAGAGGGCACTCCTGCAGCTCTCAGAGGGAGCAACTGCCGCCACCAAGAAGCAGATCACCTGCCATTGTTGCTCTCCTCAACCAATCCCAGACAGAGTTTTCCCATCCGACTAATCGGACGCCTTTTGACCTCCTGAAGCATCAGGGGCAGATCCCATTTAGACGACATGCAAATTACGTTCCAGCGAGGTCGTGATCTCATCCAATCATATTTCCCCGCAGGTGATTTCTCCATAGACAGATTTCATCCGCAGATATTTATTCAGTGTCAGGAGACGCTAATGATTTCACATATCTCCTCCCTACGTGTGTGTGAGTGAGAGTGTGTGTGAGTGTGTGTGTGGCAGGGAGGCAGATGGCAGCACAGTGTGATGTCTGGAAGGATGCATGGAGATGTTGGCAGAGAGCTGCTGGTCCCCTGCCTGCATCCATCACTCCACCTCTCTCCATTTTGCCTTCTCTTCTCTTCGTCTAATCTGTCTTCTGGAGCTCCTATCAGCTTTGAAAAACTCACCATATTTCACTTCACTTTCCCCCAGCACTCTCGCATCCTTTGTTTCCCTTCCTATCACACTCCCTATCATATTTTTCTTTGCTCTTAAGCCTTTTTTTTTTGTAATGCCACCTGTCTTTTTATATCCTCAGCTGCTCTTTCTCATCCATTTTCCCCCCTCTCCCCTGGCTCGTCTGTTTTTGCTTACCATTCGTCTGTCCTTGCCATCCAAGCTGCAGAGTCTTTGGCAGCGACTTGTCTTCACTGGTCAGTATCTCTTGGCTCATAAGCGTCTCATAACATCACGTCAGTCTCCTTTGAGTGTGTGTGTTTGAGAGTGAAACTCACAAGGAAGGATGCACTCGTTTAATCAGATCTAACAGCTCACATCTCCTTCTGGAAGTAACACAACAAGTACACACTGCCATGTTTCTTTCGCTCGCTCCCTCTCCATCTATCTGTCTATGCAGATCTGTTGCTGCCAAAGCCAATTGTAGCTCTGGATGTGTTTATCAAAGGTGTCTGTGCGTCTCAGGCGCTTAATTTTAACAAGACGTTCTCCACCAGAGGAGTGTCATATTTTAATTGGTCTGAAACAGAATAAAGGCAGCGAACAGAGCACTGCACTGACAGGTATTAATTACCTTCTGCCTAATGGCTCCCAAACTCAGCACTCAGCCGTATTGGTGCTTGCACTATCTTTACTCCCCCACTCTTTTCTCCCATCGCTTTCCTCTCCTCCTCACCATGTGTTTATCTAAAATAAGAATTAAACAAAGGAATCATTTGGCTCTAATCATGATAAAACTAAATAAAGTATGTGATATGGGAAATGTACTCCACTTACAATGACTTTCAAACAACAGTTCCTGCAGCAATCTGGGCTCTACCTCTGTTCAGACATGAAAATTTGAAGTAGCTCAATGAATAGACATCAATAAATTAGAATAAAGGTTGAAAGAAGAAATAAAAACAACACAATTGTAAAACGATAAATGGGGGCTTGGATTGTAGATATTTGCAGGTATTAGAAAACATAAAACACATCTACAGTTAACCTTACCAGAAGCATTTGATTGACAGTAGTGGCATGGCTATGTTTTTGTACACAGTTTATATACGTAGATAATAAAAGTGATTAAACTCAAAAGATTAAAGCTCCTGTAAGGAACTTCCTGAGTGTGTCGATTTTGGCACCCTCCCTCGTTTAAATAGTGGTACCTTTTAAATCTTTGCCTGTATCGTCTTGTAAAAGTGCAGGTTCTGTTTTCATGACGTAAAGTCTCATGATGCTGTCCTCCTTTTTTTTCAGAATTATATACATAATTTCTATCTTTAATTGGCACATAAAGAACCCTTAAAAACACATGGGGAAAAGAAAAAAAATATTATTTTAAGATTTCTTTCAAGTGTTTTGTGTAAAGTTTTGTCATGCGTCGGCATTTTGGCAATTAAAGCGGCATTTAGCTTCATTCATTCAGACAAGTTAGCGTTCTTTTAACACTAAATTTAAACTGGGAGCTGCATAAAAATGTCCAGTTGTCCTCAGGTCAATCGACAGAAACTATATTATAACATGGGGCCAACTCCTATCAAGTTCTGACCGTTACAGAGCTCCTAGTGTTTTGGGGTTAAAAGTGACTAAGCCAACAGGTGACTCTCAGCCAAACCTGTCAGCATTGGTCAGCTGATAGTCACCAGTTAACATGGTCACTCTTTACACTGGATCACACAGAACTGTGGATAAGTTTTAATATCTGGAACCGAAATTAGTGATTTATCAGTGGAAACAGTTGTTCATAGGAAAATGACAAATGCTGGGGAAGTTAATAATGATAAATAAATGCAACTGGTAAAGCTCAAAGTAGGTTTGAAGTTATGATAAACTACTTTCAGTCAAAGAAGTTTGCTGCTATATGCACAAAGTAAATGCTAAATGTTTGAAGCCTCCAGCTACTGAAAGTCCAAATGAAAGAGCTGCAAGCACACCTTAGCTGGCAGTTCAAATGTATAAATGAATCTTCAAACACCTTTTTTCTTACGGCATCTATTACGCAGACAAAATATAAACTAATACAGAAGATGTCCAAGACATCAGTGTGAGAAATACGACTTTTGAAAGACACTGACTGTGTGATTGCTGACGTGATGCTGCTTTGATTTGAAATGCACAGATGGACTGGCACTTTTTTATTTTTCTAAGTCTTTTATCAAAATAAACTATTGTTTTACAGTTGCTTTGGAGGCTAATTTTCTGTAGATCAGCAACAGCATCCACTCCAATGTTTGGTGATACCCAGTGATGTGTTTAATTCTGACTAGAAGGTCGATACCAACGCTTATGTAAGTTTCATTACAACCCTGTATGTGTACAGTTATTCTGGTGCAGTATCTTCTGTCTTTACTGATATTTTTTGATTTTCTACAGGTTTAAATGAGCTAAATAAACAATTTGAAAACAAGATGGGAAGTCAAGGAGACACTTGACTTCATTTGGTGATATAATCAAGGTTCAGCTGAGAAAAGGTTTTTGATTCACTGCATTTTTAAACTTGCTCATAGTCATTTTATCTTGATACCATTAAAAAAAAAAGAAATGTAAGCCTTTCATCTGAAGCAAAGTGTACAGATGCTCTGGCTGTCGTCCTGCTTGTCGTCTATCTTTCATGAAGTGCACTGTGAAGTAGAAATGTGAGAATCTTTAAAAAAAAAAAAAAGTAAGAATGACATAGTGCTGAATCTCATTTATGGTGTTAATTTGATCAGACTTAACAGCTTACAAGTTGCCAGTATCAGAGCATGTGCGTTGGCTGATAATTTTGCCTTGACGATACAGCTCTAAAGCCGTGCTATGTGCATTTTTTTTTTAATTTCTTTCTTTTTTTTCCCATAGATGCGAGATGCCTGAAATAGCGCTGATTGACAGGTATAGAGACTCAGTTACTATAACAACTACCTCCTGGCTCTCATGAGCACTTCTCTCTCTCTCTCTCTCTCTCTCTCTCTCTCTCTCTCTCTCTCGCTCTTTCTCTCTCTCTCTCTCTCTCTCTTTCCGCCCCCCTCACCTCTTCTCCTTTCATTTTCTTTTTACCAGTTCTCTCTTTCTTTTTTACCCCTCTCACCCCCTCACTATGTGCATGTGTGGGTGTAGAGGGAAGAGATTATGAAAAAAGAACTCGACTGCAATATTCCTTCGCACGGAGATGTTTGTGTTGGGAGATAGAGCGGCCTGGCACTAGCTATTGGATCTAACCTGTGTGGGTGAGGGTAGGCGAGAGTGGGAAGATGAAACATGCTTATACAACACGGGCAAATAAGCCTTTTATATTCTTTTCGTGTTTCCTTTTCTGTGCTTGCTCCTCTGTCAGGTTGAGCTGCTCTGCTTGTATAATCAAGACAGTCCAATGCACTCTGTTCCTGCCAGGGGTGTCAGACTTGGGGGGAAGGGATCTGAGTGTTTGTCCCCATGGAGAATGTCTTTGCATGGGTGCTATAATTTTGTACAACGCCTCTGATTCCCTTTACACGTGTGTTTTTGTGTATGTGGTGTCACTGCATGCCTGCACAAACTTGTGTCAGCAAGTGGCACAGTGAGGCCGCCAGATATGACGAGTGAATTTCAAGCACAATCGGATCTCAGAAATGACACCAGAGACTGTGGAGCGTCAGAGAGTGTGTGCGTGTATTTGTGGGAAGAAGACAGACGTCACTGGTGCCACCTGTTTTGGTGGGACTAAGGCCAGACACACACACACACACACACTTGCAGACAGCCAAGCAGAGGTCAAAGCAATCTCTTAACATAGCATTAATGATATGATTTACTTAACCTTCTTACGATCCAGCTCTCTGCGCCCCCCCCTCCCCTCACTGTCCCTGCCTCTCCTTTCATCTCCCCGTCTCTGAGTCATCACACAGGGTGAGAGGTCTGAGGAAAACAAGCTGCCAGAGTTGGACATGCCATAACAATGCAGCACCTGTCAGAGTGTGTGTGTGCGTGTGCCTGTGTGTGTGTGTGTTTGTGTTTGTGTGTGTACCTGTGTGAGTACATGTGCAAGCAGCTGTCTCAGAGCGTCTGTCGTGAGGAGAACGGAGGGAACATTTCCAAGTCCTACTGTAAATACAGGCCATCCATGTCACTGTGTGTGTGTGTGTGTGTGTGTGTGTGTGTGTGTGTATGCGTGTGCATGTGTGTGTGTGTGTGAGTTGGGGCTGTCTTCAGAAGCTGCTCTGCCACTTCTTTATTGATTGGTTGCCTCACTTCATGGCAGGAAATGAGACGGCAGGTCTCGACACCTGTGTGACCTCAGCTGCAGAGAGCTTCTCTTAATGATCTGAGCTCGGCTGCCTGGGTCTGGTGCTGCTGCTGGCTTAGACCTGATCAATAGCACACCCATCAGCCTCTTACTCCAGAGACAGATAGCCTGAGAGTGTGTGTGTGTGTGTGTGTGTGTGTGTGTGTGTGTGTGTCCCAGATTCAGTTTTGACTGCACTTGTAGAAGTAGTAGTACATTGAGCAAACAGCTGTACAGCAGGTTGTTGTGTTTAACAACTCTCTATATACATATTATTGTTTGTTTTTCAGATTTTTCATTTCTCAAACAGAAGACAGTCACTTCATAGGTGTCACATGATACTGTGTAATACAAACTGTAAAGATGAAATTACTTCAAAACCTTTTTGTTGTGGATTCATGTGTTAGAGTCTTTTTTAGATCATTGATGTAAACTTGTGCAGATACCGTCCGCGTGGTGAAGACTGAGGAAAATTTCTGCCCCGTTCACATGGCAAAAAGGCGATAATTCAGAATTAATTAGGCAAGGATACACGAGGGGGAGGCGCAGCCCATAATAAGACATTAAAACAGGATGGGATCTGGTATCCAAGTGCAGGGTATCCATAGAGACCGTTGCTATGGCGGAGAGAAATCTCACCTCATTAGGAACAAATATAAATAGCCCTGCGACTCAGCTTATGGTCATGATGCCCACGGCTCAGGGAACGGGCTCAGAGGCGTCCGGGTCAGTGATACAGGATGAGAGTCAGGATGAGGTGAAAGAGGGAGTGATGAATAAAAGACATGTTTGAGGGAATTAGAAGGAAAGAAGAAAGGAAGGGAGGGAAAGATTGAGCCAAGTCTGATGGAGAATTAGTGTAGGAAGAAGACAGAAAGAAAATGAGAAAATTAGGATCAAAATCTGTCTGATGAAACTCTTTTTTTTGTCAACTTGTTTGTTTTGACTCTTCAGATTAGAAAGCTTGAAGACCTCGAAGAGCTGAAATCCATTCAATAAAACGCACATTTTGAGTGATGAAGTATGAGATGAAGTGAGTAAAACTGAATGCCTATGCACCGTGCTTCTCACTGACTTAACAATATGAGACGAAACCAGGAGAGACCCAAATAACCATAATGAGATGTATGAATGACTTTTCTGTCTCCATGAACTGACTTTTGCAGAACCAGCATTTTCTTTTTCCCAGCGACGTGCATAATGAGCGAGGAGGAAGCAGGAGAGGATGGCAGGAGTTGTGGGAGGAAAGATGGGAGTTGTGGGTGCTGACAGCCTTATGAGGAGACAGATGGGAGAAAAAAGAAAACTGAAGATATCAACCAACAGGTCTGAGCCTGTACAGGTACACACACACTGCAGTGCACCAGTTTTACTTCTGCTCATCCCATTACTGACCATCAGGGGTCCTGAACGAACTTCATCTGCTTGCACTGGGCTCTATACTTCCTGTCTTTTAGTTTCTTTTTCTGTTTCCTTGCAGCGGTTGTGGTCATGTGCGCCTTTGACATTTATTCACCAACTTTCAGTGACGTAAAATAAAGTTCCCCACTGAAACCACAAAATGAAGCTGATGTCTTTAAGAATGATGTTCATAGATGTGAAGTAAAGTCATTAGCTTTCTGACTAAGGATTAGTCATAACACAAAGAACTATTCCTCTTTGGATCAACCCAATTATTGACTGAGTCATGAAAGTGTGAAAACAAAGTAAATCAAATTAAAGGGAAGAAATCTGACAGTGACTTTTTGTGTTTCCGTTTTCTTTTTGTCGTCAATATTTTACCCTTGGTTTTAAACATAACAAAAATACATCCATAAGAGATTAAGAATGAAAACAAATGAGAGGAAAAGACACAAAATACACATGGAAAATATTTTATAACAACCTCAACAACTAATACCAAAAAAAAAACTGTCACTCTTTAACCTTAAGGGTACCATCACACATACTTTGGGATCTTGGAAACTTTCAGAAATGAGAATCAGGATTTGAAATTTACAACAAAACTAGATGCCACTTCATTTTTTCATAATTCAAAAACCAAAAAATTGATCAAATTTTTGTTGTCAATACTGAGACTTTGTCAAGTTGACATACATTACCGATTTATTCTGACATAGAATTTCAAGTTGAAATATATTCTATAGTTGAGACAATGCCAACTCGTAGTTTAATGTTATCACAACAACTTCAGAAATCTTTTGTCATATTGACAGAGAATAATATGCTAGAACAACAAATGTGCAAAATCGCATTTTACAGTACATGAAATAGATAAAAGCCACAAAAAATTGTACATCACCTGATCAAAAAGCTATACTGGTTCAATATTGTAGGATGAAGGTTGAATACAAACACAGTACAAATTAATGCGAGCTGAGGATGAGGTGACATGAAGAGTTTGAAACCTTTTTTTGTGTAGATTTCTGAAATTATGTTCTCCTGACTTAGAAATGCAAGAGAAAAGTTGTTTACAAAAGAAGAAGAAACTGTCAGTGACAGCTGAAAGTCGGCTTAGTGACATAACAAATAAAGAGTCTGTGGACTGTTGGTTACAGTCTTCTCCCAAACATCAGAAATCTATTCATTTACAGGAAGTAGGCGTAATTATAACACAACACTAGAACATAACAGCAACCTCCTTATGAATGTTAATTACATTCAAACCGATGAGATAAAGCAATTTAAATGTTAGATTATACTCAAGCTTATGAGGAAATTTCCATTGTGAATGCAGTGCAGTGTAGCCTTTGCAGAATTCAGACAAACTCATGGGTCAATTAAGAGAGAAAAAGCAGAGAGACTCCCACCTCTCCATGCAAATAAACCTTAAAAGCTTGTGGCGGCTTTCTGTTCTTCAAAGCTAAATGGTTTCCTCCGCCTTTGTTGTGAACAGTGTGTTTTCAACTCAGGAACAAAGGTGTCTGCAGCTGAAAAGATGAAAACTGCGACAACTGATGAAGATGGTATAGAGTTCAGACGCACGTTTGTGTGGGCTGTCTAATTGAGGAGATTGTTTGATTCCTCTCCCTCTGCGTTCTCTCTCTCTCTCTCTCTCTCCATCTCTCTCTCTGAAGACCTGTCAAACTCAGCAATCAGTGGAAAACAACGTGCAAAGAGAGGATTGAAGGAGCAGTGGAGGGAAAAAGTGATGGAAAAAGACAGCATTTAGGAAGAGAAAAGGAGGGAGTTCACGCCCACTGCCTAAAGAATTGAGAAGACGGGAGAAGAAGGAGGAGGAGGAGGAGGGGAAGAATGTGTGGAGGAAGCAGCATGTTGAGTGCCAGAGCTCATCAGTCTGTCAAACATCCGTTATAGACCACAAACCCACACAGACATGGCTCTGCTGAGGTCTATCACTTCACAGGTGCACCTCCTTCACCCTCACACACTTTCTTATATGCTCCCAAACTGTGTATATAAAATATATGTATCTTTGTGTGTGTGTGCATTTGTGTGCGTAGGTGGCCACGTTTACGCACACAAAGTTTAAGCCTTGTCCACAGCATCTTGGGTGATCCACTGTGACTCACTGTCATTGATCAGAAAATATATCTAGTCAGGTGGATTCTTCATAGCGATGCTTCCTTCACCCCTCTCCTTACCGTTTTAGCACAATCTGAGTGCGCACTCTCAGCCCAGCCCACGTTTGAACCCATAATATTCCTCACAGTTTTGTACCTCTGACTGCTGACGCACTGCATCTAAATCCATCATCCACTCTCCCCATGGGGGTTATATCAGGGGGTTTGATTTTTACCTCAGGTGCCCCCCAGATAGACATGCAGTTTGATGTGCAGGACGTTAAATGAGGTTAATGTTCTGTGTTTCTATTGTGGGTGGGAAATGAGGCAGCGAGAGATACCTCTAATTAGTAGAGTCAATCCTCATGAAATCAGTGAATTGTTCCACTGAAGCCCTCTCTAAGGGTCCCTCCTATATCCTGTACTCTACCCTGTGTTTAACTCCCTCTGTAAGTCCTCACACTGGCTTCATTAATGGCTCCACATACATTTGTGAGAAATTTTCTTGTTTTTGATTCAAAACAGCAGTGACATCTGACTGCATCCTACCAATGAGAGCTGTGATACCAGTGTTGCGAATGTAAGCCCTGTTGTGATGCAGAATAGTGGCTCTGGGTGGATCATGGACTATTTTAAGAAGACCTTTCATTATCAAACCCAGTGGTCTCTGTACATATACACTGTGCCTTTGCTTTTCTATGTTTTACTTTGTTCAAACCCAGGGCTTGAATAAACCTATTGAGCCATTTACAGTCTGATTAACAAAGTCCCGAACATCTGCTGGATGAATAAGTTAACCTTAGCGCCTGTGGTTGCACCTGATCTTTGTAATTTTTAGAGATTTTACACTCAAAACTTAATTTTTCACAGATCTCCATAAATTGTCATCCATGCTCCCCTAAATTGATGGACTGTTATTTAATCCATTAAATTCAGCTCCATTCAAAGTCATTTTAATCCACAGTTGTAACCTGAAATCAAAGGTAAAAATTCACGGGGGGTTGATGAGATTCTCTATAACAGAGCTTATCCAATGTAATATAATATGGGGGATCATGTTTTTGAGAAGTATTTCTCTGTATTCCAAAAAGGACAGCTGGATAAGATATCCAAAAGAATTCAATTATAAGCCTATCAAATTCCAACAACTCATTTTAATATAGTTTTTATATCACTATATTGCAAGGAATCAAACTTTCTTCCCTCTAATCACAGTTTTCTTGCTCAGTAAGAATTCAAACCACTGCAGGATGGCATCCAACCAGATTGTACAATATAAATAACTCCTGTTACTGTAATGTGTTAAATACCTGAGTCTGATTGGTTAAAACACAGCTTCCAATGGCATCAGCAGATTTTATAGCAAATCATTTTTTATCATTAGAGTACAAAACTTCCAGTTTATACCATCAGTGACCTGTCACCTACAGAGAAAGTAAAGGGGGCAGAAAACTGCGCAGAAACTAGCAAGGGATGTCAAAACACACCAAAAGAGACATCGACCTAATTAAAACGACAGAAAACCACAGAAAACACAAACTTCTTTCAGTACTGGCCATGTTGCACGGCTGGTTGAGTGGGGAATGCCGACAGAAAAAGTTTGAGGTAAGAGGATGATTTACAGGTAATGCTGCATCTTAGAAGAATGTTAAGAGATAAAAGCCAGTGTTTTGACCTTAAAGGGACTGTGAGGACTTACGATGTGATCTTGAAAAAGTCTCATCCCTAGATGTGTGATTTATCATAATTTAAAACTTAAAATGAGATGATCAGTGCTAAAATAGGTTATTCGGGAAAAAAAAAACAAATAAAAAAACCCACCAAACTCTATGACAACGCTGCACTAGCTGACAAAGTTTAGCAGTGAGAAGAGAGAGTTGCTGTTGTTTATTGAGCAGTAATAGTGGAAATAGGAGCTTGGACTGTTTGACAGAAACAGAAGAAAGCTAAATGGGAGTGTGATAGAGTACGGGCTAAAGGCTAAAACATGGGTTAAGCTGTTTGCGATAGTGTTAATTCTAACCCACATGAGGCAGTTATACTGCAGTGATCTGTTCAAAATCTATCCATAAAATGAAGAGTCAGGGTATGTTTGCTCTTAAAGCCTTACGTTCCAGCAATTGTCATGTCTCAAACAACAGCGCTACGTAAATGTTGGTAAATACACAACCCCATTGCGTAGTATCCAGTGAAAAGTTGTCTTAAAGTAAAATCGTGTCAAAAGAAGATCTGCTCTCCAAACCGAAAACAAAACTAGCACTTGCCTTGGTTCATCGCGACAGTGGGGAGCAAAGGCTTATGGGAAGTCTTTATTGCTACCACTAATGCTAGCTTTCCAGTAACTCCTCACAACTGGTTTAATGTAAGTGAAAGTAAAGTGCAATATTCACCAACCAGCATGGAGCCTGAAGTTTATACTATAATAGTAGTTCTACAAAATACAGAATCTGAGTAATTATGTTTTTAGCTGCACGGAAATGTGTTTTTTACTCTGCAAATGATACATTTTAAATGGCCCAAATGTTCAATCAATACTTATTGGCTACATGTTAATAGCACTAGTTGATAGTCAGGTAAAATGTGAGACGATTGGTAGTGAAAGGTTGGTTATGTGAAATATAACCTTGTCAGTGTGTCTCATCTCACACTGGAGAAATTTAGTATAACTACACAGACTTTGTATAACCCCTAATATGTATTTCTTAAAAAATATGACAAAAACAAAGACAAAAATAGTATAATGATGTTTTGGTGAGGTGAGAGAAAGAATGCTTTAAAGTGGTTTTGAAAAAATAACCAGAGTCAGAGGACAAACCGTATGATTGAAGACAGCCATACTACTCCATTCCTTTGTGGCATTCACTGTACATGTAGTTGAACAGGAGTCAATTTATCTATATGATACACAGTAGAAGCAGTAAGTATAAATAGTGACCAACTTTTAGATAATGTTAACAGCTAAATATATCCAGTTATATACAGAAGTGCTACGCAACATTTAAATGTTAAGTTTGACTTTATAGAGTGTCCAGACTCTTCATCAGTATACAGTTTCCATCTGTATTTTCATTTTATTGCTTTAATGTTGACAGAGTGTATCATTTGAGTGAGTAAGCCTTGAACTCAGCAGGATAACCTCATTTGAATAGGAAAGCTGGCGGTCTGTTGCAAACATCTTGAAGGCTATTTTTCTTATCCAGAGCCATGGTTCACATGAAAACAAAATCATAAAAATTATGTATTCTTAATTAGAATTAATGAAGCCTAAAAAAGGGGCTGCTCTGTGGAGTCTCATTCGGGTGAAGAAGCAAAGGAGGAGGTCTATTTGTCTGTTTCTTGTCTGTGGCTGTCTAGTCACCCGGCCACATGCTCCATCATAGTTTAAATATTCATAGCCTTCCCTCTGAATATTCATGAGGCGCACATTAATATTTATGAGCTTCACTTGTTGAGGTGTCACTCGATCTCTTGTGCACACATGCACACGCAGATTTTTGCACACACTGATGATCAAAGGAGAGATCTATGTTGACACAGGGCCGATTCAGAAGTGCTGGTGTCAGTTACTCTGGAGCCGTGATGTCATGGTAAATAGAAACTATGACCTTCAGCTTGTACTCCAACCACATAACACCTCCAGAAACCACTAACAAAGTTATTTAAGGGAAATGTGTCCTGTTTGCTTTATTGCTGAATGTCGGTAGAGACGAGGAAGACCAGGAAATCAAAGGAGACGACCTATCAGCTTGTCATGCTTTTGAAACCGCAACCTCATTTACTTTATACATTAAACAAATCTTCATCAAAGCATTTTTCTTTTAAATGATAAATTTGGAAGTTAATTTTATTCCTCCATGTAAATATGAACACAGAATATAAAATTACCTTCAACCAAACCTTGGAAATATAGACCCCAGCTAACAGTAGCGAGCAGGGCTAACATTTCATTCATACATTCATCTACAAACAAAATGGAAAAAGTTATTTTGATTACTTTTTTTAGTTAAAAGTATTCTCAAAAACTATAAATATTCCAAACTTTTCCAATGTATGCATCTCCATCACTCATGATGCTCCTCTATTAGTTGCTAGCTTGCTAAATCGTTAGCCTCAGTTTTCCTGTACAGAAACTTTGTTTTCAGTGACTTGAATCAAACTTGATGTAGCTTTATTTCTGTTTCATTGTTTGGACAGCACCACCTTTACAATCTCACTTTATACAGTAAGCAAGCATAGAAAGTTGTATTTCTGAACATGTTTAACTCTCTAAGGAATTAAATGTAGCATTTTTCCTAATTTCTGCTTTTAAAATTCCAAATAATGTAACTTAACAACTTCACCCCAAGTGAATAAAACTTAAACTTTTTACACTTCATGAAAGCAAACTCTGCCTGATCCATAAACACAGCTCCTTTGACCTCATGTCACTTCATGACTTCATCTAACTCAGTCTTTGGTGACTTTCTTGATTGATGGACCCTGTTGGTAGATAGTACATAATACACTCTAAATAGCAAACAATGAGAAATGAAAAGTTCTCATTGAGTTATTTATAAAGTGATGATTGAGTAACACAGACCCGGTCTTAGTCACTTCTGTAATGAGACAGTGAAACTATATCTTTACATCTAATGTGTTTGTAAATGAATATTTGCTGTAATATGGATTGGATAAATGGTATGCTTATATGGTTTTAGTGTTCTTACCAAAGGAGATACTGTTTACCCTTTACTGCCTCCTTGATTGGAGGGGCCTCTCTAATCCCACTTCCAGTCAGATCTTTAAACAGACATCTCTGCGCCTCACTGAAGCTCTGGAACTGATGTAACAGTATGACACACACACACACACACACACACACACACACACACACACACACACACACACACACACACACACACACATAAAATACAGTCAGCTGTGCACTTTCTAATAAGGGGGGTTTATATAACTGGCACAACTGTGCCAGTATTTCTGTGCACGCGCAACGGGAAACGAGCATCGTTTAGTCTCTGAGCAGAGTGCACACATGCCAGTCTTTCTGCCAAAACTGGCAGACAGCAGGTGTGACTGTGCGTGTGTGTGTGTGTGTGTGTGTGTGTGTGTGTCTTTTAAAGTCTACTTTTAAGAACGCATTTGAGATTAAGTGCACACCAGTTGTCTTTGGATCAGTGATTGAAGGTTTGTCTAAAGTCAAGTAAAGTCAAAGTTTATTTTCATCACACATTTAGAACAACCACAAGCACCTGTGCTGTACAAACTTCAAACATGATACCAACAAATGGGAGCAAGGATTCAAAAGTGTCTCAGGACTAAGCAGTACTAATGTTTAGGGTAAACTGTTCTACATGATGGGAACTGCCACTGAAAGAGCTGTCACCTCTGGTGTTTTGCTGAAACTTGGAACATTCAAAAGCATCTGATGTGTTGACCTCAGTGCTGGCTGAAACATAGTGCTCCAACAGCTCAGGACAGGAATGCAGTTACAGCCTGTGAACTTTCAAAAAAGTTGTAGTATCTCAAACTGGATACTCAAACTGACAGGAAGCCAGTGAAGAAAGACCAGTTCTTAAATTTGGCTACATTTAAGCACAGTGGAAAATTATTTCGAGCATGTTAATCCAGAGTCATTGAAACATGACAAATCAGAATGTGTGTGCTGAGACAGAGGGTGAGAGAGAGAGAGAGAGAGAGAGAGAGAGAGAGAGAGGGAGTGTGATGCACACACATAGAAATGTCTGCATGCTTTCAGGTGACGCACATCCTGAGGCCTGCGCTCCTTCATCTGCAGTATGTGGTTACAACATAGGCTGTTTTTTTCTCCCTCTTTTTATCCACCAATAGGTCGTATACATTTTAATAGATCATTGCATTTTCTTCTCACAATTTCTACACCAACCACCAAAACTTTGAAGATGATGCCAAAAACCCCCATTATACTCTAATAAAATGTAATAACATAACATCTGACATGTCTATTACAAAGTTTTATTTAAATGGAGTCCAAGTAGAAGCTGAAAGCAAAGTGACATTCACAGTTTTTTAATAAAGAATATCCAACAACTCAGCTCTGAATCCTCAGGATTAATGTTAGGTCTGTGGGTAACAAATGAGAGACTGCCAAATCTTATCAAACTCTAAAAGTCTGGCCTTTAACAAGAACAGTTTGCTTTTTCAAGTGTTGGTTTATTCATTAACACATTATTTAACCATGGGAGCTTCTTATTTTCCTGCAGAGAAACAAATTTAAAGGTGATTAAGTGGTGAAAACTGGTTTTCTACTTTTCTTAAATGATAGATTCAGTTCTGAGATTCCTATAACCATTAAAACACTGTTGAGTTTAATACAGACATTATAACTACTTCAGGAGGTGTTTAAAAAGTTCACACAAGTAATTTATTACCTTGGGACAAGTAGCTTTGCCTCCTCCAGGCTACATTTATCACACATCTGGGCTTATATCTTGTGTAATTCAGTGTTTGAGTAATGGTGTCTGTGAATGACTGAACTGAATGAGAAAAGAATTAATGGAATAAGAATGGATTTGCCCTCAAATGTCTTCACACGGATATTCATTCCCAGTCATTCTCATATTTGGTCCAAATTGCTTTGGTATAGACATTTGTTTTCAGAAATATTGAGCAACCACAGAAGATGTTTGTGGGGCAAGATGTGTCAAAACAGAAGGGTGAGAACAGACAGAGGTGAAGCCCTTTCATAAGAAGCTGTGTGGGTGTGAAGGTAGTTTCTGGTTCTCAAAACATGAAGATGTTTTTCAAGTAATGTTCAGCCAAAGATGACTGTAAGCACACCAATATCCTTCAACTGAGACAACTCAGCAGACGTGAAGGTGAAGGAAATAATTCACTTCTAGTCTCTGGTGCAAGAATTAACAAACTATCAGCTGGCACCAAGCCTGCATTTGCTCTCTGATTCCTACAGAGTTTTTGGGATTTGAAATAGTCAAACAAATTTGAGAGATTTTCTCTTTTTTCGGGTTTTATTGGCTCATTTCACCTCTGTGTCGTGCTGTCTACTTGGATACAAAATATAAGGCTTTCTTGCAAACCTCAAGCCACTGTTTAGAGCATAGTCCCTGTGCCTTCACCCTACTTCAAGAATAACCAAAATCAAGTCTTTTTATGGCCATACTAACATTATTATTTATCCCAGAGGTTTAAAATCTTTTCATCTATTCATCGTCTTTCACCCCTTATTCTGTTCGGAATCAATCAGGGAGGGACCAGACTGTCACAACAGAGGAATATTTTTTATTTACCCACATGTTAGATTCTTACCCATCAAAGTAAGACACATGAGTAAAATTATTTGTGTATTTTTAATATACAGCATTCAGATCACACTACTGAGGCTGTCTGAATGTTTGGTCATGATTAAATACAGTCAGCCATGACCTTTGAGACAAAAAAATAAGTTTGTTTAATGATCTTGACACTTGTGTTTGCCTTCTAAAACCAAGGATATCCATTTTTTCTTGTTTTCATCCACAAAAAGGGACCTGTTTCTGCAGGAAAACACGTTGTTGCTCAAAGTTAGTGAACATTAACATTCTAAGATCCAGTGTCAGTCAGTTTATATTAGCCACATTTAGGGACACTACCCTTTTCATCTTTTGATGATATTGCATAACATTTCAGTAAAAAACTGTGTATTTAACTACAATAACACTAACAAGTAATAACCAACAGCAAACTCATAACACTAATGACCAAACTTCCTGAACAAAGACCAAGTCAAGTTGTTACACTTAGGTCTTCATGATCCCAAAAGGTCTGGTCTCAAGATTTTAATCGAGCTCAAAACTTCAATTTGATAACAGTAAAAACCTCCTTTCATGCCATGTGTTCATTTTAACATCACATAACTTGAGTCTAAAACTCAGGGAAGCAAAGGGAGGTTAATGAAAACCCACTCACTAGTGTTTTTTTCCCTGTCTTAATCCAGCTTTGATGTTTGTCAAGGATGAAATCAAAGCTTTAAGCCAACTCTGCGTTTGGACACTGTATGTCCACAGTATTTTTGCTGTGGTCCTGGCTCTAATACAGATAAACAGCTTGGTATCATCCACCAAAACGTCATCCATGTAAGAGATCTTTTTACATGTCTCTGTTTTGGTGAAACCAAAGATAGAAAAGCCTTGATGACTCAGATTTAGAGAGTGAAAGATACTTGAGTCTGTCGGCTCTTAAACTCCTGCTGTGGACTTCGAAGTTATGTCTCTCATAATGCATGCTGTTCTTTTATGGATTTTGTCTGGGTGTAAAATCCATAATTTGGACACCCAATTAATACATGACATCTAATGTAAAATAAACTTCCATAATACAGTTCTGTGATTCTTCAGATTTGGTTTGTTTTCATGGCACAAAGCCACGAGTTAATAAAAAAGAACTATAAGGATAACTTAAATCATGAATGACCTGTTAAATCGGCTGTACAAAACATTCCCCAGGCTGCTGATTTTTTGCTAGAGAAACTTATACAGTATTTCCAAAATCTTGTCATTAACTGTGCTGATATTTTACTCTTCTTCAAGCTCTAGCAAATGAACAGTTTTTTGATTTTCCCTTCATATGACTCAAAACCAGTGCATTGAGAGGGGAACACTCTACTTTTTCCTTAAGTATGCTCAAGCATCAGCTAAAAAAAACATGAAAATTCTTTTATTAATAGCAAACCACTTCCAAATATATAAAGCAGTTAAAAATATCTTTTCCATGCACTTCCTTCTCTGATAGCCAGCACAAACACACAAGGGAGTGAAAGAGACCCCTGTACACTGACACTGAATTTATCATTTTTATCTCCCACTGTTTTCTTAACTTAGTGTTGTTATTTTTTCAATTTTGAAATAGCGCTATGTAGAGCTACTGTAGTTATTGTATCAAATCAATACCGCACGGCACTAGGATACATTTCGCTTTTTAAAGGACCCATTGCTGGAACATTATTGCTTATAACAGTGGATCTTGATTGTTTGATGTAAATGTACACTACCTGGCCAAAAATAAAGTCGCCACCTGGATTTTACTAAGCAAATGAGTACAAGCCTCCTATTGGATAATTACTGCATAGGTGATAATCTTTCAGCTGGCAACAAGTTATTAACTCTGGCTGTTGCTATGAGCATTTTCTCAATTCTTAAACAACCATGGAGAAAGACACATCCTGTGGTCATGGAAAAGATGTTAGTCTGTTTAAGAATGGTCACATCATTGGCATCAATCAGAGAAAACATCAAAGGAAATTGCAGAAACAACTAACATTGGGTTAAGAACTGTTCAACACATTATTAAAAACTGGAAGGATAAGGAGGAACCATAATCTTGGGTGCATCAAGGCAAGAAGAGAGAGGCAGGTGAAGTGATGCTGCCATCATGCCTAGTGCCTACTGTACAAGCCTGTGGGATCAGTGCTATGATCTGATGTTGCTGCAGGTCTAGGTTCAGCAACATTATGTCCCCAAAGAATGAGGTCAACTGACTACCTGAATATACTAAACGTCCAGGTTATTCTGCCAATAGATTTTACTTCCCTAGTGGCATGGGGCATATTGCAAGATGACAATGCCAGGATTCATCGGGCTCAAATTGTGAGAGAGTGGTTCAGGGAGCATGAGACATCTTTTTCGAACATGGATTGGCCACCACAGAGTCCAGACTTTAACCTCATTGAGAATCTTTGGGATGTGTTGGAGAAGACTTTGCACAGTGGTCAGACTCTGCCATCATCAATACAAGATCTTGGTGAAACATTAATGCAACACTAGATGTAAATAAATCTTGTGATATTGCAGAAGCTTAGCCATAAAATGCCACAGCAAATGCGTACTGTAATCAGAGCTCAAGGCAGAACAACGAAACATGAGAGTGTGCGACTTTTTAAATTTTTTTTATTTTGTTATTTTTACGGCCAAACAACTACACTGTAAATTCAGAAAATTGAAGAAATAGAAATTCTACAAAGAGTGCACAAAAACTAGGTGCAGTCGCTGGTTTGATCTAACAAAAAAAAAAAAAAAAAAAAAAAAAGTGCCTTAAATGGTGAGAAGTATTTTTAGCTGCGATGGAGCCAGAAGTCTGAATCTTTCGCTGTTTTCCTCCGTGTGAGGGTCAGGTGTTGCAGTGTGCAACAGAAAATGATATTTAGGAGTTTAAACAACATTGAGAAGAAAAGGAGAGACAGTCAGCGTGAAGAGCGAGAGACAGGGACAGAGATAGAGATGAGTGGGCTGCTGGTTAAAGGACTGGCTCTCGTGCATTCCTCGCGTGTGTGTGTGGGCGCGTGGCTCAGGGTTCAGAATCGTCGGCCCTCCTCCTCTTCTCCTCCTCTCCTCCTCCCTGCTCTCCGTTCCGCCCCCCGTTGATCTGACAGAGACAGGCAAAAGGCGGAGGAGGAGCAACGGATCTCACAATCAACAGACGCGGAGTGCACACCAGTCGATCGGTCGGTAGATAACCGGCAGAAGATAACCCACGGAGCGGGGAGGACAACGGCTAACGGTAAGGTAACGGTCGCGCTCGCGCTGTCAGTTGATGCTCATTGATTAGCTTGTTAACGGTTGACTCCGCAGGTTGGCATCGAGGCGTCTTAACGTCTTTTGAAGCACTTACCTCCTTGAAGGACTTTTGTTTTTGTTTATTACAGAGCTCATGTGATCGAAAGATACCGCTGATTAGGAAAAATGTCGCAGTTTTTGTTCAAACTCAACAGTGAAAACGGATAAATGAGGAGGTTTAACGAGCTAACTGTGCCCCGGAGCTGAGCTATCGCGACATCGCTGAATGAGTGACAGCGGAAACTTGGGAGCGCGTATATTTGGTTTTTGCTAAATGTTGATGGGCAATCCTAGAAGTCATAAGAGGTTTTTTTTCTTTAATATTAAAGTTAATTTCCCTCTCTTTTTCTTGACTGTAGAAGTGTTAGTTTAAAGGTGCCCTGAGTTGCCTGTTCACCTCTGTATTGCTCAAACTACCGTTGATAATCCTGACTCCATGTCAGTGCCCCCGCTTCTCCCCTCACTTCACCCATGTCCACATGCATCTGACAGCACAGTGAAGTCCCGGAGCAGGAGGGCTGCTTTCTGCCCCTGGTGTAAAAATAGCCCGGTGTGTCAGCTTAGCCTGGGTCACGGTAATGCGACACAGACACGGCTCCCATCGGTTGGTTTTTGTGTCTCAAGAAAAGACAGTCCCATCCCCAAAAAGCACAAACCCGAGGCTGCACCGTTACTTGTCCGTTCCGGTATGTGGGTCAACAGGATGCCGCAAAGTTGTGCATGAAGATGACACCTGTTTCTTTTTGCTCACATCTCACATCCTCAGTTTGAATGTGTGATACCATGAAGATAACACAAGTAGAGTGAAGTAGAAGCAGTCTGAATAACAGAAGTTTGCTCCTCACTGTGTCTGTGTCATGTATGCAGGTATTTCCCCCATCATCTCAGCTGCAGAGCCACGCAGCTGTCGCACCCACGTCACTTTGGTTATAGGACTGCTGTGGCTGCCCAGGTGCTGCTGGTGACTCAAAGGACAATGTAACCTATATTTCACATGTGCAGCCTACTTTCTGTTCTGCACTGGTCTTAAAGCAGAAGGTGAAATAATTCATGCTCTGTTTTATTTGATGCAGTAGGAATATGGGGGTAGAACAAATCCTGCATAAATTGGAAATCTTGAATATTCAAAAGGTGCAGGCACACAAGATGCAAAACTATGTATGAAATTAAGGGGTTAGAAAAATAAATAAAGTATAATACTCAGAGAAAAAGAAAGGCAGCCCAATTACAAGCTTGGGGGGTAAAGCCTGTAGAGATTATGGATAAACACAGGACTGAACGCTTTGAATTTGAGCCTTAAAATTCTCGATTATTATTTTAAACCAGAGAGACCTGCTCTCTCATTTTTGTCTCCGGCTGAATCATTTCCTAATGAGCTCTGGGCTGAGGGAGAAAACATGAAATCCCCTTTTAAAACTCCGCCGCAGCCTTAGAGACTAAACACAAACAGCTTTGTGTGGCCACAGGCAGAGAGAATTTCTATATTTTGTTTGGTTTTCAAGATGATGAATGCTGTGAATGAAACAGAAGGCACAGCAGTATATCTTTAGTTGTGGTGAGATGCACTACAAAAGACAGGTTTTGAAAGATAAGCTCTGAAAGCGTGACTGTAGACATCAGTGTTAAACCATTCCAGAGCCACTGATGATTGCAGCCCTGCTATTGAAAGATAGATTTTTCAGTGGTCTTAATTACAAACAGGATTCCTCTGGGCTTAGCACTTAATATAACTTGGGTGAGCTGACAATGGCCATCTAAAGTAGCTTTTGGATATTTTCCCTCTGGCGTGCCTGTGTGTCAGTGTAGATGAGCCAGGCAGCTTTTGGCTGTAGAAGAAAGGTCTCCTGGTGAGTAGGTGGCTCTGAGGCTGGAGGCTTCGGGGAGAGCAGCAGATGGATGATGATGTAGCGGGTACTGGCGCTCCCTGCCTCCCGCCGCCATCCGTCACGCGCTAATGATCGTGTCACACCTTCTCCCCGGGCGGCCGGCCGCTTCTGCAGCGCTCAGCTCAAAAACTGGTAGCACCGCTCAAATCCCCTCTTCACGGCCGTAGGCTGAAAAGCCCAGAGACAGACTGCGCTGCAAGCCTCTCTATCACTAATTCTTCAATTCTCCAGTTCTCCGTCGCTTTCCCTCACCCCTCTTCACCTTTAAAGTCCCTGCAGACTGTTTCCTCATCTCTCTTCATCCACTGCATCCCTTGTCCCTCATTCATCTTGTTTTCTCTGTAGTGCATCTGCTTCACATCGTTTTTCTCTGTACGCTTTGGTCACGCTCCTGTTCTTTGCTATTACGTAAAATCTACTGTTCTGATATTACAGTTCACAACCAGTATGTAGTCTTTTAAATCCAACACTTCTGTTATCCTAATAATCGAAGGGATACGTGCTGTACTTTCTTCTCTCTCCTCTCTGTAAGGTCTGAGGTCAGGGTCAGTTGCAGCACAACACACATGGAGCCTGTCTGTTTTTCTGAAAGACACCTCAGCAAGAACTCACCAACAGCGCATTAGGGAGTCTCACAAGTCATTATGTCCTGTCGAGTGTTTGGATGTCTCGTGTTTTTTTTTCTCCCCTAAGCATTATGCAGAAACCTACTGAGCTAACACAGTGTTACAGATTGGCTGAAACACACTTGCGCGGATTATTTTCTTTAACAACTCATCATACATCTTACTGCAAAATATAAGCAAACGGAGGAGTGGTGGTGTAAACTGACATTTTTGTCTGAGCAGCAGAAAAACAAAAAAAAACTGCAGAGTTAAGCTATCACTTTTTTCTGTTGGACAGCTGAACTTTGCGTCCATGCTAGAGCTGGAAAATTTTATAGCAAATTAGATTAAAGCACAATCACCTACTGCAGTTATACACTCGCAGCCAGTGCAATATTTCTTTAACCTCATATGTGTCAGAATACCAGATAGATTTTTTTGCAGTGTATGTTTTATGCTCCACAATCCTGAGCTAAACCTCGATCAACCAAAAGGCCAAATTGTTGAAAACTACCTTTGCGAGAGAAACAATCTAAGTGGTAAAAATGGCAAAAACAGCAGAAAGTAGCAATAAAAACAAGTTTCAGGTGGACAAAATGGTAAAAAAGCAGCAGAAATGGAAGAAAAGGGACAACAATTGGGGAGAACAAACAAAAGGGAAGAAAACTTGGCAAAAAGTCAAAAAGTTGCTACTTTTTAGAACTTTTCAGAGGCCTGACAAATGTATTTATTGAGCTAATGTAGTAATTTAGTTCTCAGGGACACACTGATTCTTGGGTTTTCATCTGTAAGCCATAATCATCAACAATTCAAGAGATAAAGGCTTGAAATAGTTGACTCCATGTAGAACAAGTCTTCAAAGTATCTGGGTTTCACTTTCTAAAACAATACCAAAAACTTTTTTAATGTTATTCAATTTTTTTAATGTACCTGTATTCGCTAACAAGGTTTTTTTTGTGGATTTATTTATTTATTTACTACAAAATTCCCACTTATCTCCCATATGTTTGCCACAAGAATAATTAGAATACCCCCCCCCAAAAAAAAAGAAAGAAAAAAAAAAATCACGATTATTATCAACATATAGGGGAGCCTGGAACAAATCACACAATAAATCGCAATTGAAATATTGAGAAAAAGTGGAAATAGGGATTATTTTCATTTTCAGTGATGAATGATAGAACAACAATAAAATCCCAATGATCCTCTTGTCAGTGGACTAAATTTTCCACAAGCAGTCTTTCTATTCTTAATAGCACTAAGGAGTATCATACAGAGTCTCAAGTTATCTCAGTTAAATTTTAAGCCTCCACCTGCAGAGATTTCATACGCTTCACCAACACGCCACTTGTATTTCCTCTGGGTGGAATCATTGCGGTCATGTATGTTTCATTGTGGTGAAATGGGAAGTAAACACCACTTTGGTTGCACTTGGACTGGTAGGGCTGTTTTTTTTTTTAACTGCTATTATCTCCAGTGGAGTGTTAAATAACCGTGTTATGGGACTCGGCGTCCTCGGAGCTCGTTACTCTGTCCCAGGTGTTACAGGAATAAGTGTCCCCTTGAGCTGTGCTGTAGCAGAATGTGTCTCCTCTGAACGCAGTTGGTCCTTTGGAAAAGATGGTGGAATGCCACTTCCTTTAGTGTGTGTGTGTGTGTGTGTGTGTGTGTGTGTGTGTGTGTGTGTGTGTGTGTGTGTGTGTGTGTGTGTGTGTGTGTGTGTGTGTGCTTTGACGTCTTTGGTCTCAGCTCTGTTCTCACCACCGGGATCAGAGACTCAGCTTGGCATTCTGGGAATATCAGTGCTGGTGGATCGGATGATTCTCTCCACAGCTGCTGTTTCTAAGAAAAGCTTGAGGACACACACATACACACACATACACACACACACACACACACGAGACATTCGTCCACAGGATCTGCACACGTGTAATCACACATCCAAATACCAGGTCCAAGCAAAGGGTCCCAGAGTTACCATCACACATGCACACACACATTTACAGTAACACACTTGAAGCAGCAATTAACTGTCAGTCCAGAGAAGCTTTTGGGAAGCACATATGCAAACACATGAGCTTAGCTACTTGATGTCATTTCCAGCAGCTATGCTTTTATGCTCTAGCAACTGTTCGATGAGTATGTGTGTGTGTGTGAGAGTGTGTGTGGGAAATAATGTGGCGGTAGTTCTGTTGAACAATGACCACTAACATTGTTTTCTCTCCCGTGTTTTTCGATCTCTTCAGGCTATTTTCTGTTGACCAGTTAAGAGCCAGCAGAGAGAAGAACAGTAGAGAAAAGCGAGTACGGGGGGAGAGGATAATTGCATTTCTGGCTGCCCCGTGGGAACATGGGATATATGACCTCATCATTCACCTGTAAGGCTCCCCAGTAAACAATTCCAAATAGGTAAGAATGGCACACACACACACACACACAGACGCACACACACACACAGACATAGCTTTAAACAGCAAAGTGACTGTGTTCTGTGTTGTTTAGAAGGATGACTGAAGTAGCCATAAACAGCACAGATGTCCTCCTAAGACCCTGCTCTGAGACATCATATGATGTCATCAGTGACCCCCCACCTTCGCCATGTCTGTCGCTCTGCAATCAGAAGGAAGATGAAGAGTGTCAACATGACAGTAAAAAGCTGGAACAGCAGGTGAGTGAAAATAATTATGTGCGCACCTTAAACAAATGAGCACGTTCAGGTTTTGTGCCCTGAACAACAAACAGCACTAACTCCACTCTTAATGTGCTCCCTTTTTGATAAATTGTGTCCTTGCTTGTGGAAACTTTGCAACCAGGTGCAACCAAAGAAAAAACCCAAGGTAAGCTAAAATAATCTGGCCTCTCATTTTTCATTCTCACTGAAATATCGATTGCATTAAACTCCATGAATTTATAATACCGCTTGCCTCTGTGCATATTTCAGGCCAAAGGAAAGTTAACGCGGGGTGTGGCTATCTGTGAGGATTCCTCACCTTTTGAAGAAACCAAGGTAGCGCACCGACACAAATAGATACGCAGAGCATCATCCAGCTCTTCATCATCATCATCATCATCCTTAAATTACTCGTTCTCCTCTGCTCTCTCAGACATCTCTCGACACAAGCATCTCACCCAGCTGCCATGACAACGAAAGAACTTCCTGTAAGGAGGAAGAGCAGGAGAAGAGCACAGACCCAAAGAAGCATTCACTGTCCAAAGGTGTGTGTGTGTGTCTGTGCGTGTGAGTGATTGATATCTCATAAAAGAGAGACAACACAAGGCAAATAAAATGTAATAAAATGGGATTCAGTGCCACTATTTAGATGTAGTTCCCCAGGGATGTTAAATATTGCAGTTTGCTTTTTCCTGCTTTTGTATTTATTGTCTCATATTGAATCTGACCTGCCCGCCCGTCTGTCTTCTTGTGTTACTTTCAGAGCCCAGCGTGGAGTACACCGACTCCACAGGCGTCGACTTGCATCAGTTTATTGTCGATACCCTCAACAGCAACCCCAGAGACCGCATGACCATGCTCAAACTAGAGCAGGACATGATCGACTTCATCACCAGCAGTAGGTGAGTGGACGGTTCTCACAAACAACATAACCCAAAAGCTTAAATGTTCGAAAAAGAAACCAATATTTACACTTAATCCAAATTTAAGACATGATTTTGCCTCAAGTTTTATAATTCTGTCCATGCAGCTTATTACACTGATCAATACAATGAGTGTGTGATGTTAGCGTGGGTGATTTTGAGACAACAGGGATAGGGTTGGATGTCAGCCAAAAGATACAACCAGTTTAATCTGCCTCTTTCTATCGCCTTCTGTCCTCTCTCTCTCTTCTGCTCTGACTCCATCTCCCTCCCACTTTTGTTTGACGCATCTTGTTTTCGTGCCTTCTCCTTTACACTTCATACCCTTTCTTTCTCACCCTGTTTTGTTCCTCGTTTCTTTCCCTCTCAGTCCCTTTAAGAAGTTCCCTCACATGTCATCCTACCACCGCATGCTGGTCCATCGGGTGGCGGCCTACTTTGGCATGGAGCACAATGTAGACCAGACAGGCAAGTCTGTCATCATCAACAGGACCAGCAGCACGCGCATGTAAGCATGCATTACATCCCTCCCTGGGAGCATATCTGTAGATCCTTACTTCTTCCATTAAATGTAACCGTTTCCTCCTTTCCCTTGAAGACCGGAGCAGCGTTTTCTGGACCAGGTTCACAAGGACAAGGCAGAAGACATTCATCGATGGAAAATCATTTTAAAGAGGGACAACAGCTCAGAAGACCAGGTCTGTTTGTTCAACTGTCTCTAAAGCTGCACGTCTGTGTGGAGTTTCAGCTCCCTTCTGTGTTCAAACCTGTTCCTGTTTGGTTCCTCACAGATCAGACCTCACCCGTTACGAGAGAAGCAAAGTAAGTCAATGGAGGAGAGACAGAAGGATTACCAAAATGCACGAGACAGAATCTTCAACCAAGGGGTGAGAAAGAAAGAAAGGACAGAGAGAGAGAGATAGATACAGGGACAGTGAGGAGAGTCACTAATTTCTCTGCTGTTCTTTCACAGCCACCCTGCACCCAGGAGAGCGCCCATGCAGAAACCAGGTAACCTTGCTTGCAGGATATTTTCTCCATGTGACTTTTCAGCTTATTATATTTAGATGAGAGCGTTAATATGTGTGTGTGTGTGCGTGTGTGTGTGTGTGTGTGCAGGGCTGTGGAAGAGTACAATCCATATGCTGAGACCCAGAGGAGAAGGCAGCTCTTCAGGTAAAGCTCTGTCTGCTCAGATGTGAAGTCATTTATCATCGTAATCCGGTCAGCCTGGCTCAAACAGAGCTGTTCAGAGTCTGCCGCAAAAACAAGAAGCAGACCTGGATTTGTGTTCTTCTTTTGTGTCAGACTTACAGTTTCAAGGATGCTTTTTTTTGTTTTGACCAGTTTATTCTGTTTCTGTAACAATTGTGCAAAAGTGCCATAGAACAAAATGATCAGAAATCTGGTCCAAACAACATTGATGTCTGAATGTAGCACAAATCTTCATTCATGATCAGTTCATGCAACTGGTTGTGCCGTATTAAGGTCGTAGGATAATTCTGGATGTGCCTCATAGGGGGAGCCGTGACAGCTCGGGCTCCAGCTGGACAGGCAGCAGCAGGCAGAGCAGCACGGAGACAGACTGTCATTATGGCAGCGACCCCAGACCCTGGAGCAGCACAGACTCCGATTCCTCTTACCAGTGGACAAGTCCTGCTCCGAAACACCGCCGTGCTGCCAACCCAGGCTGGGACACAGGAGCTGGTTCAGGTGCGTCTTCTCACAAATGTCAGAATAACATTTGGTAACTTCTCAACCCTCGCTGTCACACCTCCAAGGTGAAAATCTTAGTCACTTCACTCCTCGCTACCTGCGTGTGAGCAAACTTATTCAGACTTTGTCACCATGCCACTCTTGGGGGGGAAATGCTGTTTATAAATGATGCCAGTTCTTTATTCAGCAGCATCTAATTAACAAAAATCAGTGCAAGTTCTGTTGGTGTGAAAATCAAACTCATTCTCTGAACCTTCACACCAGAGCTGTAAATTTTCACACAACACCTCCAGTTGTTATTGCATATTCAGGAAGATTAACACATCCACATGAAGACAGCCTTAAACAGTATGTTGTTAACACAGGCAGGGGGATGATGTTGAGAACTTTATCAAATTTAGTGTGAAAAGTGAGTTTGTTCAAAGGCACAGAAATAAAACTTTTCCTCATTATTTCTCACGTTTCTCCCTCAGGCTCCATCTCTCTCTACAGACTACCCTCCACTTGTCCCCACCCATCCTCTCCTCCATCCATAGATGAGCCACCTGCCTACATTGTGGAAAATGGTATCCCACCAGGAAGCATATTAATGAACCCACAAACTGGTAAATAACACAAACACACACACACACACACACACACACACACACAAAAAAACAGAGAAAAGATTAAACACCCAACACAAATAGACCTTTGTCACACACTCGACCCTTTGACCTCTCAGGGCAGCCTTTCCTGAACCCTGACGGGACTCCTGCTGTCTACAACCCTCCAGACAGTCAGCAGCCATTCAGGAGCCCGGCGCAGCTGCAAGCGTCTCCAGCACAGCAGCAGCAGGTAGCACACAGACTCTCACACACACACACACACACACACACACACACACACACACACACACACACACACACTCATGACAGGAAGATGAACAGTATGTTTAGTCTGACGTACATAATTATTTCTGTTTGTGTCTCTATCTCTGTCTCCATACGTCTCTCAGGTGGTTCAGTTCTCGTCTGTGTCTTACTCGGCTCCACAGATGTTGCCTGTCTCTCCTTCACAGCCATACTCCACAGTATGTATCGCTGTACACTCCCACAGCTGCTGTTCATATGAGTGTTTACAGCGTTCAGGCCTCACCTCCTCCTCTGTCTCCTCCTCTCTCTCTCTCTTTTCACTTTCTCTGTTGTGCAACAGATTGAAGATTTGACCTCACAGTTCACACACATGAGCTGTCAGTCATCGGGTGAGGCTCCGCCCCTCTACCCTCCCAATCAGGGTTACTTCTATGCAGCTCCGCCCCCTCCTCCTCCCCCTCCAAACCCCCCCAGCTACTGCCAGCCCTCACCTCAGGTACAAATAAACCTGCATCAAACTGTCAATCCCTTTGCTGATTTAGACATTTGTTCCATGAGTTTAGAAAAGAAATTCACAGTTAAGTTGTGATACTGAGAAATGTAAGTCAAAGAGGAGTCGGAGTGAAGCCTTTTTCTTTTTTCTTGAAGGTGCCTGTGTATTACTACGGCCAGTACCCTACCTCAGCTCAGCACCCATGCAAAACTGTCTCACCCAGCCAGACAGTACAACCCACAGGTACTTTCCACTCGGGTATTTGTGGCTGTACGTACATGTGTGTGTGGGCGTGGGGGGTGTTGTGTTTCAGTGATGGGGACAAATACAGACTGTGGCAGTAGAGGAGGGGGCCGTTACACTGTCAGAGATGTAGTCTGAGGGTCTCACAGTGAACCGGTCTCTTTTCCTGCTGCTTCTACTCAGCAGAGCGACAAAGACCATGGAGATCAAGATTTCTAGACTTTGCTTTATAAGAAGTTAAAGTGTCAAAATATTCAATAAATAATCAGCAAAGAAAAAAATCCCAGGGAAAAATGGGGTTTTGTGCTTTATTGTTTTTGTTTGGTGGATCCAGTTTTGTTTGGGGTTTTAAGAGCAAAATTTAAAACCGTTCCTGAAATGCTCCGCTGCTTCAAAAATTTATCAATTCAATATTCACCAATTTTAAATGACTTAAAAAATGTTGCAGTCACAAAATATGTTGCTAATCTCTGTATTTTGCTTGTGTGTGTGTGTGTGTGTGTGTGTGTGTGTGTGTGTGTGTGTGTAGTGGGCTACTCTCCTGCTGCTGGGGTGCAGCAGTCTTCACACACCCAGGCTCAGGCTGTGCTGGGGACTTATTCATCGATGCCCTCTCATCAGCGTAGCATGGTTCAGGTAAACCACCACAACGAGCACCCAAAGGTCCCATTCTGCGTCAGCCTCTAACACACTCAGCGCCTGCAGAAGCTTTTTTGCTTCACAAAGTGCTGCTGTTAGCAAATTCTTCTCCTCTAACTTTTCTTCTTTCGCTTTTTTCCTCCTCTGCAGGGAGGTGTTTCAGTGTCCTACCCCCAAAGTAAAGTTGTGAGTGCAGCGGGTGGAGAGGCGGGTTACTGCTGCGTGGTGCCCCCACCCTCCCACCACGGCAGCTGCCATCCTCCCAGCTGCACCAACCTCAGTGGCCCGGCCTGGACGCCACAGTACTGATGGCGCCTCAACCAACCAGAGATTTGATACTGTCAGTTCCTGTGTGAACTCTTTCTCACACACACACACACACACACACACACACACACACTCTGACTTTACAAAAACACCTGTATTTCACACACCTGCCTTCTTCCTCATGATGCCCACAGGGTACAATGTTCACGCGCTTAACAAGCACGTTCACATGCACAAACACACACCATATACACACAAACACACACACATAAACCTGCACATAGATGTACCACTGTACCAAAGCTTAATAGTATATAACAGAGCTGCTGTATTGAATGCATAATTTATATACACAAATGGAGTTTTATATTGATATTAAATTATATATTGTGTTTTAAGGAAATGCACTGTGTGAATAGAATAAAGTGCTGTGGCTAAAATGATGATGTCACATTTCTGTGTCGTACCGGCTCTTTGTTTCCTGGAAAGATGATCGCGTACCGATGTGTGCGGAAGAGACTCACACACACACCTCGAATGAAAGTGAATTTCATGAGAAAATAATTCAGGTCACATCAGTAACAGGGATACGGGTTGTAAACACATCCAATATAAGTGAGTTATCATCCAAACTAATGATAGATTAGATCATTTAAAGAACCGATCTTCCAGATAATAATAATAATGATGATAATAAAGGAAGTCTTAATTTAGCTGAACAACAATGTCTCAGGTTTTACGCTGTGATAAACAATTAGCAGAACATTGTTATAACTGATGTATGCAGCAGACTCTAACGTCAGGTGTAGTCAACATTTAGACCAAGGGTTTATAATCAGTGTTTGGCTTTAGCTCCCCCTGCTGGTCAAACCCTGTAAGTGCAGCAGCATCACATAAAAGGGCCTGTGAAGACTTTTTAAGTTAAAGTCTCATATCTACATATACGCCAGATCAAAATCCCCAATTTAAAATGAGATTATCAAGGCTAAAATAGATGATTTATAAATGCTAACTTCTGGCTTTCCAATCATGTTGAACTGGAGCGGATTGATTTACAGAATCATGTCCAAGTCTCTATGACAACGCATAATTGGCCGACAAAGTTTAGCAGTGAGAAGAGAGATCTGTGATTCCTCTGCTGAGAACAATTCTGTGATTTTGTTTTTCTGCGATTTATTTTTTTGTAATGGTCAAAACAGGAGCTGGATTGTCCGACCAAAAAAGGGATAGAAGAGCAGAAGAAGTAAAGAGGAGAGTGATGGAGCACAAGCTAAAGGCTAAAACACAAGCTCAGCTGTTTGTGAAAATGTTCATCCCAGCCCACATGCGGCAGTGACAGTGCAGCGATCTGTTCATACTACAGTATAAATTACAGTTGTCACTTTTCAAAAATTAAAACTTCTCTACTGTTCATAAATACATTACCCATTTGCGTTGTATCCAGTAAAAAGTTGTCTTGAACAAAAAAAAGAAGTGTTGAAAAGATCTCGTTTCATTTTCACTTTCAAAACAAATACATTACTACATTTTGTCGTCCACCTCATACAGATTCTCCTCACAGTCACATTAAGGGGTAATTAAAACAATTTATTCTTTAGTTAGAGCATTTTCTTTTATATCATGCTGCAATTTACAGTAATTTTCAAAACTCTTTAATCATTTGGGATTGTTTTCAATTATTTAATAAACTAATTCAAATGTTATATTCTGCTATTTGTCTCCAAAAGAAGTCACGCTCAGCTCAGAATCATGGAAATTGAGTTAGGAACAGAGAGTTTCAACAAGGAATTCAGTCTCTTCGGCATCAGACTCTATAGTCTTCGGTTTCTGCTTCATGTCTTTTTTTAACATCCTACAGTCCCATGATTTTCTATCCCATGTCTTGTCTGTAGCTTGTCTGGTGAAGACATTTTTCAACAAAAAAATAAAGCCAAAAAATAAAAAAAGATAAAAATGGGGCAGGTGTGTGAGAAAAATATAAAGGGTAGCTTTTTTCTGTTTCCAGTGATTCAACACAGCAACAGACACAACTAAATGGAGCTAAACCTTCACTTTGATATTGGTGCCTGTGTTTATCCTGTTGTGACATTTCAGCATGTCTACCAAAATTTTAATACCGATGTCAGAATCCCCCCCTTGATACAGCAGCCAACGTTGTACTTTCTTATGAGCAGAAATTATTCTCAGATTGATTCATATTCTTCCCACTAAATTTGATGATGTACATCAATCGTTCACACAGGGCCTTTGGGCAAAGTACACCAGGAATATTGCTGTATCAACTCACAGACGCGTGAAAACATGAGAGCAGGTTCCATGATCTTTAATAAAAGGCACATGTACAGCCATAGTGAGATGAGTGAGTCCACCGGCATAGAGACAAAGCATTAAAACACAGAAATACAGGAAGTCGAGGTCAGGAGGAGAGAGATCTATCTGCTTTACAGTAGAGTCTACACAAGTAACATTTTTTCATTCAAGTAATTCTAACACTAATATGTCACCGTGGTAAGTTAAGAACCCTCCCATCCCACCCCTGACACACTCTCACACACACACACACACACTCACACACACATCATCATCAACACTCCAGTCCAATCCTCTGGTGGAGGAACTCTGAGCTCTGAGCACAAAAAGTCTTCATCACCTGCACTCTGCGCTGAGTTTGGGTTTCTCCCTTTCGTCTTTGCTGTTCTGGCTGCAGCGCACGCTCCTCATAATCTGCACAGATACCAAAATCTTACAAGCAGCTCTGTACTGGGATATCACTCTGACCAGGCTTTCTGTGTGTCGGCTTGTTTGGAGGAATTCGACAAAACAAAAAGAACACACAAAGTAAAATCTTTACTTTCTACAGAAGAGGATCAGGGCCTCTGAAAAAAACAATACAGGTAAAATATTTTTTCTTCTTTAATTCTGAGTAAAAAGTCAGAACTCTGACATTAAAGTCATGTTCTGAGAAAAAAGTCAGAAATGTGACTTTTTTCTCGGAATTAAATATATAAAAAAAGAAATTTATTGGACATAGATTTTTTTTTCAGTGGCCCTAATCCTGTTCCGTAACTTTCAGTTTAATTATATGTATTTTCTTTGGACAGATTTTCAGGTGCCTTTCATTTATTGGTTCAAAATTCAATTTCTTTCCCCTCACAATGGTAAAACTGTATGAATCCAGCAAAGCAGCAAAATGTGAGATATTGTGACTCTCAACTGGAATATTTGGATTTTTGAGGCTTTTACGCTGGAGGATTCCACTAACAACATTTTTATAGGTCCTTCAGACCAAATGTTCAGAGAATTGTGCCTACAAATGCATTCAGTAAGAGATATTTGAGACCAAATATCAAAAATAAACAGGCTCTATTGCTTTAAACGGTTCAAAATTGGAAACGTTAAATTACCTCAAACCAAACTGAGGGTTCATGTGCTTCACTTCCTGCTTTTCAACGAATCAAAACACCTTCACACATCACTTGTTAAAGATATAGCTTAAATAAGCACTAATTACTAGGATAAATATAAAAGAATAAGAAATTTGAGGAAGAATTTACTCATGGAAGAATTATATAACTTATTTTGTGATATAAAATAATAGGATTGAGTTGTTTTAGTACTTTAGGTGACATCAAAGAAAAAGTGAAATAAAGAAAACTCATTGACACACAGTAAACCTCAGTGTTAGGAGCAACTGAAGCTCTTCTGGTCTTAACCTTGTTTGTGATGTCCTCGGGGATTGTACTGCTTTTCACAAGGGGACACTTGAACAAGAATCTCACAGTTATCATCTGTTTACACACACACGCACACAAGAAGGCAGCCAGTCACACACCAAAAACCCAGCCAAAAAGAAAACAAAGTTTTTAAATACTCAGGGTTAAGAGAAATAAAATTGTTACTAGTGTTAAAGGTTAAATATAACCACAGGTTGGGGAATACATTTAAAATCAAAACCACATGCAGCTGGGCCGTCTCTCCTTGTGTTGGAGGGAAAAGGGGGTCACTGAGAGGGGTGGGGGGGTTTCTTCTGTTTTGGCAAAGTTGGAGACGTAAAATAAAATGAGCACTTCTGCCAAAACAGAGAAAGAGTTTACTACACTCAGGCAGAATACGTGTAGAGAAGGAAGGAAAGACACACACATGCACGCACACACATTCACATTTCCACAGAGAAGCTCAGCAGTCAGTCACTCTTTTTTTTCACATTATCTCGTCTTTGGGACATTTCAAAATAAAAGCACAGTCTACAGTGCTCCAGGGTCAAACTCAGCTCTCTCTTTTGTTTATCTCTCTCTCTCTATATCTATCTTTCTCTCATTCACACCAACAAACACTCACACAACAAATGCACCCAGCAAACCCTGCTTTGGTCGGTGTGTGTGTGCTACCTTTGGCTGCGGGTGTCAGGGGTGAAAGGTCAGACACACCTGACCTCAGACAGAGAGCCTTCACAGGTGCACACCAATCACTCTGGAGTCCCCCCCCTCCCTCACCCCTCACCCCCAGCACATCTCCACCTGTGCCTTCAGCAAGTGTCAGCCCCAACCCTCCATCCCATAACAAGGCCCATCCATCGCCGTCACAACTCACAGCGCCCCGAGCAACGGGTCTCACTATCTTGTAAAAGGAGGTAAGTGTAATTAGTGGTGGTTGTGTGTGTGTGTGTGTGTGTGTGTGTGTGTGTGTGTGTGTGTGTGTGTGTGTTTGAGTATAAATGTGCTTGTGTGTGTGAGTGAAGGTTTGTTTACCCTGTGTGGATGTCTGTGTGTATTTGTGTGTGTATGTGTTAAGAGGTATCAGTGGTTCAGTGGTGTCTCTCTTTATTCTTCATCATTCCTTTCCCCTCATCCTCCTCCTTCTCCTCCTCCTCCTCCTCTTTCTCTTCCTCCTCTCTCTTTATTTTTGGACTTGGAAGATGAACAGGCGCAGGTTGATGTTTTTGGCGGCCAGCAGTTTGTTGCACTCCACGGAGTCGGATATGGGCAGGGGGACGTAGTCGGTCTCGTTGGCGTCGTTGCTGAAGGAGTGATGGTGGATGACCGGCTTGATCCGCACGTCATCGTACGGCCCCTTCAGCAGCAGGAAGGAGCACTCCAGCGCAGAGTTTACCTGCACACAAACACACACATTCTTTTAACTATTTATAGTCAATAATGTCACAAATATTTAGAGTTCACAGTCTGCGGATGCATCCCAATAAAAAGTGTCACAGTGTCAGTTTTTCCAAAGTTGTGCAGCCCTGATTGAAATCCTGTTTGCTTCTGGAATTGATTTGACAGCATTGTTTGATACATGGACACTGATACAGGCATAATGGTAAAATAAATAGACAAATAATACATTTGAAAAATATCAACCACAACTGCGTAAACCAAGAAATGCAGAATAGCTGCATTAAAGGCTGCTGCTAAAGTAGTCCAAGTCTCAAGACAAATACAAAATCACTCTGATTTAAAAAGGGCAGAGAGAGGAGCGGTGGACTGTTGACGTTGAGAGGAAAGCCTTTTGCAGAGTCCTAGGCTCAGTGTTTTGACTGCATGTTTCTCCCATATATGTGTCAAATTTACCTTTAGATTCTCTAACTTTGCTGCAGTGGAATCAATGATCAGCACTTAGAAACATGCAGGGTGTAGAAACTCTAACAAGTGTGGCACCATTCAGGTTTTTATAGCATGTGAGGTAAAAGTGTGGCAGCTGAGGACAAACAAGCTCTGTAAGGTCTCATATCTCTACATGTAAACATTTGAAAGATGAATGACTTTTAATCCATGTTTAACTGTATTTATATACATACACATATATTGTCTTTTTAGATTTTTTTGGAAGGCAACCCCAAAACAGGCCATTAGTTTTTACCTTATTTGATCCTGTATATTCTAATGTGACTATAATTAAGGTCTACTCATACTCTGTTTCACCATCAGCTCATAAGTAATGTGTGAAGCCCTTGTGAACCACAAGTAAACATGCTCCACCATCACAGATGAATATTTATTTCTCCATTTTAATTATGATGGGCTAATGATCACAGCTGGTCCGTAAACATCAGTGGGGTCATTAAAACAGCAGAAACATCCACAATGTTTGCAGTGGTTAAACTTGAAGTGCACTAATCAGTGTGACACAAATGTAACCACACAAACACTCTTTGAATCATTAATTTGCTAATTGATTGGAGGACTCAGAGGTTATGACTAATACACATTTTCAAATGTGATTGAAACATTTTCTTCCCTTTAAGATGTATCCACATTAAGTGTAAGTGTGATCAAATGAATATGCTTTTTTAATCCTGCAAGGACACCTTCAAATCGACTGCTGTCACGTTGATCACTTGTTGAGATATGGGTATCATTCAACACAGTTGGCACAAAGAATTCTAGCTGATTCTTCTTCCCTCTTTAAATAAACAATGGCAAATACAGAATATCCAGCTCTATTGTCATTGACTGTGAACAGTCAAGGAGAAACATGAATCTAATGATACATCTTCAGGTGAGCTTTGTTAAAGAGCTTTTCATTCCTTTTTTGGACTCTCATTGTTTGTCACTTTGACAGCAGGATCACATGGTTTCATCTAAGATATGTAGACGACCAAATGCCTCCATGTTTGGGCTTATAACATCCTCAAAACATAATTTCTGCATGTCCCCTGTTTCTAGAAACTTGAGAGCCACTCCCGCCCACCACAGCTGTTAAAACCTCTCTCCATAGCTCGTCCATCTCTGACTATCAGCTCTGTTTCTTAACATTTGGCCTCCTTTAACTCCTCTGGATGGTTAAAAACTATTTCTGTTACAGAGTGGTGAATCACAGGCTCTGAAAACAAGCATACACTTAAATCTTAAAAATAAACTGGTGGACAGAGCAGTGTGTGTACCTTGCTTTTAAGGATGAGCTGGAAGGAGAGTGTACGCTTGCAGGACAGGTTGGGGTTGCGTTCGGAGTCGTTGACGCGGGCCTTCAGCACCCACGTCTGGTTTAGAACGGTGAAGCGCGGGGTTTCATAGTACAGGCGAGTGATGAAGTCATCAGTGCGGTACGGCCTGAACTGAACCTCTGGATGGACAAACAAGTGGAAGACAAGATGTGAAGCAGAGGGGGGCACCTCAGTGGGAGGACTGAACATCTCCAGTTCTCTCTTTCTTTTGTACCTGTGAAGCCGATCTTCTCGTAGCAGAGCAGACCAAAGATGCTGTTATAGAGCTGCATGTCTCTGCGGTGACTCTGGTCCATCTCTCCCAGTATTCCCATCAGCTCTGTACCAGTCTTAGTGGGATGGGAGCACTCATCCTCGTGTGCTGGCAGCTCGTGGAACGGACCTTGCCAGGGGCAGCCGATCCTCTTGTACTTACACTGCGTCACCCTGGCAACGTGGAGGGGAGTGCGAGTTAAACCATATGAATTACGTCCTTTAAAAAGGTGCTTCTTACAGTGAGTGAACGGTACTAATAATATCAAAAGGTACCAATTAACCCAGGCAGTGAACTGAGGCTAAATAATACTGTGCTAATGATGCATGTGTGCTGAAAACACACCACAGAGGAAGAAAGACATGGATTTATAACAATTAAGTCCAGGATGGGGTTGCTTTGCAGAAAACAGAAGAAAACTTTCTTACAGAATAATCATATTTGAATTTTGATCTTACACCAACAGTTAGCTCTTTCATTGAAAGTAAATCTTGAACGGACTGACTTTCAATTTTTACAGCTGATGAAAAAACTGCCTCTGTATTACCCACTTGGCTTTGCTTTGGAAAATAATTAATAACTGGTTTACACAAACTTTAATGGATTTTATAGAACAAAACACCTCTTTGACGACAAGAAGTGACAACATTTAGCGGTGCTTCTTTCGTATCAGTTTACTTCTCCCTCACAGGCTGCTTAATGCTTAATGATTACTCTTGTTGTTGCTGTAATTCTGATGCATCCCAGAAGGTGGCGGTAAATCACCCAAACCTGATAGTCCCAGCATAGACAAACAGCTTTAGCCCTGTGCATTGAAGGACACAGTATGTCAGGTGCACTGGTCTGCTGCGCACTGAGAAATTTTCCTGGATCAGTAAAATAACAGGAAATTTTTGCCATATTTTTCGCACACTTCTTACTACATACTGATTTTTCGCTGAATCAGTAGCCACTTGTAGCGTAAGTAGGTGGTTTGGAAAACAGCCTGAGTCTAACACTAAGCTGCAGTGGGTTTTCGTTTGCTTTTGCAACCCCATCGGGTGGACACTCTGTGAACTACAGTCTTCTGCACTTCTGATTGCTTTCAGCACTGATGTCTGCTGATTCATTAATTCAAACCACAACATACCATGCTGCTATTACCCACACTAATGAGCTAAATTAGGCCTTTGCTGCCTTGTGCCTTTACAACTCTGTGGGTTTAAAAAATGAGTAGGTCTGGTGTTGAGTACAGACCTCAAGAAATCACTTGAAATGAACCTAGCGTCAGGAGAAAACATCTGTGAAAGGTTTCAGTACTGAAGAAACAGCTGCCCACATGAATCTGTGTAACATTTAAAACTTCTCTTACATCACTGTAAACTTCCTCTTTATGTAAGAAGCACTCACATTCTCGCTGGAGCACTACTCCTACCTGACCCAGCTAAAACCACCTGGTGACTGCCACATTTGTTGTCATGGTAACATTTGCGTGGGCACCTCTGTCCTGAGCAGGGTCACCTGTTGCTATAGTAACTACCCCCCTAGGAGCTCATGCATGCAAATTGCACTGGTCTGAGCATCACTTGCAACAAAGACTCGGTCTGTAATCACATCATCAGCTGTGCTTTTCTGCTCGGATGTAGCAGATCACAAGATGCTTCATTTTCTCTGAGTAAAACCCTGTGTGACACCACGTGGGGGTGATGAGACACACACACACACACACACACACACACACACACACAGACAGTTTAACCTAACTGGGTGTCCAAATTACAATTCTGCTATTTTCACACCATCATAATGGATCATTCATTGTGGGTCTTTGATGTCACACTTGAAGTAGATGGGAAGATTTCCAACTGTATTTGCTGTGTTTACCTGTCTTGGCACTCCTCTTTCTGGTGTCTCTCTAAGCTGGAGCGAGGGAACTGTTTTAGGCAGAAGGTGCACTCTGTCGGCAGCTCACTGACAGCCTTCTCCACAGCCAGATTCCTACAGCACAGGTTCTTGCTGATCTCACACCTACACACAAACAACAAGTCAAGCATTAGTGCATTTTTATACTCAACATCTGCGGTATCTGCAAAATGGCGAAACAAGTCTGTGAACAAAGAGTACCAGGAAGTGGCTGTCTAGGTAATAGGAAAGTTACATTATCTTTTGTTTTGTCATTCTTTGTTGGTTTTCAACACATAAATTCAAACACAGCTCACAGAAACTTTGAGAGATAAAGCTTCCTGTAGCCAAAAGCAAATATTATAGAAGAAAATTTCACATAAGGTCTAATCTCTTTTGATTGATTCTGCATGAAAATATGGCGCTGCATGAGACGCTCTGAATGTATAGCATGGGCAGCCTTCTGGTTTTCACTATAAGCACTTGTGTTAACTAAGAAGTATTAAAGATTGCATGCAGTCCAGGTGGAGAGCAAAAGCAGTCGGATAAACCACTATGATCACATCCCAGCTCCCATCAATTTTTATCCGTCAATTCACCCATCTCTTTCGGTCTTTTCATGCAAGTGCAGCAAACAAAGTATTCAAGATCAGAACTTTGAACTTAAGACACAAATCTTTTTGGAGTTGTGTTGCGTTAAGTTTTCTAACTCTCTGTTTCAGAAATAACCAATCAACCCTTGTTCGAAACAAACATTTTGAGACTTGTTCTATCCCCTCTCCTGAGGATGTATGAGTCAAGGTTCACATTTTTAAGAGAATAAATACAGTGTTGCAAACACTGGTTCTAGTAAACATGAAACAAAAACTGAGGCTCTTTCATAGAAAGAATAATGGACATTGTCTTTGTGACCTCCCTCCTCTGATACAAAGTTTGAAGACCATTGTTATCGGCTGCCATATCTATATAAAATGATTCAACTTAACTTTTGATGAGTTAAGGTAAGGTTGCATAATTATCATGTTTCTATTTCAACACTTCAGTCCTATACATTTTAAGTCAATCAAAATAAATTTGGTTTCTTTTTGGGGTTGAAGTCGGCTAGAGTTGATTGTCTGTGAATTGAACCGTAACCCTCAGGTACCTGACAGAGATACATGGGCAATATCCTGGTATTGGATTAAAACGGTTTTAAGACTTGAGTAAATATAAAAGGCGTGTCTACTGGTGCTCCATAAGGATATGTAAGAGTTCATTAGAAAGAAAATATAATTGTAAGTGCTGTGTCTTTTTAAACTCAAACAGAAAATGTCTTAAATTAGAAATTTATGAATGCCAAGAAACATATGACATTATATCTGTGAGAAATGAAAAACAAATACCACTTTCTAATTGTGTAAGTTCAGCTGTTTAAATAACCATCCTTCTAAGGCAATATAAGACATTTCCAGTGATAAATGATGCCAAAAACAGAAATATCTGCCTCTCCTGATTTCCTCTGGTTTCCATGTTTACAGTGCCCAGTGTGTACAAGAAGGTCATTGTACCTGCAGTTAGGACATGTAGCCTGTTCCTCCTTCAGACGAGAATCAGCCAGGAGGTGGATAAAACAGCCTGCACACATCAGGTGTCCGTTGGTGCACTGTGGTGGAAAGAAAGTTTAGGATGAAAATGTAGAAAAGTGTTAACGGACAGTGGAAAATGATCACTATCAATGTCAAGTAGGGAGTGAAGCAGGGCAGGGTTTGAGATAATGGAGTCAGTGCAAAGCTGGAGAAGGATTGGAAAATCAGAGATGGATCCATCCTCTGATGAAATCTTGTGACTGTGAATGTAATTTTTTGCACATCTTTGACTTACACAAGACTATTCTTTATATATGCTTAAAAACAATTTTGGGGGGGATATTTTTGTGTACAATTGGAGACTGTTACATTAAAAAGAAAACTGAAATGGCAGCAAATGTCAGTAGACATGGTTGACAGGAACAGATTTCAGAGCCTATTGTTTGTATTTTTATTTGCTGAGATCCTAAAACAAGAAGATTTGAAGAAAATCAGACTTGTGGATGTGATATTTGTGTAAATTGAATTAATTAAAATGTTTTTATATCTAAGGGTTGCAACATTATTTAGTAATGTGTGTTTATACAGTAAGTGGGCATCTAATAATTGTTTAAAATGTGTGCTTCATGTTACAGAAGGGTGAGGAAATGTTTAAGACCAAGTGGGTACTGATTAACTACAAATGTTCTCACTTTAAACTGAAAGGGGCAGTTAGGGTCATTGAGGAGAGCATGTTGGTGGGTGAAAGGGCAGAGCATGTCAAATTTTAATTTGGGTTGAGGTCAGTTTGAGTGCCTGTGTGGGGTTCATGGGGAAGGTGTAGTTGTTCTTGGGGGTTATTTGGGGGTAGTTCACACTATTAACTTGAGTCAGCACAGCTGACTAGAGGGGCTGGGTGTGTCTGGAGTCTGGCCTGCTGCATACAGGAGGGGCCTGTGTTGGATAAAGTATCACTAAAAATAGAAGAAAATGAGCAACATGTGCAACAGGTTGACTCTGGGGATAGTGGGTTGAGGGGACAGTGGGGGAGGGGGGTTCAGATATGGGGGGTCGAGCTGTTTTGCTGCTGTTTGACAGGGTTTTAGGGTTGTGGGGGAAGGTTTGTGATTGACACCATGTTTACCTGATATACAGACGCCTTGGGCAAATCTAGGCACACGGTGCAGCACAGCACTGAGTACAGTCTCTCCTCCAGCTTTCCCGACTCTCCCTCAGGAACTTTGACCCTCTTCTTTGGTGGCTCTTCTGGGTCAGGCTCGGGCCCTTCTCGCCGCATCCCGACCTCCTCCTGCATGGCTGCAACCCCGGCGACAGCCTCCACCGCTGCCCCCACGGCCCCGACCCCCAGACCGGCCGAGGAGGAGCCAGGGGCGGCTGCTACGCCTACGTCTCTCTCCTCCAGTGAAGACATGGCGGCGGCAGACGAGATAATTTCTGAGAAGTACCTGCCGCGACCAGGCTGAGCCCGAAATATGAGCAGGTTAGCACGAGACTAGCTCAACCTGTCGAGCTAACGGTCAGCTGACAGCTGTGCTAACTGTGCTAACTGTGCTAACAGCAGCCTGTCAGAGAGGACAGCGGGCTAACCGATGATAATAAACAACAACAACAACACTACCCTCCACTTATCAACACAACAAGCCGAGCGCCGTGTAACAACCAGATCATGTGCACAGTGTAATGATGACTCAGTTAAACTGGTTGAGTTGACTTACAGTGAGGCTAGCCGACTATGTGGCTAGCTACGTTGACAAAAACACAGCAGTCCTCTCTCTCTCTCCCTCTCTCTCTCCCTCTCTCTCTGGCGCTGCTCGGGCAGAACAAAAACAACTCTCAGCTGTTGTTGTTGTGGTTGTACTCTCGACGCCGTTAGTCGCTGTGACAGCAGACGACACCGATGTGAAGCAGCGGCCCAGCTCGGCTGCTCCTCTAACGTCCCTGCTCCGGTACCGGCTGTCTGTCCAGTGGACCCACGGGAGCTGTCGGTGATTAACCCCGCGGTTGGAGACAGTTCTGCTGGGACTCGTCTCTCCGCTCACACAGCCATCTTTGTTTTTTTCCTGCCCGTCTCCCCCGACTTCACCCTGCACAGCCTTAACGACTCCGGGTCAATTTTGTTATTGCTCTGGCAGGTTCTCGAAGATGGAGAACGACTGAAGTTCAGTATTTAAAAGTAAATATGCTCGAATCTGTAGCTGCCTGAGTGTCCTGGTCACAAGTTGTGCACAGCAGTGTGTTGGCTGACAGCGGAATGTTTTATTGTGGCAGATGACTTGGGGTATTTAAAGAGTTTTTAAATGCGCATGCGTACTGAGCAGCCGCGGGTCAGCGTATGGCAGGACCTAAAAGATGACCAAAAACCTTGACAGGAAAAGGCAATAAACCATCCCAAGACACGAATTATTTAAAACCACATCTACATTTATTACATCTTAATTAACCTCTCAACCAAGGTTTAAATAGTTCAGAATTTTCAATTTGGTTTTTGTTCTCAATTTCAGTTTGGTCTCATTAGTTTTTAATGCAGTTTTGTCGGTTGATTTAGTGCTCTTATTCTTGCTTTCTGGTCGTTTTTTCGTAGTAGTGTTCATCTAAGTTAGTTTTTTTTATTGTTATTGTACATAAGTAGCATATTTATGGTGGGCAGGAAAGATGTATAATAAGAGCTTAGTACCTCATACCATTTAAAATAATGTCAGTGGGTCATTGACGGGTAACACTTTTGAATGGGCCATTTTCAAACTACAAAATAATAAGGACATACATTTGGCCATTGTTCAAACATTTAGAATATAGTGTAAAAATGCATTCGTGCAAAAACCCTTTCTAAGACTTTACGTGTTTTTAAGGTTGAACTAAAAGGACTGTCTTGAAAAATAGTCACATGTCATATATGTCCCTTTAAGATTATTTATGGTTCAACAAGTAACAGTAATTAAATAAACAGTTTTAGAAGGACAGGCTTATAGATTTGTAGATGAAAACGTATTACTCACAGTTTTGTGGCGGTCATCCCATGACCCTCAAAAGTTGCTCGTATTTTAGTCGTTAAAAAATAAGTTTATTTGCATATATGAGAATGACTTAATACATCATTGAGCCCAATACATCACAAATCCCCATCCACTAAAGACAAAAAAATTTTAATGCCTAATCTCTCCTTTTATAATGATTACATTAATTTCATTTACAGTTTAGTTGATGTAATGTTGGTGGTATTAGTTTATAATAATAGCTTTGTTTTCAACAATCTGTAAAAAACTTCCCAGGAAATAACACCCTGTTCCTACTGCCTTTGTCCATGTCCCTGTGGTAGACAAATTACAGTGTGGTTAAAGTGGTTTAACTGGTTGTTGGGGACCTGCTTTTTGTGTTTTTAGAATGTAGAAATAACTTCAACAGAAGACAGGGGGATTGTAGAATGCATCAAAAATCTGATACTCATTTTGAATTATTGATATGCTTATTCATCCCTTTAGTGCCCAACATATGCAGCTTTTGACTTTCAAGTCTTTGAAGGGGTTGGTATGTATACAGGATGGGGGGCTGGGTATGTGTGCTTTAGTGTAGTAAGGTGGAGTGTCAGCTGTCTGCAATCGGTGAGGACAGGACTAACCACTCCCATTGGACGGACAGATATGCCTTATTTGGTCAGTGGAGGATCGCCAGGGGGCCATACCACCCTCAGCTATGCACACCCGGATTCACCAGTGGCTGTATATGCTCTTGTATGTAACTCCCAATCGTAGGCCAGTAGGTTTTGCCTCACACTGGCTTGTTCTTGTACACTCTGGTAAATTTTCACCAGATTTTTGGATTATAACTCCAGTTCTATTATTTATATTGACATCAGTTTCAAAAAAGCACATGACAAGTTTACACAACTGTAACTGATATGGCAAACTTTACCAGGACTTTAAAGGGATGGTCTTAATGTAATGATATCAAAAACAAGTCATCAAACAATTTATCAAATAAGGCTACCACAAGCCTATTGGCTGACATGATAATACATTTCTCTCAACTTTAGATTATTTAGCACAACATGACTGAAACACTCTAGAAATAGACAAAAAGAAATTTACAACACATCACAATTTACAGTATTATGACAAGCTACCAATGTGCATTAGTTCTACTCTGTTTTTGTGCTTTGCTATCTCTAGCGTTACATCACTTTTCATTGTTATTTTTCTAATACCAGGAAACAGAGGTTACATACACTCATTCATGAGATGTTTCCAGCCTCATTAATCAGATTCTATTCAAAGTAAATCACATCAGATGCAGTTCATTCAAGAAATCAACTTTAGAGAAATTAGGAGTATTGTCCTAAACAATGAGAGGAATGACCTTGATCTAATCACAAGATGATGACATGGATGTTTGACAGCTGGGTCAGGTCTGTGTGTAGGTGGAGGTGTGTGTAGTGTTCTGGCAGCGTCTGTTGGGTGGTTATAGTTGTGCAGAGGTGAGATTATTTCAGCTGATTAAAGAGGGTTTTGGTGACCGACAATAGAAACCTGTTCCTGAGTGATTGGATGTGTTGAATACAGAGGCGTCTGCTGTAGGCTGTTGGGTTTTGAGGGTGTTTCACTCAGGGCTGGAGACTCTGTGTGGTCTTCAAGAGGCTGATTGAGACTAGCCCCTTGGCTGGTTTCAGCAGGATCTGAATCCTGTATTTCCTGTTTGCTGTGTTCTTGGACAGGTGTTTCTGGATCTGTAGAGGGGCATCCAGGTCTATGTTCTCCAGATTTGACCTCTGCTGTTGTGTGCACTTTGAGCTGCGGGGATATTTTGTCAACTCTAATTGTCTCTTGTTGCTGCTGTTGCAGTTTGACTTCATCTTTTCTTCTTTCAGTCTTCAGATCAGTATGTCTCTCACTGGTCTCCATATCTCGACACCTTCTGCTGTATCCTGCTGCCTTTTCTGCCTTTGTCTCAGCAGAACTCGTCCAGACATGTTCTTGGTCTGTGTCTGGTTGTCCTCCTGAAGCTCCTGTTTTTTTCTGAGCTTTGTCTGTGAGTGCCCTCTGCCTGCAGGTCGAAGCCATAGCTTTTACCCAGGGATGTAACAATGTCTGCTCTGCTGTCAGCCTCACCGAGGGATCCGGCTGCAGCAGGGCTCTGACAAAGCCTCTGGCCTCTGCACCCATGAGCAGAGACGGAGCAGAATTTAAAAATAACATGGTTAATTGAGTTTACAATGGTAATGATAAGAAAAAAACATAGCCACGAGTTAAAGGAAATAGATTCTAACTATACAATAATATCGATGCACTTTTGGACCACTTGAAGTTTACCTAAAGTTTGACACTTTAGCCATTACTAAAAACGGCCAAACATGAACAAAAGTTTAATGCACAATACTCAGTGTTAGTTGAATGGTGTCAGCTTCTTGTCACAGGTTGCATCACCCAGCAGTAAACAATTTATGTTCTATTACTCTAACCGGGACCACAATTTTCTCATAACACCATGCTCTACAGCGGAGGACTTAAGGGAACAGTTGTTAAAACATCAGAAAATGTGAAGTAAGGAAATAAATCATGTGCAAGTGACATCATTTTCTCATCTATTCCCATCAAATGTTACTCTTATGTTGCCCTCTGCTGGTCATTGAGCAGAATCTAGCTCAGAGTTGTGTGATCAAACGTCCTCTCTTGCCCAGACATGTCCTCCTTACTGGTCACAAAATTATGTCTGGAGAGATTTTCTAAAATTCCCCCAAATCTCTGGGGTTCACTCAGCTTGTTGACCATTTGTAGTAAAGTGCTGCACTGAGCTGAAATATACATTTTTTAATGGAAGCCCATATTTGCCTGTTAAAATAAATTAAAATGAAAACCTAACCTGTTGAGAATTTCTTATGGCCAAAATTAAGTCAAAATTTTGATACAAAACGTAGAAACTTTCAGATTCAATATTCTGAGATAAAACATCAACATTTTAAGATAAAAGGTTAAGATGAAGATTAAAATTTAGAGATAAAAAGTTACAATTTTGAAATAAAAAAATCAACATTAACTTCAGTAAGTCAGCATTATGAGAATAAGTCAAAGTTTTGACTTTTATCCCAAAATTGCAACTTTTTAGCTCAAAATTTTTACTTCATAGGGCTAAAATAAACTCAGCAAAGCAAATTTTTCATTTTTATATTCCAAACTAGTGGAAATGGGCTTTTATGTTCTATGTTTATTCAGTATTCTATATTTTTGTTTACTTTATAGCAAATTCCCCTTCAAACAGAAAAGGAGTGTTTTATATACCTCCAGTTATGAAGCTACCTATTGATTTTTGCCGTATCTGACTATAAACCAGGTGGGGGGCAGTACAATGAGATACCGCAAAAATGGGAACCTACGATGAAGCATTTTTGGGGGAGTTTGAATATGAATACCCTAGCTTATAGAGTGTGGCAAATTGGTTTCACATTGAAGTCCTGACATGTGTCACCAAAATTTAGTCTATGGCCAAACATTTTCTGTAGTTTTTACCTTCTGAAATAGGGTCCCAGTAAGGTGACAGGAAGTGGAGTTGTCCCTGCTTTATCAGCTGAAATAACTCTTCCTGGTCACGATCTTGACTGCGAAATGGAGGGAATCCACATAGCAGGATATAAAGAATAATACCCAATGCCCAAACATCCACTGCAACACCATAGCCTGGAAAAAAATATAGTACTGAAGTTAGAAACTCATATAGAATATTTTGGTTTCAAAGTGAAAAAGGAGGGAGCACTGACCTGTTTCACAGAGAATCTCTGGGGCTACATATGTGGGGGTGCCACATATAGTAAAGACTGGTTCAGTAACAACCATGGCGAGACCAAAGTCTCCCAGCTTCAGCCTGCAGATGTCAGCAGTTACACGCTCAATCTGAGAGAGAACAAGAGGAGCAAACAGACCAAATTAGGTTTTTAAAAAACAATCTTATGTATCCTTGGGCTTACAAAGTGACTCTTGTTGGCAGACCTGCTGCTTTTCAAAGCTCACAAAATTATATTTAAATGTAGTGGTGTAACAACAACATAACATTGAGACTTTACTGGACTTAGAAATCTAGGCAAGTACTCATAGAAAGGGTGGGACAGATGATGAAGAAGTGAGTGGGACTGTGGATTTAGGGGAGCTTTCATACAGCAGCACATACACTGCCTGGCCTGGATTTAACTTAGCAAATAGGTACAAGCTCCTTTTTAAAGTGCCTACTGTACAAGCCTGTGGGGGCAGTGCTATGATCTGAGGTTGCTGCAGCTACTCAGGTCTAGATTCAGCAACATTATGTGCTCAAAGAATGAGGTCAGCTGACTACCTGAATATACTGAATGACCAGGTTATTCCATCAATGGATTTTTTCTTCCCTAACGGCATTGACTTTTTCCCAGGTTGACAATGCCAGGATTCATCAGGCTCCAATTGTGAAAGAGTGGTTCAGGGAGCATGAGACATCTTTTTCACACATGGGCTGGCCACCACAGAGTCCAAACCTTAACCTCAGTGAGAATCTTTGGGATGTACGAGAGACGGCTTTGCACAGTGGTCTGACTCTCCCATCATTACTACAAGATTTTGGTAAAAAATAATAAAACTCTGGATGGAAATAAATCTTGTGACAATGCAGAAGCTTATTGAAAAAAATGGCAAAGTGAATGCATGCTGTAATCAAAGCCAAAGGAGGTCAGATTAAATATTAGAGCCTGTGACCTTTTTTTGGCAACGTGTGGTTCATACTAAATATCTCACACTCACCAGCAGGTTTTCTGGTTTCAGGTCTCTGTGGACAATGCTTTTGCGGTGGATGAAGTTCAGAGCTTCACTCACATCTGACACCATCAGTCCTGCCTCAGCTTCTGGAAACTTCCCCCTCTCACTGATGGTCTCGAACAGATCCCCCCCACTCACCAGTTCCATCACCAGGTAAGAGTGAGTGCGTGTGTGATGGTGAGCAAACAACCTCACTATACGGGGGTGACAGAGGCTACCCAGGAGGCTAAGTTCATTCTGCATCATGTGCTCTCGACCAATCAGCTTGGAGCGTTCAATTATCTTCATAGCAAGTGATTGCCTGTTGTCACGGCGGCGGCACTCTCGCACGACTGCAAAGTTCCCATCTCCAACCACACGTCCAATCTCATAGCATCGTTCAATATCTGCCTGAGTGACATCTGTGCCATCTGTGGGGAGGTCAAAGGTCATTTGCTGCTGTAAGTCTTGATGCCCCACACCTGGAAGTGGATTTAAAAGTTGTACTTTGGGAACACTTTTTTCTTTAACTTTGCTGATTGGCTGGGGAGAGGTGGGAGGACTTAAATGAGCGCACACTTTTCTCTCATCCTGTTCTGTGAGACAACTTTCTTTTTGTTTCCTGGAAACTGGAGGAAGTGGGACTTTCCCTGAGAGTTGATTGAGGTGCTCTAATTCATGATTTTTAACATTTCTGACAAAGCAGTTCTCACATAAAGAAGGAGAGAGAATATCTTCCTCCCTATGACTTTGCTCATGTTTAAAAGGTCCAATTACAGAAGGCGGTCTCTCTCTGGCCCCGCCCTTGACTCGTAGTCTCTGCAGATGGTTTGGCTTGTGCGCAGGTTTTCTGCAGGAATTCTTTTTATGATACTTTTCAGAATGGTGTGTGTCCGTACAGTGAGGCTGCTGTATTTTTGTTTGTACATTGGTTTGATTTTTGACATGTCCGTCTGTGTCCTGTTCACCCTCCTTTTTATTTTGCATCTCGCTGCTGTCGGTCCCCTCACTGTATCCACTGTCAGCCTTTGCTGCTTTATCTGGCACCGGACGGAGCCTTTTCTCCCAGGCTCGTAGTGCATCAGCCTGGTAATGGGGATGTTCTGGAAACAGCTCCTCCAGAGCTTCTTGCACACTGCTCAGGTCCGGGCGAGCTTTACCCAGTGCCAGTAGAGCCACCTCACCTCGGAAGAAGTCACACACACCTTTTACCTGGGAAAAAAAGAAGGGGAATGACTTTCAAGATAATATTTATATAGTTTCAAAAAAAAAACTTTAAATTTGACCCCTGTAGAGCGTAAAATGTCACCATTTGACTTTTTCTGTAACATTTCAGTTTATTTGTGTTCTTTGATTTCTACAGAATTTTGCAAAATTTCTGAGTAGAGTTTTAAAGTAAAATAGCTGTTAAACATACTGCCTGTCCTCTGGGTGTAAGGGTCAAAACAAGTTAAACATTTATATATTAATATATTATATATTCATCTACTAGGTATTTTCTCATTTTCTTGATTTGTTCAATTTCAAAAAAGATATGAAAATACCAATCATTATTTCTCAGAGCCAGAATTGAATTTTCACATAGCGTCTTGATCAAACCAATCATCCAAGCCCAAAGACTTTTTGGTTATTATCTATTATCTAGAGCCACCCAGAGGGCAAGAGACATTCTGGCAAACCCTCCCCATCATCTTCACTCAGAATTCCAGCTTTTCCTTTCTAAAAGAAGATATACTTTTATTTGCAAGACCAAATCAACCAGGTACCTGAAATCAATTGTTCCAATGGCTATTTGTTTTTTAAACAGGTTGTAGGCGAGCCTGTTCAAAATGAGGGAAATTGTGCTGATTCTATGTATTTATCTCTTCTCTGTGTGTGCTGTATCTGTCTGCTCCACTGTGTTTTCAGGTAGTGTAAGAATGTGTATTTTAACCTTGGTCGCAAACCAAATTGTCCTTAAGAGGACATTAAATATTTTTCAATTTAATTCAACATCCATTTAACCAGATTTGTCCCACTGAGATGGACATAAAAGAGCGAATCCTCACTTTACAAAACTGGAACCATTTCAGAGATGTTTTCTGGGAAAGACACCAGAACAATTTATTAGCATCAAAATATTTGACAACTCATAGTGTGCTCAATTTAACCATGAAATGTTTCATTTTCTTCCACGTGCGCTGATCAGTTAATTTGATTTTGAAGGCTTGGTGACATACAGTATTTGCATACAAAAAAGGAACATGACAATCTTAAATCTTCACAGGGGTGGTGGGACATTGCCCTGAGGGTCAAATAACTTGGGAGCCTTAGAAGTTTCAGATGAATCATGCGTTAACTTGTTTGAGCACATGTAACTGAACATTTGCATGGTAGCGCCCTGGAGTACGTTATTAACTGACAGAGAGGGGCCTTCAGGTGTGTCCCACTCACTTATGTAATCCAGGAGCCCTGTCATGATGGGGGCCTAAACCTTGTGTGAAAGCTTGAATTATTTCAGTTTTGTGTGCACTCTTTCCTAGCACTTAGCCTGGGGTGCAACCTCAACATGCAAAGAGAAGGGTGGGGATGGGAGTAACATGGGGGGTGGTGATCAGAGGGGCTGTCCGTGGGGGTTTTCTCCTGGAGGCTCCTTACTGTGGTCGTGTCTGAGCTCACCTCTCGGGCATGAGTCGTGTACAAACGTGTGACTCTGGCTCGGTGCCAACGAGGAAACCCCAACGCCTCAGAGATATCCAATAGCAGTTGCTCGAAAGACACCACACCTCTGCGGTTTAACAGGACAGTTACCTTAAAGACAAAGGGACAAAAATGACCATTATGTGGGCCTAATTTTTTTGCAGGTCAAAGATGCTAATTTACAGCCTTGAAATCATTGCTTTGATATGACTGCCAACTGACCCCAAAAAAAAGTCACCAAAAAAAAAAAAAAAGGTCACACTCTAATATTTTGTTGGACCATATTTAGCTTCGATCACAGCAAACATTCCCTGTGGCATTGTTTTGACAAGCTTAGATAAGAAACCCCAGGCCAGATTATAGCCCCCACAGGCTTGTACAGTAGGCACTATGCACCATGGGTGCATCACTTCACCTGCCTCTCTTTTTACCCGGACTCATCAGACCACATGACCTACTTCCATCCCTCCAGAGTCCAATCTTTATGCTCTTTAGCAAACTGAAGCTTTAAACAGCCTGGCCGATCAGTGGTTTTCTTAAGGCTACACAGCTGTTCAACCCCAATCCCTTGAGTTCCCTTACCATTGTGGATGTGGGAATACTATTACTGTCACCACTAAACATACTCCTGAGTTCTTTGATTGTGATTTGGCCAAATGTTGCGATCACCACTCACAATCATTTAGAATTTTTTACCGACCACATTTCATCCTGTAAGACGATGGTTCCCCACTATCCTTCCAGTTTTCAATACTGTGTTGGACAGTTCTTGACCCATTTTTGGTAGTTTCTGCAATCTCCTTAGATGTTTTCTCTGCCAATGATTTGACCTTTCTAAAACAGACTAACATCTTTTCCACAACCACAGGATGTGTCTGTCGCCATGGTTGTCTCATAAATGAGAAGTTACTCATTTCATCAACTGGGGTTAAACAACTTGTTGTCAGCTGAAATACAACCTCCCATGCAGTTAATGGATTCATTCGGAGGCTTGTGCCTATTTGCTTGGTTAAATCCAGGTGGTGACTTTTTTGAGCTGTCAGTACATTTATTCTTTTTTTTTTTTTTTTAAGTTATTTTTTTGGCTTTTTGTGCCTTTATTATATAGAGGGGGACAGTGGATAGTGTCGGAAAGGGGAGAGAGAGTGGGGAGTGACATGCGGGAAATTGGCCACAGGTCGGATTCGAACCTGGGCCGCCCGCTCGAGGACATAGCCTCATGGTGCGCAGCCATATCCACTCGGCCATCCACGCCCCAGTATATTTATTCTTAATGTGAAAATACATTTTAACTTTTAACGTGAATACTTTCTTGTGAGCCAGTTAACAAGAAGTTATATTGCCTGATTAAGGGTCTTTGAGAGTTCATTTAATTAACTGCAAAGCCACAGCAACCTGTCTTGCAGTGCATTTATAAACAGCTTATCAGCATCTATTATTGAAAGATTAACCAGAAAGTAAAGGAAAATGAAACACGCAAATATCACAAGGAGTCATCAACTTTGTTTTGTTCTTTTTGTAAAAATGTATTTATCATTAAAAATACAATTTTTCAATGAAACACAAATTTGTTCATGTTTGCAAATAATTTCTTATAATGTTTGAGGTGACTCATGATGCGCATGGAGGATACCTTTCGTATTGTGCTCTGACCACAAGGCCTGACAATGGTGACTAGACGGGGTCTTTCTGCGCTCTCCTCTGCATGCCGGGTGTGGAAGAAAGGGAGGTGAGGTGGTGGAGGAGGAGGTAAAGGGGGAGGAAAGTTAGTCTTGTGGAGATGTCCCTTGTGTTGGGGATGAAGTGGCCATGGTTGGGGTCCTCCACCCTCACAATTTAACAAAGGAACAGGAAGGCCTGAGTTAGAGAGAGCAAGGGAAAAAAGGACAAAAGCAAGAGTTGGATTATTGAGTTTTGCTTATCACAGTGATACCATTATGCAATTGTGTCATTCAGGGTTGAACACACACAAAAAACATGAGTAACACAACACTGTTTCCTTATCCTTTGTTAGAGCGCATGTGCATGTATGAAAACAAATCCGGCTGATCAGATTTTAGTGTTTTCCATCACATGGAGTGCAAGAGGCCATTTGAGATTCTTCAGGCACCTTGCCCTGCCTGATGAATTATTAAGGCTTCCTTAAGTCATGCGCACGCTTACACACACACACACACACACACACACACACACACACACACACACACACACACACACACACACACATGAGTTAACAAAAGCTTGTTTGACCTGGTTAAGACTGAGCTGAATCTGCATGATTAATGAAGCATTAGAGACCCACAGCATCTTTGACGTTTCACTTTCTGGCACCATGGGAGGCAGTGAGATGTTATCCAGTCAGTCTTTGGGGGGTTGTGTTTTTGTTTGGTTTTGTTTCCAGATGCAGGAAAAGTCTCAGGTATCTCTGACATAAAATAGACACCAGTTTGTCCTAAATACACTTTACAAACAAGCTTTTCCACAGCTAAAGAAGAACATTTGCTTGAAAGCTTCAGCGATAACTGAGGCCAATGAAAGGGTTGGAGGTAGAAATGTAAGAGGGGAAAAGAAATTGATTTTTTTAGGAACCCCGCTGCGCTGAGAGACGTCACATACACATCTTAACAGTTTTGTCTTTAAATTGCAAGAAAGTTTGTGTATAGCGACTCTGTTTAGAAGAGGAGACAAATGACTCGAAAATTAAGTTTGTTGTCAATATCTGTAAAGTTTTTCTTAGTTTTCTATGATTTGAGTTGGAAAAAAATATATATCCAGAGACTGACTCACCTGCTTTTCTCCATTTAGTGTTGCGCGCTTCGCATCCGACCCGGCCTCTCTGTGATGGCGTCATTACTTTTCAAAATAGCAAGTGAACTAAAATGTGAAAAATAAATGTTCATTATTTTCCTCTTTTTTTCTGTTAATCCCCCTTATTTTTCGTGTCCATTACTCAGTGAGCTTCTAAATAAGGTAACAGGACGCACCGTTAAATGACCGGACCTGTTGAAGCTACGCTGGTTACCATGGTTACACGTCAAGTTCGACGCCTGTCCGTCGCACAAAGTAATACCGGAAATGGAACGATTCCGCTTTCAAAATAAAACTACCTAGAGTGTACATCTCTGTTTTTCAAAAGAAGTATCTTAAAATAGTAACACTGTGGTTACCTCCTAAATTAAAACTAATTAGAGTTGATTTTTTTTTCTTTTTCAGCAGAGTATTTATTTCTAAAACAGAGAGCAAATTTGCCTGTAGGAATTTTATTTTGAGCCTTTTAATCAGAAGTTATCTGTTTTGAATACCAAGAAAATATCTACATGAGGCAGATAATGCTGAGCATTTGATTGTAAGCTTAAATCAAAAGTCAATACTACTTTGTACTACTGATATTTTAATCATTATATTGTAATATCCAAGAATGTTGATTTTCTGTATTAATTAATTTTATTAGACTACTTCAATGTGTTATAATTGCAGTGAAGTGCTATACAGGGTGGACCATAAGTTTTCATACATAGGAAAATGTATAATGTATATTTTTTTTATGTTTCAGATATTCTAGAAGATGCAGTTTATCAGCTTTGGTTATCTTTGGAGGCATGTGAAGCCCATGGTGTATCAGGAAGATATAAGACATAAATAATCTCAGGGAACGTATCACCAACGCCATCACAAGTATAACTTCAACTGTGCTCATGCAAGTTAATTAGCAGTGGAAAACATATTAATGTGTTTTGAAACAATGGTAATCACGTACAGTACATTACAAAAAAAAAAGTTGTCCAATATAAAATGCTTATTTTTCCTTTGTATGGAAACTTTTGGCCAACCCTGCGAATTGCCCAAAGGCCATTGGTGTATTAAGTGATATCTGAAAAAGAAAGTGATAAAAGAATCTTGTGTTTATTTCTTGAACTCTAAGAGGAAACATACTTGGGGGCTTTGTTTTCCTAACTAAAGGGTTGGAAACTTGACAAGGGATGTCAGAGAAACATAAACGGCTTCATTGATCAATAGTGGAGGAAAAAAGACTTTCACTTTCTCTTCTGTTTTTTTCATTTTTGGCTGTATGTCTTAGAGAGAAAGTAGGTTGTTCCATACAATAAATTTCTTGGATAATTTCTTTCCATTCAATGAGAATTTGGGATTCTTTATTCAGCCACTTTCTTGTTATGGCTTTTTGCCACAGGCTAATAGTATTTTAATACATACCTGTCTTGTTTTTTTAGCCCAGCTGGCACATTACCTAGATTTAAAAGACAAAAACTTAAGCCAATTTCTGAGTGTATTATTGATCTGATTGCATTCGTTACATCTATCTAATAAGCAACAATTATGGGACGTTCCCAAAATGTGTGAAAACCACTCATCCACCAGCACTGAGCATGTTCAGGGTTGTTAGTCTGTGACTCTGTAATCCTTAGTTGTAAAAAAAAAAAAAAAAAAAAAAAACCTCAAATTGTTCTTCTGGGGGAATTCTCTCCAAAGATTTGAGCTGGAGGCGGTAACCAGTTTTTTTCTGTTAACTTCATATTTGCATCTTTCTCCCATCTTAATTTGACATACATTATGGAAAGTCCCCTCTCAGCTTGTAAAAATGAATAAATCTTAGAATTCATTTTTTTGTTAGTATTCCCTTTCAGAGTCTCAACAAAAATTTTAACCAGACTCACACAAAACCTTTCAAAGCACAAACATTGAATGGATGTTATTGCGTAAAATTGCACTGACAGAGGGGGGAGGAGAACGGCCAGCTTCACGGACAGTTACCATAGTTTCGCTGACGGAATCCAATACTCTGTCTCACACACATACAGAGCACACACAGCTATACACAGCGTCTGGATGATCTTTTAATACACAGCTCCCCCGTGGCTCGGTCTCCTAGGTTACAGTTAATATTGGATCAGGGAGCAACAATTCCTGTTCCTGCTTCTCATCCTGGAGGGCCCAACAAGTATTTTGTGTGTGTGTGTGTGTGTGTTGACATTATTCCTGTTCTTCATGTGCAGCAAATGTCTAAGACATTGCTTTATATCAGACATATCTCTCATTTACTTGGATCATTATTTCATGTCATTTATTGAACTTGAAAGCATTCTGCATTTCATTCTTATTGTTATCGTGGCGGTTGCTATAATGTGTGATTTACCATGCTTGCTTTCTTGTGATGCTTAACACACAATGAACATTCTCATGATGCAGTATGGGTTCGAGGCCAGCAGGGGTAGTAGTTACAGTCCTCAGAATAGATCCAGGACATATCCAGATCCAGGATAGTGGCTGGCTGAAAACAGCGCAGCTGTATAAACATAAACTAGGTTATTTTGTCTGAGGTTATAATATGAAATCTCTCATTGTTATGACATGTAATAATATGCCATGTAATGATACAGGATTTCCAATAACTCACTGTGCACTGCAGATTTTCCAAGGAATAGGGAGTGAAATCTGACCATCTGACTCAACAAGGTGTCCTTGAATAACTCTGGCTGACCTTTTTCTTTTTTCACTCTGTTTCAACTTAAAGCTGAATCACTTGAGGATTTAAGAGACAAGTGAAGGAATGCAAGTTAAGACCCGTCTACACACTTTCTCACACACACAAACACACACTACTCTACTGTTGCTCTGTTTTTTGTGCCAACAACTGCTATCAGAGCAGATGGAAACACTTGAGTCTTTACACAGAGGTTAATTTATTTGATTTGACGGATCAAATATAAGATCACTTCAGTGGGGATCATTCCTCAACTATCACTGTTCGTGTTTTTGATATTGTTGAATTCATCTGTTACCAACTGTCAGTTTTATCTTAAAACCATTAATACAATGTATACTATATGCTATATGTTTTAAAGTTAGCCAATACTCTACAAGCAGATTTAAGAGCAAGAAAAATCATCCTTTATCACACATGTGTCCTGAAAATTTCAGGACTCCACCCCTCAAAAAATCAGTGCTGTCATTCACACATGTCCCTCACAGCAAGGGAATTTTCCTCGCTGGTCTCCAAAGGCAGGACAACGATGCGGCTGCATTCAGCCTGTGATTTTAGAAAGTATCCGGGATTTTGGGGATAAATGAGTCAAAGTTTATAATAACAGTCTATTTTCTTTTGCCTGAATTCACATATGCATGCACTCATTGCAACTCCACAACAGAAAAGGAAGAAAGTGTTATTGAAAAGAAGTATTATGGCTGCTAACTTTAACTAAGAAACCAGAAGAGTAAGTAGCTTTGTTACATGTGTGTTTATTATACTCATGCACCAGGCACATAATATTTACTGTCTCACTATGTATTTTCCTGACTTTTACATGCTACTTTTGTACATCTGTCTTCTTGTGAAACTTTAACCACATAGAGTGTGAACAAAGCTGTTGTGAAGAATTATGTGTTGTTTTTCTAGTTGCTTTAAAACATGCATCCCACCCTGAGGATTTATGAAAATGTTCCACAGTTAACTTCAAGAGTGAAAATTGCAGTAGATAAAGGATGCAGAAAGAATGATTGAATATGATGAATAAACTGAATATAAAGACTGATAATACAAATTAGTGTGTTAAAGCAGGGAGTGGTATGATGTTAATACATTCATAGTCCTTTCATAGCTGCACACATGCACAGGAAAGCCAGAAGAATGCTGGAAGAGACATCAACATTCCTTGGTTTGTGGCGTTCCCGCTCCTCCTCCTGCTGTTTGGGGATTTCGATCAGTTCAGCAGTTCAGCAGCTCAGGCCTTCCTCCTACAGCCAGTTACATCTATTCATGTGCTTTATCAGATACACATTAACACAAGCCATGTATGTCAAAGACTCATGTGTCAATATCAAACAAAGAGAGTGCAGGTTTTGGCTGAACGGTATGGGGGCAACAAGCACCTTTGGGGTCAACAGCCTCAGCAGCTGTCTGGTCTGGAAAATTGATTGTGTTATGTACACAAAGATCAGTCCAGTTAAGCTCAGACACGCTGAAGACTTTGCTCTTGAAGTTGCAAACGTGTATGTTAGCATCAGTGCTGATTTAGCTTCCAAAAGATGAGAGACAACCAACAACCTTTTATGCATCTGTTACAATCCCTCAGGAGAGAGCATGCAGGGAATTTCTTTGCTCGGATTGAACCAGAAAATCAAACTTCCTGTGCGGTATGACCACAGTGGCATCCATTCAGAGAACTGTATCACAGGACTGAATGATTGAACACACACTAACACACGTAGCCAGCGAACAAATTCTAGGCAGCAGATAAATCATTTTGACCTTTCACCTCCTCTCTCTTGCTCGCTCTCCCTGCCCCCGCCCCTTGAAATGTCCTTCTCTCACACCTGCTAAAGTCAAACGTCACATTACAAACTTGTCCTCTCTCACACATGTGCCACTTTAGACACACTTGTGGAGGAGACTTCAGAGAGAACACACGGACAAGAGCAGTGGGACGGGGTGTGTACTATGAACAGATGTGATGTCATAGGTCCCTCATTGAACTGCCATTAAATCTTTTCTCTTTCCTTCCCAACTCTTTCTCTCTCTTTTTCTTTCTGTGTGTGATTGTGTGTATGTGGAGGCAAGGTGAAACAAGTTTCATTAAGCATTTCTGTTATTGCACAACATCCAGAGATTATCAGACCATCTGCAGATTGGGGGAATTTCATTAGAAATATGAGGAGCAGCCATATGAATTTTTGAAGGAACGCTTTTTCTGTGTGCTGAAACAACTATTTTTGATGAGACTTTTACATAAAGTAAGGACACAATGTCCTGTCCCCACATCTGCGGAAGGCTTTTTTTGACCATCTTGTCTCTTGAGCTTTAAGGAAAAAGTTCTGACATTTTCCACAGTCACATGTTCAGTGCATTATGAGCTATTCATGGAACAGAATTAAAAATGTACCATGATACCTATTACAAACCATGATGGAATACTACGGTGAAATCGGCATAGTAAATGGTTTCATTAATGAAGTACATGATATAACTTGAATACATGTACCATGTTAACATGGAAGGTCCAAGAAACAAACTTATGTAAAAAAAAAAAATATGAAACTAATATGGAAGTGTTAAAAACTGCAGTTCATGGAGTGTCCACTGGAGGCTGACCGCAGAAATACCAAGAATCACACATACAGCCACACACTGACAAAAGACAATTTTTCAGCAAAAAAATAAAATAAAATTATATATATATATATATATATATATATATATATATATATATATATATATTCTGCTTTGGTCTGAGAGAGTCATTTCTTGATTGGAAATAAACAAAAAAATGAGAGAAAATAAATGAAATTTATCTCATACTATTTTAAAAACAGTAGTCTGTTCTGAGTAAGTTATTTCTGTATTGGCCCTCTGTTGCTGTCTGTTAAGAGGCTAAAGCCCCAGAGAGTTAATATTATGTGTTTAATGTTGAGTTTGTTGGGACAAAAGTTTTGACAAATCCAGAAAGAATCCCAACAAACTCAACATTAAACACATGAGATATAAGACCTTAATACTGCTCACTGTTTTTCATCTCTCCAAGCAACTGTGATCAAATCAAACCAATCCTTTTTCAGATGCTGTGGTTGCTGATTCAAAGTAGTCTGGCAGTGAATGCAAATGGCCTGACATCTCACATCCATTTTGATTGAAATGTTGCTTTAGCACCCGATTGTTTGCATGTCCCCTCTTGAACTGGTTCATTGTTTTTACTCGCAACAAATCTCATGTAAAGACAAAGAGCTACAAGGCACCGGCTGTCTGCTGATTAGATGTGAAGCCTTTTACTGCCCTGCTTACACTTATCTTTAAACATGTGAACAAATACTTATATTCTTAAAGAGTTTAAGGATTTAATAAGCAGGGCCATAATAATTTAAGTGAATATGCTCGTATTCAATCCTTCCATAAATGTGAAATTGCCTTGCAGTAATCAGAAGTTGCACCAACAGCCTCATTGACCTTACAACAACAGCTCACACTCCACCTGTGCTTAAGTTTACAAGTGTTTGCACAACACATGCAAACACACGCAAAATGCTTGTTGCCCTCTGTGCTCATGAAAACAGATTGGGGTTGACTAGAGTCAAATAAGCACAAACTTAGGTGGAAAAATTCCAAAGCAAACAGCAATGAGACTAATCAGGGGGTCAGAGAGGACCCTGAGGACATTCTTTTAACCTCCCACACCCCACTCCTGAAAAAATCCCCCCCACAAGCTCCTCTTCCCCTCAGGCCCAATCTGTTTTCTTTCCCATTCTCCTTCAGACAGCAGGGGGTTTGTTCAGTGGCCCCTCCTCATCCTTCACCCCCCACCCCACCCCCTTTTTCTCTTTCTTTTCTCTGCCTTTTATTTTCCGTAAAGATTCTTAAACAGTAGCCCTGTTTCTCTCACAGATCCGCTCTGTCTGACATTTTCTCACATGCTCCCCTGCTCTTTGATGCCAGAATTTCTTCATGAGAGTGTAATCGCTTTCAATGTGATACAGTTACAAAACACAATTTCAGTGTGTCCAAAATGTTTGGTGTTTTCGTCCCAACTGAGAATGAAACTCTGTGACAACATACAAAGCGCCAATTTCTCTTCAAGTTGAACATACAGCATTTTTAGAATTTTTGGTTTAAAGCACTTTGCACCTGCTTTCTCAGAATCAGAATCAGAATTGCCTTTATTCACCAAGTTTCTTTAAGAGGCATACAAGAAATTTAACTTCAGTTATAACTATACTCCCTCAGTACAAACATGCATGAATAAAAATTAAACATCAAATACATAAAAAAAACTTTTGTACAAAGAAAAAGGAAAAATACATAGACATTGAAGTTAAAAAGTGCAATGAATAAGGAGGTTAAACATGCAATGCAAATGAATCAATCAATCAACTTTTATCCATATGGCACCTCTCATTCAAATACAGTTAAGAGTGCTTCACAGTGGCTGAAAAATAATACAAAAGATTAATAAAATACATACAAAACAGAACAGAATAAGGGCAAAATCCACATTTGAAGAAAATATTTTACAGTTCACCACTTAGATAAATTTTAAATGCTAAAAATAATTATAGGCTGAACAAGTTTGTGAAAAGTTAAAATAAATAAATGGAACAAATAAGAAAAAAACAATAATTTAAAAGGGTGAGAAAGCAAGTGGTGATTTGTTGATGTATTATTACGGATAGGTATTTGTCAAAGTGTAGGCAGGATAGTGTTGAAATCATGGCAGCGAGATGCTCTAAAATTGTATAAAAGACAAAAAAATTAACATCAATAATCATAATTCATTTCACATCCAAATAGGATAATGTGGAACCGTTAATGTTATTTTTAAACATATATAAAACCGTATAACTTAAGAAATCGAGTGAAATCTGCCACAGCTGTGTAGCTTTTAAGTAATCATGAAAATAAAATCCATACGCTCGGCATTCAATCCCTCCATATTTGCATAGAAGCTATTTTGGCCAAACTAGTTTATCACCCCCTCTGTCACCCTCCTCCCCCCCTCCTCCCTCTCTGCAGGGCTGTGTGATGTCATGAACAGCCGGTATAAATCCAGCCAGTGAGCGTGCAGCAGCAGCCGGTGGTGCTGACTACACTGTCTCCGTCCCTCTCCCTCCTCTCTCTCTCTCTCTCTCTCTCTCCCTCGCTTTGCAGCCTTTCTCGCCCTCACACACCTTCACATCGTCTCGTACATCCACACCACCCTCCAGCAGCCATGGCCGAAGCTTTCGTTGGCAAGTGGAACATGAAGGAGAGCGTCAAGTTTGATGAATACATGAAGGAGCTGGGTGAGAATCTGATTTTATTTCTCTGTTTGAAAGAACATGCGACAGCGTCCACGCATGCGCGCTCATCAAGAGGATGCAGCGCTGACAGTGCTGCGTGTTAGCCCACAAAAACAAGCCTAGGTGGTGATATTAATCGTGTTTAATTTGTTCATTTGAAGACTTGGAGCAGATTTAGTGAGGAAAGAAGGGCGAGTGACAAGATGGAGGATAAAAAAAGGGAGGAGGAGGCAGATAATGATGAAGAAAGAGAGCTGCGGGGTGGAAGAAAGACTGGTTGACCGCATGGTCTTAGAGCTGGAAACGAGGGAGGGGTTTTCTTTCAGAGGAGGCAAGCGACTGACCTCACTGTGGGAAACTCTGAATGGCAACCAACTGGCATTCACTCACACTCACACACACACACACACACACGGGCGCGTAATGTGGGCTGTAAGCTGCTCATTGTTTGAGGTTATGGGAGGAAAACTAAGATGCTCCATGAGCCAAACTAGGCAGGACCAAGTGGGCTCGAAACTTCTTCTCACATACTTTTGTGTGTGATGGGGTCAGATTCTCAGAGTTTTACAACCGTGGGGAATGACACTGCCATGTGTGAGTGTGTGCTTCTGTGAGTGAGTGAGTGAGGAGAGATTCATGCCCACTGACCCCAGAGCCATATTAACATCGACCCCCTGTCTGCTGATCACCATAGAAACTAGAGACCCTATAACCCCTAACCCCAATCCACTTCATCAATGAGGCCTGTGCACACACACACACAAACACATGGTGGCTATTTTGTCATATCGATTGTGGGAAAAGTAACCGCTCAGGCTTTTAGATACGAACCGGATTGTCAGCCTGTAAAAAGCATGCTTTCAGCCGTGCCACCAAAGGGTGTGAGTCACTGTCATCCAATGAAATTCATTCTCTTGATCCTTAACACACACACCCTAAAAGGACGGTATAATATTTGCGCTTACACACACACACATGCCCAGACAGGCACACAGATCAATAGGGACTTGCAGAGCTTAAAACGTGTGGTAGGACTAAGATTAACAGTGATAAGAGGCTGTTAGCTGTACAAGACCCATAGGGCAAATTTACAACTACTGTGTTTACATTTGTCTAAAAGTCAAGCCAGTTATCATTCATACTTTTTGAATATTTTTTTACATATACAGAGAAAAAAGACCATGCTTTATTGAATGGTGGTCACTTGGACATCACTTTGATCAAACTGGGGTGATCCCTTCTCTTAAAGTGACACCACCACAAAATGATAAATCGATTGCATTGTACATAAAGGGGATTGAAGTTTGGTATCAGCGTTCATCTTTGAAACAGGTTTATACAGAATGGTCTTGTATGTATATGTGACACACTAATAAAATAAGTACTTTTATAGTCACTTGAAGTTCTTCTGGAGCAAGAATATCAAAATGCGGTTGCTAAAAAGAAGTACCGTCAAATTTAGTCAAGAGGAAATCTTCTAAGTGTACATAAATGTCTGAAGGAGTGTTTATTTCCCCCTCAATGTTTGATTTGCCTCTGTCTCAAAATAGTTAAGACTTGTATTGTGCTCCTACATATCAGTTTGATCATTACACAGGGATTCAAATTTCTCCAACACTTCAATACCAGGTCTGCCTGTATGGGTACAGTTGAAAGAAAGTGTACGTTAGTCACATGTTATTAATGTGTTCACATTCCTCCTACAGGTGTGGGTTTTGCTACACGCAAGATTGGCAACATGACAAAGCCTACCACCATCATCTCAGTTGCGGGCGAAACAGTGACAGTGAGGACAGAGAGCGCTGTGAAGAACACTGAGCTCAGCTTCAAGCTCGGAGAGGAGTTTGATGAGACGACTGCAGATGACAGGAAAGTTAAGGTGAGAGGTCAAAGGTCAAGTTGCAAATACAGAAGAATTGTTTTTCTTATGTTGAAAATCAGACTTTTACAGCTGGAATCTACTTATACCTAAAAAATACATTTAATGGAATAAACAAGCTACTGTGATGTGTACTAGTGAGATATTTGTGGTGAAAGAGAGCAGGGCAGCCCACACTAGAGAGGTCAGGGGTGAGAAATGAGTGTAAAAGTTATTATTTCATAATTCAACATGCTGAAATTAAACCTTTGACACAGCAGCCTTACTTTATTTCATTTGGCGGCAAAGAGGAGTACCCTGTGCTAAAAAAGGATAGGAACAGATGGTATTGATTATTTTCTAACTAATTGTTTCTACTGATTCCAGTCCATAGTGACAATAGAAGACGGGAAGCTGGTTCATGTACAGAAGTGGGACGGCAAAGAGACGAGTCTGGTCAGGGAAGTCAACGGCAACAGCCTTACACTGGTGAGTCCTCAACCGAAGCGCCTACATTTAATATCCTGCATGTGTTTGTTGTACTCTAACTTTAATTATCTTTCTTCCTCAGACGCTCACAATTGGAGAGATTGTTTCTACACGTAACTATGAGAAGGCAGAGTAAAATAACAAACACTGAAGCGCTTCTCCGGCATCTTTTTGATCCGCTGCACCCCCCAAGACTCCACAAGCTCTCACCCCAGCCAAGAGTATATCTCCTTAATTTCCCTATGAACTGTGTTGTTTGCAAGCAGTGTTAACATTTCTGCTGGCTGTGACCTTTCTGTTCCCCAGGTTCTTCCGTTAAAACTGTTTTCCTTCTACTGTAAAGAAACACTGAATAAATTCCAATGATTTGTTGTTCACTTCTCTAAAATCCCAGGTCTATTTGATTTTCTTTTCATTGTTATTTTTTTGTAGTAGAAAATGTGTAATGCATGGTGCCTATGATAAACCTGGAAAGTGTTAGAGTTTAAAGGTTTGCCTATGAACACCTAAAAAAGTGTGCACACTATTAAAAGAAACTGATAAACAATGAAATTGCTTCAGGTTGTGTCTTTTCTTGTTTGGCGTTCATACACGGTGGCTACATCTGTTTAGAGATGTAAAGTTTGTTTGCTAATGGCTAAGTTTACTCTATTACTATCCTGAAAGAAGTACAAATTAGAGACCACTGACCATTCAGAGCAGTAAAGTAGGAAATTACTTAACACATCTTCCAGGGAGCTTCATGTCAAAACTAAATACACAGCTTTCATTGTCTATTACAAAACGACAGGGGTTAAGATTTCAAGTGCAACACAAATGGACAGCTAAGTAGATCCAAAGAGTGTGACCATAGTTTCCATCACAGCTTTTTTTACATGGAGACTTAATTTTAGCTCTTGTGTCTAACTCACTTTTGGTCTGGCAAGGTGAGGGGAAATTATTATTAAATTTTGGCCCTGTTGGGTGGGTACTGTTGTGTCCCGTACTTGTACACTGATTGGAGAGTGTGTGCTCTCTAAATTGGGATCATTCCCTCCTACAGTAGATGGACGTCATGTGCTATTGACAATCTGCCAACTGGACTCAAGGTGAGGAGGTGAAAGGGGGCAGGATGATCCGGGCCACCACCTGCAGTAACCCTGCACAGAAATGGTCACAAGACAGAATGGGCTGTACACAACGTCAAAATAGACGCTGACCACAGTCGTCTTTTGTCATATAAAGCTACAATATTTCCAAGTTTTTAAGGGGAAAGACAAAACAGCAAGGCATGATCAGCTCTTTCTCCCACCGGGTATCGTGAGTGAAAGACAAACCAGCTGAGAAAACCAACTCAATAATTCTTGAAAGCTCAGTGTGGATTCATCATATCCATATCAGCTCAGGTATATCAGTGCAACTCTCTTACATGCTCACAGATCACATCCTAAAAGGTGCACAGTCCATCAAAATAATACAGAAAGCAAAAATCAAACCAATGACTTAGACATTGATGAGCATCAAAACTTGAGAATCAAAATTAAGGCAAAGTATCTGTACAGGAAGAGCTGAATATAACAGGCTTCAACTCTGACAGTTTTTAAATCCAGGCTGAAAACAGTTTTGTTTAGCTTTTCATACGACAGCTGAAGTATTTCATCTGCAACCCTCATTTTTTAAATTTAATTAAAAAATAATTACTTTATGTTTTATGGACAGATTTTATTTCTCCTCCATGTGGTTTTGTGTTTTGTGGAATCATTTCATTTTGCCTTCCTCGTGATTTAATGTAGCTGTAAAGCACTTTGAATTGCCTTGTGCACGAATTGTGCTCTAAGGATGTCTATCTTTGCCAGGAAAGGGGATTTTTTTTCGATTCTCTGGTTAAATTATTTAGGCAAATCATATAAGCAATAGCCAAAATAAGCAGTAAAAAGCCTTGAAAAGGATTTGGAGGAATATTTTTGGTTATATTATCATTAAAATACAATTGTGGTCCAGATGTTTGCTCCCACATAGTTATTTATCAGTTTTGTGTTCCTCGAAAGTCTAGTACAGTGATTGGGTCACAATTTAATTTACTCAATACTTTGGTTTGAGACTGAAAACCTTGAATCAACCCCAGAACTGATATAAGATATAGCAATTGTTTTGTCCTTACTAATCCTTTCACATTTGGCAAAACCCGTTAAAATTGTGAGTCATCATTATACAACTTCATATGAAAGAGACAGTGCAGTCTCTTTTGGTTGATCAACAAGTCAATATTTCTCATCTGTAAATTTCAATTTTTTGATCCCCCCTCCCCCTGCAGACAGTTTACCTGACAGGAGAAAAAAAACCTCCTTTCTAAGGACAAATACTACGTTTATCCAGAATAGGATATCCTCAAATGTGGAAAACCCCCCTCAGCCAAGTCAAACATTTTAATACAAGATGAACAAGAATGCAGATTTTACTTGTTAGGTTTTCCGTTTACTCATCCTATTTGCTGTATTTAAATGAAGAGTAAATTATGCAACCCAAATCGAAACTCCAGTTGCTTGGGCTCATCTCAAGTTTAAATGGCCATTTTAAAGTCATCACAGACATCTGTGTGGTGCAAGCAAGAGAAATCGGAAATGATGAGCATCTTGAGACTGACCAATGAACTAAAAATGCTGCCAAAGGAGTGAACTGGAAGCATGTCAAAACACTACAGCTGGAAACAATCTGTTTCTCCACAATCTTATAAAAAGGAGTTTAGGAACCAGATCAAAGCATAATACAGAAACAAAATGCTGATACCTCCTTATTTTTATGCGGCATTATCTTTAAGAAAGACAGCAGTTCTGTCTCATTGTGGGTGTAACTTTGGCCTCACTGGATATGATAGACTTCAAACCGTTCAAATCCCAAGGTTGAATCGCCTTTCCTTGCTGTAAAACATTAGCTTCACCTCAGGGCTGGACAAGACCAAACCTAAGAAATTCTTCTGTGTACGCATCTGTTTTCTTTGTTTCCCCTGAGAACAAACACCATGGTGACTTCAAGGTCCATGGGCAAGAAGGTCAGGAGGAATGTTATAAAAAGAAAAAAATAAAACACCTTTAATGGAGCTAACAGTGAACATGCAGGAAGACAGATGTGTTTTATGTATTTTATGTGTGTGTGTGTGTGTGTGTGTTTGTAAAGCAAAAAGTCCCTCAGAGGCAAGACACACAACATTTATGTACACACAAATAAAGGATCAGACAACCTCAAAATATCGCTATAGCTACAAGTTCCTGTTAGGCTCACTCGTGCTGCAATTCACATCCTGTTTGTGTTTGACTACTTCCTATACATGTGTATCCTTGTCTTTGTGCATGTGTTTGTCTTCGTTCAGTTAATTGTAAAGGATTTCCGTGTCAGACCCCTCCAAGAGTCAGCTTCACTGTCTTCAAGTCCACTTAATAGATTTCCCAGAGCGTTAGAAACCAGATAGCTGTAAACAATATGTGGATTTAGAGAGTGATAGCCACTCATTGCCATACTGCTTATACCTATCCTGTTTCATGTGGTGTGGAGGCCCCACCCTCTGGGGGGGGGGGCAAAAGGTTACTTCAGGACAAAGCTCCCTAGCACCAAGTCTTTGCTCTTGGCCATTTTGTCTGTAATCATAGTGCACTGACTAAACTTTTACACATGATCATGTGATGCTAATAAATGACACACAGTAGGAAGTCTGACACTCCTAATCTTATCACCTTCTTCTCCTTTTTGTGGCTGTCTGAGACAAGCATGCAGTGTGTGTGTGTGTGTGTGTGTGTGTGTGTGTGTGTGTGTGTTTGTGTTTTCGTGTGTTTGTGTTTTCGTGTGTGTGTGTGCGTCTGCCTCAGCTGTGTCTGTGTGATTTATGTTTCTTGTGTTTCTTCTTCTTTTTGTCCTCTCTGTCAGAGTCGCGTCGCCTCCTCTTGGTTTTGCATTCACTACTGCTGCTGCTGTCACTTTCTGACTCCTTCCTCTCCCTCTTCCTTTTCTTCTTCATTTTCTTCTCCTGGAGGATAAGCAAGCATTAAGATACATTATTTTGTGTGGAAATGAAATAAACTTATATGCAGGAAACAGTTTTGTTTACTAAATACTAAAGCAATATGATTGTTTTGCTTTGCACCAGCATTTATTGTTTTTTTCTTCCAAACAACACCTATTATAGTACGTGTAAAGCTGCCCAGTATCTCTTACCAAAGCAACCACAGAAGTGCATTGTGGTACAGAGAGTTCAGAAGATGTGTGGGTTGTTGCACCCGATGATGTGAGGGAAACACTGGATGTGAAATGAATTACTCCTCACCTTCTTTTTCTTTTTCTTTTTGTCTGTATCTTGCTGTGGTGCCACTGTGGAGGTCTGTTGTTGTGGTTGCTGTGGGTCTACATCGTCCTCTTCAGGCAAAAGAGCGTATTGCAAGCCCGGGGCAGAAAAACAGTCCTTCGTGAAGTGACCTAGAGAGAGCGACAACTGATTCAACTGACTGCACAAACACTAGAGGATGATTGTTTATTTTCCTAAAGAAAAAGTTAACAAAAATACACTCTCTGTTATAATTCTCATTATTTTTCACCTTTGCAGCCGCACTTTGAACATGTGGTGTTAAGTACAGCTTCCAGTGTGATCCTGTTGCCTGTGTGATCTCGAAACTGCTTACGTCGTCTTGAGTCCTGCCTACCATCACAAATTACAAAATCAATTTCCAATTGTCCATGTCCAAACCTGAGAAGAAATTATTAATTGAGTCAGCTCTTACTCTGCCATAACATTGTTTGGGTCCAGGTCCCGCCCTGTTCCCTGATTGACAGCTTTCATTGAGAAGGACAACTTCACCTTGTCACCTCGAGTCTGAAAAAAGAGGAGACAGAGCTGCAATCATCCTGCTCACTTTACAGATCATTGTGTGTTAATTTTTTATTATATGTGTGCCTTTTGTTACCTCTCTCCCAATAACTTTAATCCACACTTTTTCTCCAACATCGACAATCTCTGAGGCATTCTCAACCCGAGAGGCTGACATCTCACTCACGTGAACCAGGCCTGTATGTGAACAAAAGAGTAACAGATGTCAACCTTAATGACTGTTACTTCATAATATTAGAAAGAAATGTAGTTGCAGGTACTCCAAATCTCCTGTCTGGCATGTTAGAGTCTCCTTCATATAATATATTTTTAAACTAATGTACATTACATTGAATACATAAATGAAATTTATATTTTTTCAGAGTATTGTGATGTGCTTTCAGTGTTAGACATATCCCTATAAACTTTTCTCATATTGCCCCCTAGTGGTAAAAGTAAGAAAAGCTGCACTCAGCTTGCAATGCAGGTCAAGGAAAATTAAAGCCTGAAAATAAGATTATGAAATGTTGCAAAAAATAAAATTTCCGAAAAACATCCCTTATCAGTCTATCACATTCTCTGTTAAGCTAAAATGTTGAGTTTTTGATTTTGAGTTCACTAATCAAGTTATCATAGAACAAACACCTCTTTCATGACATTCTTCTGTGAGAGCTACTGAGTGAAATTCTACAATTTCATCCAGCAGTCACTTTTGTCCAAAGTTACGCACAACAAAAGCAAGAATTTAGACTGCAGTAAAAAAAACTTAGTAAGTGTATTGAAGTGCCCGAAGTTGATTGGCTGTAAGTTCTGCCATCTAGTGCAAGGAGAAGTATTTCTTTTTAATTATTTTGGATTTATCACTCATAATCTTACAGTGAGCTGAAAAGATCTAGGTTTAAAGTCTTAACCATGATGATGCCAATGAAATGTGAACATTTTAAAATCAGGGTTTTGCATTATTATATGTAAAGATCCTGTTGTGAGTTTTCTTGTAACCTCAGTACTTTAAGACTCCAAACTGACATAGAAAATCAAAAACTATTGGTAATCCAAGATTTTCATGGATCAAACAAAGACTTTATCAGAAACACTGTGTCATACTCGGGTAGCTTCATGTACATCCACTGCATTTCAGTTATTGTCCTGCATTGTCTGCACTCATTCCCCTTTGGTTCTGGCCACAGTCCAGCTCTGACACAGTGGTTTTACCTGGCAGTGGATGAAGGTATTAATCAAGCCCTTTTGCAGTGCTGTTTGTGTCTCTGCACTCTAAAGCTGTAAAAGTTATAATAGGTTTAATTGTTTCAGATTTGTTAAATACTTTAATTAAAATGTTTAGCATGTTCTTGAGTGATCCACTGTGTTTACTATTTCTTATTTGATTTCATTTTGCTTTAAACACCTTTCCACTGTAAAGTTTCCTCACAGTTTTGATATTCTCTCATCAATAGTTGTAAAACAGCATGTTAAAATCATGAAATTTCATTGTATGCATAAATAAGAGTGTTGGCAATGAGAGTATACAGAGGGATGAGTCAGGGAGAAATGTCACATATTTTTTGCACCAACCTTCTTTCTTGTATCCTGGTAGTCTGACAAAGGCTCCATAGGTCTGCACAGAAACGACCTCACCCTTGGCAATGCTGAACATGGGTGGCAGACCCTCCAGTCCAGCTGGTTCTGGTGCTGATCCTTCACTGTCTGACATCCTCTCTCTCAAGGTGGATCACCTACAAGATCCAGAGGTTTAACGATGGATATTCTCAATAACTTGGTGTGTCTTTGAAAGTCCTGCATGTATTTCAATTCAAAATTACTTCGTTTTACATAAGATCGGGCTCAATATGACTTCAATCAGTGCTTATAGTAGGACTAAAAAGGAGAAAAACATACAATCACAGTAAATTATTAAAGACTTAAAAATCACTAAGGATAAAACTGCAAAGTACATTAATAACAGTATTCTAGTTCAGTTTATCCCTCTCTACTGTATTAAATATCATACGGAGTGAAATCAAAAGTACACGTTTGTGCACACCAATGGCTGTATGTGACAAAAAATTAAAGAGAGCAAATGTGGTAAAAACGAGACTTTAAATCGATTAAAACCCCTTAAAGTCTTAATGTTCTGTAACAGAGAGGTTTGCAGAAACAGCAGCTAACGTGTGCTAACGGTTGAAGGACCATGTTTCTGCAAACTGACCCAAAACAAGCAGACTGTCCGTGCTGGCGTTTACAACTAAAATAGAGACGGTTTGGTAATGAACCTTTACAGTCTTCGTTCATTAAAAAATAGCGAATAAATGTTTTTAAATATACCTTACGTGTTAGCGGAGCCGAAGATTTTTACTTCCCGTTCAAATCCGTTTGACAACAACTGATCTGACCAATCAGCGCAGCCGCTGCTGCTTCAGCCAATAGTTTTCCTGTAGCGAGCGGAAGTACTTCTGCTTTTCTTCGTTGATGCTTTTCGACCGACGTCCCCTCACGAAAGTCGTCCATTCATTTATTTTGGAAGAAATCATTGAATTTCATCGGGTTTTCAGCTTTTTTCGAAGTTTTTCAGTATGATTGAACCATTGAAGAGAGCGGCGGACATGGCGGTGGTTCCAGCTGCTGCTAAGCGACCGCGGACGGAGCTGGTGGCGGCGGCACAGAACCAGCAACTCGTGGCCATGGTACGGAGAGTTATTAACTGTGGAAACATACATGTAGTTATTCTTTTACTCTAGGCGAATCAACTTAAGGGGATATTTTCTGTTTATACACCTCAGAATTAACAACACATACTTAAGGGCCTCAGTTACCCCTAAAAGTAATCGTAATTCCTTAAAAGGTCCAGGTTTCAGTTCAAGGACTGACCAGGAAAATAAACAACAAACAAAGGACTTTGACCAACTAAAGCTGGTCCTAAACTTTAATAAAGTATGTGACACCAGTAAATGGAATACCTTTATATTGATATTGCTCACATCTATATGCCTCTTTAAATGTGAACACTTTTAGACTTGGACCATATCTACGTAGTCTGGCTGTTATGTATGGTTTTTGTAGTCTTTTAACCTAGTTATCAGAAATTTCTCTTATTTTGGTACGTTCTTGACTATTTTTCTCAATCCCTATTTTTTAATAATTTTTAAATTTTTTTTTTCCACATTGGAAATTGAAGTGCTTTTATGCATCTTTAACTTTGTCCCAACCTTGTTATTAATTTGTTTGTCATTTATAATCTTGCTGCTTTCTTAATAGTGTAGTGTTGTGCAAAATTTAACCATCTTTTATAAGTGTGCATTAGTCTTTATCATGAAATCTTACTTTAATAAGTGATTTTTGCGATTCATGTATTTGATTTATTATCATTTTCTGAAAGTATAGTTTTCAGTAACTTTATAGCACATTTAAAGTCTTATTTAAATAAATGTTTATTGATTGATTGATGATTATGATTAAGTTAACAATCACCAGGCTACAATTGAATATTTCTAATCTTGTAGCAACTTGATTTTAGATACCTGTAATAGGAGTTTATCCTGCATTACAAATAAAAAGTCTTCTCTGACTGGAAAGGGTGACATCAAAGATAGATTTAAAAAACTCAACACAAACTGTGAATACAAAAAATGGCATCAAAAATACTGGTTCGTTAACATTATGGACATCTAAAACTTCAATAGTGGATTGTAAGAATTTGTCTCCACTCTTTTGAGAAAGAAACAAGTGTGTGCTTATGTCCAAGACAAGCCACCATTGAACTGCTAGGCCACATCACTTGAATTGGTTTTGCTTTGATGTATCTTAAAATCATTCCCATGATTCCTAAACTATTATCTGTTACTAAATCTTTTTCAGGGTCCCCCACGCAGCTCCAGCTTGCAGGCCCCCATCATGCTGATGTCAGGCCATGAGGGCGAGGTCTACTGCTGCAAGTTTCACCCCAACGGAGCCACACTGGCCTCCTCAGGATTTGACAGACTCATATGTAAGATATTAACAACTCTTATGAAAAGTACGAGGTAGAGGCTGATAAATGGCGTTTTAAAAGGTCAAGGCAGCCTTTACTGTGTGGTTGCTTTTTAGTATTGTTGACAGTCCAGTCCAATATGTGATAAAACATATTCCCATCCAAATGACAAATATTAAGTTAAAAAAAGTTACTGGCTGGTTTGTCATAAAGAATCTAGTCCCATGAATCTATTGATGAGTCTGCAGTTCATATGTCTTTTATAAATGTTTTCACGCTTCGGTATCCTAAATAATCTGACATCCTCTGTGTGTCTTTGATGCAGTGCTGTGGAATGTGTATGGAGACTGTGAGAATTATGCTACTCTGAAGGGTCACAGTGGAGCAGTGATGGAGCTGCATTACAACACAGATGGCAGGTATGATCAGTCTTCATCATTTTCTTTTTTGCACTTAATACCTTAAATGTTTTGATTGAAGTTTTGGGGGCCTCATTTGGCCTCATAGTTAAAACACATAAACTAGACACAGAGGCAGGACCCTGTTATAGCGATTGCAGGCTTGTCCCCCTAACACGGCCCTTTACTGTCTTTCCCTGCTCTCTACACCCAACATTTCCTCACTCTAATGTCTACAGAAGAAACACTCAGATGAAGTTAAGTTGTAAATGCAGCACAGTTACAGAAGCTGCAGTAAGGCTCTTAGCATCCTTCGTTTCTCAAAAGTGATCATAAACCGAAAGGCATCAATCATTAAAGAAGAAAGGGTTTTCTGCATGCCTATGTACAGCAGCACACACTTCCTATCCAATGTGGATTAGTAACATGAATTAAATTTTGAAGACTAAAAGTTCTTATTTTGGTGTTTGACACTTTGTTGTGTATGTTAGCATGCTGTTTTCAGCGAGCACAGACAAGACTGTAGGTGTGTGGGACAGTGAAACAGGAGAGAGGATCAAGCGTCTGAAGGGCCACACTTCTTTTGTAAACACCTGCTACCCGGCTCGCAGAGGACCCCAGCTTGTCTGCACGGGCAGCGATGACGGGACTGTTAAGGTGAATATAAATAACAACACAGATACCAGATACTGAATTTTGCATTATTTTCAAACTTTGCGATATTGTGACATTGGCTTATCTGTCAAATTGTGATTTTCACTCTTTCAGCTGTGGGACATTCGTAAGAAAGGGGCAATCCACACTTTTCAGAACACCTATCAGGTGTTGGCCGTCACTTTTAATGACACCAGCGACCAGATCTTGTCTGGAGGCATCGACAATGACATCAAGGTACTGAACTGGAGTGGACCCAGTAAACTTAAAAGTGATTATGTACGAGAGAATGTGTTTTATTAAGAGTAATTTGATAAATAACCAACCAGAAACAAGTATGTGTTGCAGTGTAATCTGAAACTCTTCAGGAAACAGGAAAGCTCTTAATGATCAAAGAATGTGGGACAAAATGAAGTCATTCTAAATGTCTGAATAAGATAAGTGCCAAAGGCCATCTGTAAACTTTATCCTTCGTGTTTAGAGTTCACTGCTAATTTCTAACTCATACCTCCTTAATTGAAGGTGATCTGATTTTATCAATCAGTCATTACCTCTTTTGGACTCTGTGATGTGCAAACAAAGTGGAAAGGTGAAATGAAAGTGCAGCATTCCTGAACCCATGTCTTTGTGCATGGGTGATTTAAAATGGTAGTCAGGTGTTTTGTCCTCATTCTATTTATTTGTTGCATACAAACCCTGCTGCAGACTCTCTCTGCAGACACTTACTTGCTTGCTTTATGTGTTGTAATGTACTATATTTAAGTCTTATTGAATCTTCATTTTTACCCCTGAATTCATGTCAACTATTCCTACAGATCACATGTTTTATTTTAACAGTGAGTAAATTGAGAGTTTATGAATTTAAAAACAGTTATAAATGAGTTTTTTTGATTGTATGTATGTGTTGTGTAGGTGTGGGACTTGAGGCAGAACAAGCTGATCTACAACATGCATGGTCATGGAGACTCAGTCACTGGACTCAGCCTGAGCTCGGAGGGGTCGTACCTCCTCTCTAACTCCATGGACAATACCGGTAAGTTGCTATATATTTATTCATCTGTGTTTAAAAGATGTTTCCATCGTGTGCTCGACCTCAAACTCTCTTGACTTATTCTTTGTGCCTCTTCGTGTAGTGCGTATTTGGGATGTTCGACCGTTTGCACCCAAGGAGAGATGTGTGAAGATTTTCCAGGGCAATGTCCACAACTTTGAAAAGGTAACATAAAAATGACTCTCTGACTTCTTCTCATCAACTACAACTAAAAGTTAACTTCCTACATTTCTGGTGTCCACCACAACTCCTTTCATCACCCTGGTGTGAAAAATCTGTTTTTAATATTATCTAAACATCTGTAATTTCAGAATTTGCTGAGATGCTCCTGGTCGACTGATGGCAGTAAGATAGCTGCAGGCTCAGCTGACAGGTAAGAAGCTACAAAAGGTATAGACACATATCACATTTTCACTCTCTTGGTCACACACGAGCCAAACACTTTTCAGAGTTAGGAAATCTTGTATTTTTAGATCAATGTAAGCTATGTAACAATACCAGGCCAGGAACAATCAAATGCAGGGTTGTTTTGAGATTTTTTTTATAGCATACATCTAAAATATAAGAATGTTACTTAAGTATGGTCAGTGTGTCTTACTGTGCAGGCTTCTTTTGGAAGGGAAAGAAACCTGTCCTTGACTTCCTTCCAACGTATTCTCTACTCTTTTGTTGTCTTGTGAGAAAAAGGCACGAAAGACAAAACTTTGGAAGGCTTAAAAAAAGCCCTTTTATGCTTAAAGAAATCCCGTATTCAGTTACCTGTGCCAGTTACAATAATCATGACAAATCTTCAAACACCCCAGGGCAGGTATACAATTCTTTTGATAAAGTCCAGATTTTACAGATTGGAAAAGGGCAATCATAAATATCTTTCACATTTAGAAATAGGAGTTTTTGAAATTTCTATTGCCATAAATTTGGATTCGTTCAGGCTAAAAAGTGCAATACCCTTGATTTCCATAACCTGTGCTGATGTCTCAAATGTTTGATACCCAGTCAACAGCCAGTTAAGTGAACTGCCAGCTTGGCCACTACAAAAGAATAATGTGGTTGGAGGGATTTTTTTGTGAAAATGAAAATGAGAGATGATTCCTACTGTGGTTTCATTCATGCGAAACAGTGACTATTTAATAATAAGGATTAATCTAGTTTTGCTCATCTTTGTTTGCAGGTTTGTGTACATTTGGGACACCACATCACGTAGGATCCTGTACAAACTACCAGGCCACGCTGGTTCTGTCAACGAAGTGGCCTTTCACCCAGAGGAGCCCATAGGTCAGTCAAACCCCTACTTTAGTCAAACTGTCATATATGTCAGAGGAATAGAGTAAATTCATTCCAGGAGACCAAGACATTATCATTACACTTTCTGGTTTGTGTCCCTCAGGCTCATGACTGATGATAAGAGTTTAATCATCTTTCTCCCTCTGTCTCTCTGCACAGTGCTGTCCGGCTCCAGTGATAAACGCCTCTACATGGGAGAGATTCAGTAGTGTGAGGCTAAACTTGGATGAGTGCGTTTGTGTGTGTGTGTGTGTTTGTGTGAGTGCGTGCGTGCGTGTGTGCATGTGCCCATGTGTTCTGCCTCAGAAGTGGATGGGTGGTGTACAAAGGTGGTTTAGGAGTCTGTAATTTCATGCGCTTCAGCTTGTCACCAAACAACCTCAGGACTCATGTTTGATGTTTATTACACTCAGTCACCACAATCTCCTTACTGGGTCATTTTTTTATCACAATTTGTTTCTTTCTAATAAACTTGAGTATTCTAAAAACATGTCTCCTGTCATTTTGATTTCTCCTTTGTGTTAAGTTTTTTCTAAGGAAACTGGGGTAATTTTATCTGGTAAGATTAAAAATAGTGAAGAGTGTGACCTGATTATGCTCAGATGAGTTATTTGATCATTTATCCACCACAAAAAAAGGAACAATGTCTTTGTCCCCATTTACTATTGAATATGTTTCCAAAATGTGCAGTAAAAGATCAGTCTTTGATTTTAGACAAGATCTGAGGACCCTGCAGCATTAAAATTGTAAACTGTGGTTTTGATAGATGCTTTAGTTACCCAGTTTTATATCCCATATTCTCTTTTGCTGTGCTTGTATAGTTTTCTTTTAATACAGCATACACTAAATGGATGCTTTAACACTATGAGGGATAAGATCATTGGGAATAAATAGAGCTGATACTTAAACTGCAGAATGTTCACTGAAAAATAAAGGAGTGCTATTTATGGTACATTTTCCTCTGTCTTAGAGAAGATAAAAGAAAGCTCTTGGAGAAGCTTTGCTTTTTTTCAACCTCTGTTTGTATCCATGGCAATAAATCAATCAGGTCAGTTTAATTACAGCTATGCGGTGTCACTGGCATGTGACTGAAGCTATTTTTTCAGTAATGTACACTGAATAAGGGTTTACTTAGCTAAACAAGGCTTTGACTGTGAAAATCTTCATCCAGGACAAACATATTTCAAGAACGGAGAATAAGACCTTGTCAAATAGAAATTCAAACTTCTTCAGGTTAAGTAGAGCTCTGTATTAAAAACTATCTAAAATCAGACAGAAGAGTTAGTCAGGCCTACAAATTCCAGCCAAAGAGACATAGGAGGTGTGAAAGATCCCTTTACTATGTGAAATTCAGGAAAGGATCTTGATTTTTTTCAATGTTTCAGAGTTTCAACAAAATCTCTTTTAAACCCCCTCTTGTTGTCATCAATTTGAGGTCAAATTGACCTCAAATTCAAGGTGAAGTGATGCACTCTCCCATTATCAGTACAAGGTCTTAGTGAAAAATTAATGCAGCTGGATTGAACTAAAGCTTGTGACTTTGCTGAAACTGTAGTCAAAGCTAAAGTGGTCCAACCAAATATTAGAGTGTGACCTTTTTTTTTTTCCTGTGATGACTTCTTTTTGGTCAGGCATATGTGTGTATATGGGGGTATACATGTATATTTATGTCATTAAGTGCAGGTTTTCTTAGTGTGAATGGGTACATGTATGGATGTTGGCATATGTTCTGTATGTATATCATCATAAACTTAATTTGTTCACTTTTCATAATAAAACATGAAAACTGAGAACTAAAAATTGTATAAAAGTGTTTCCAGCTGTAATATGTGTGGTCACAATGTGTCCGTGAAGAAGATGTGTTGTATCACTAAGTATGATAATTAACTTCACTGACTATTTTTGTTTATCTCCACTGTTCTTGGGTATAAAATGTGTTGTGGTGAGGATGACACCCCTGTTTCCTCGCGATAACCGCCTCCACCTCACTGTCTCCCCCTCCATCAGTGGTAGCTGACCTGCCTGGAGGAGTGAGTGAGTGGAGCACCGCTCACTGTGTTAGTGTGTCGCCCCGGTCATGGTAAATAGCTGTGATTAAACAAGGCTCGTCGCTGTGTTTTCCCCTCTGAACAACCACAGGCCAAGGAGACGGACTTCGGACTCCCAGATAGGTGTGAGGCAGCGGCCACAGACTTTTATTTCCCGCTGTCTGAACCACTTCCACCACCGCGAGCTCCGTTTTCTTTTGTGCTCCTTTCCCAAGCCTCGCGGGGCTGCGCACGCACACACGCACACAAGTCTGCAGCTTCCACGCGGCTCCTCCTCGAGGGGGTCGCGGTGACTGAGAGAGCCCCCACCCCTCCGTCTCTCTCTCTCTCTCTCCCCCCGGCTCCTCCTGCGCCCGCCCCGGCACCGATTGTTGACAAAAGACGCCGCGAGACGGAGCGAAGGAGACCGGTCCTGGTGAGCTTATGTGCCCGTTAACTTGACTTCTTTCCTCCCGCAGGGTGAGGAGCAGAGGAGCGGGGTGAGGAGGGATTTTTTTAGGGGGGAGAAGACTCTGTCGTTCCTGGAAAACCTTGAGTCACAGCGGGCTGCTTTGTGTCCGTAGCGGAGTGCATGTAGCCGAACATTAGCCGTAGTAACGCTGCGGGGTCGACCCCTCCTCCTCCTCCCTGCCGCCCCCGTGTGATTCAGTATCATATGACGCTCATTTCTGTCTGTAGCCCGGGGTCGATTATGACAGCTTTCCGTCTCTCTTTGTGCCTTTGTGTGTCCCCTCTCCGGAAGGTGTGGCCGAGGTGATTCTGTTGTTGTTGGTGGTGGTCGAACCGCAGCAGGCCGGCGTGAACCGGACCCCTCCTCCTCCTCCTTCTCCCCCCTCTTCCTCCTCTCCTCTCCTCTCCTTCCAACAAACCACCCGTGATTGGTATTTACCGACAACACCACCGGCCAAGATGGGTCACTCACTGTGAGTAACAACTCTGGATAAGCGTTAAAGGGGGAAGGAGGCGGCGGCCTTGGACTGGTCCACTCAGCCGGGTATGGTGTGAGCTGAAACGGCCAGGCAGTCTGGATCTGACCGGGGACCCGTCATTCCCCCGGAGCCTCCGCGGCCCCAAGCCGCATCCCGAGCCCTCCAAGATGGGGAAGTGCGACGGAAGATGCACCCTGTTGGTGATATGCTCTCTGCAGCTGGTGAGTATGTGTGTGTGTGTGTGTGTGTGTGTGTGTGAGAGTGTGTGTTTTCCTTTCCTAGCACAAAGATATAATTAGAGCAGCGTGCTTCAGACGCGCACATTGAAACAGACATTTTTCGACGGCCTCTCTGTGGAGTCAGACTGAAAAAAGCTCAAGGCTGCAGCTGTTGGGGTGCCATGCCACATTACAGGCGAGGGTGTGTGTATGTGTGTGTGAGCCTTTGAAGCAGAGGGAGCAGGGCAGGGGGTGCCTTGGTGTCAGGATGGTCTGTAGAGAGAGAAAGAGAGTCCCATCCTGCCAAAACCATGTGAATGTTAAGCATAAGAGGGACAAGGAGACCCTGTCCACCATCTGGTCTCCATTCTGAGTATAAAGTTAGTGGTAGGATGATGCAGAGTAGACAGCAGACTGAGGGCTTGTTGTTCAGGCCTTTGTGTGATGCGTTATTTAGGGGCAATGGGATTCAGCCCATAGATTCTCATTAGTTTGGGGGAGCTTTTGGGGGGATGCTTCTCTTTTTACAGTCACCGGACTGGCTGGTGCTCCAGGCAGTTACCATGGAAACAACTGCGGCAGACCTGTGTATGTGTGTCCCTGTCACAGTGTGTGTGTGTGTGAGTGTGTGTTAGGAACCTTGATTACTTGTGTGGTGTGTATCTGCATATGTTTTTAGTTGTGTGTGTCTATAGGTATGTGTTAAATCTTTTCTTTTTTGTGTGTGTGTTTGTATGTTTATGGCCCCACCCCCTGTCCCCTAGGTGGCAGCCCTTCAAAGGCAGGTGTTTGACTTTCTGGGCTACCAATGGGCTCCTATCCTGGCCAACTTCCTGCACATCATGGCTGTCATCCTGGGGATGTTCGGCACGGTGCAGTTTCGTTTCAGATACCTCATCTTTGTGAGTATATCCCTCACTGGCCCGAGGTTACTGTAAAGCTTAAGTGTGTCTATAGTTCCTCTTACGCAGATTGATATGTGTGTTTGTCTTTCTGGCAGTATGCAGTGTGGCTGGTTCTGTGGGTGGGCTGGAACTCGTTCATTATCTGCTTCTACTTGGAGGTTGGAAATCTGTCTCAGGTAAGTTTTCTGACTTTATGGATCATAGATATTCCTTAATGATTTAAAAATCCATCACTTCACAATAAATAATGCCAATAAAACGTGATTTAATTTGATATTATGCGTTTTGTTTGGCTAATCACTGGCAGCAGTGACCTCTTTTGGTGCTCAATTCATTGCAATTTCATTCACATTGTTTGATCATATCGAGCCAAAAAATATCAAAGTGAGCATTGTTTTTCATTTAGCATATGTAAATTTGACCTAACTGCGGGAGGTCTGTTTTCAGTGGTGTCGAAACATTTCTGACAGAAGAAGCCACGGTTTTGTTTTGGCTGCTGAGTGATTAATTTTAGTGATGAAAATTAAACAGACAGCCCTGTGATAAGCTGGTGACCTGTCCAGGGTGTACCCTGCCATAAAGCCAATGCCAACTCCCACACCCCAGCAGTGAAGATAATGGATTGATATTAATCAGCTTTGGATTTGTTTTGGGTTCATGAGAGACAGGATGCACACAGTGGTTGTGAAAAGCATGAAAATAGAAGACTGAAAGAGAAGTAGTGAGCTTCAATCATGATGCACCCTGTAACATGAGTTTATTTATTGTAAATCATGCCAATGCAATACCATTCAAGTTGGTCTCACACCTTTTTTTATCATGCGCACTTTCTGTGCACACTAATACACACCTGATCAAAATTTTAAGACCGCTTGAAAAATTGCACTGATTTTACATTTTGCATTGTTGGCTCTTAAAAGTTTCTGAGAAAGTTTCAAAATGCAAGAAGAAGAAACTGGAACAAGACAGAAATATTGATTAAGCCATTTATTGCAACGACCATGAAAGTGACATAGTCTGTTCATCGGCTGATCAAAAGTTTAAGACCACAGCCTTAAAAGCCCAAATCTATGCAAAAATTTGTTCACAATGTCATGACCTCCTGTTTATGGAACAAAGAAGTCAAGTGGTAGACCCACAAAGATTTCACCGTGGCTGAGCCAGAGAATCCAATTGACTATCTGTTTGGTTATGGGAGGATCCTTGACCCAAATTAAGTCCGTTTTAGGAGCCGACTTCAGCCCATTTACCATCAGATTGCATCAGAGAGAGTTGGGCGCCAAGAACAAAATGCGTCTTCAGAAGCCTTTTCTCATTCAAGCCATAAAATTGTGCGTTTGGACTTTGACAGAGAGCAGCAAACATGGGGAAGTGAAAGAAAGCTTATTCCCTGATGAGAAAAAAAATTGAACCCTGATGGTCCTGGTAGCTTCCGGTGGCACGATGGGGGCACCATCATGATCTACTTTTTCCTTTAATGGATCTATGGAGCTCCAGGTTGTGCAGGGGCATCAAACAGCAGCTGGTTATGTGGAGATGCTGCAGGGAGCGTCCATAATGACTGAGGGCCCTGGTCTGTGTGCTCATGACAAGGTTTTTCAACAGGGCAACACTGCAGTACACAATGCTTGCCTGACAAAGGACTTTTTCCAGGGAGTAACCTCACTCTTTTGGAGCATCCTGCATGCACCCCTGATCTAAATCATATTGAGAATATTTGGGGATGGATGGCGAGAGAAGTTTACAAAAATGGACGCCACTTCCGGACAGTGGGTGCCCTTTGTGAAGCCATATCACCACTTGGATTAATGTTCCCACTTGCCTTCTGAAAACACTTTGATTGGGCATGTCAAGGCAAATTTTTGAAGTGATCGACAAAACAATGTGGCCACTCATTACTGAGTCCTTTTTTGGAAACTTTTATTTTATTTTATTTTATTTTATTTGCTGTGGGCTTAAACTTTTGATTGGACGACAAACAGACTATTTCGCTTTAACTGAGGCTTGCAATAAATTGTTCACTCATCTTTTTGTCTTACTCCATGTCTTGATTTAGCATTTTGAAGCTCTACTGAAGAGCTTTTTACAATCCAACGGTGCAAAAGATATGCAAGTTGTGAAAATTTTCAACTGGTCTAAAAAGTTTTATCAGGAGTATACAAGTTTGACCCCTTCCAAAAGTCAGTTTAGAGACCGGATTTTAGATGTCTAACTTATTCTGCCTTGAACTGATCTAGTAGAAATGTGTTTGACATCTTGTGTTTTGAATCTTGAGCTTGACCTCATGACCTTTTGATGGGGTCCTGACCCCAGGGTTCAGAGGCCCCTGATTAAATCAAACAGAAAACAAACAGTTTTGTCCTTTTTCTCTATATGTGTTAACTTAAGGTAGACGTTAGTCCTGTGAGGGTTGTGCTCTTTTTGTGTTATTTTAAGACAAGTAGTGGTAACTCATATAAAAACATTAAGAAAATAAGTTTCTGCTCACACTTGCATTATGTCTGTGTTCTTAGGACAGAGACTTTCTCATGACTTTCAACACATCTCTCCATCGCTCGTGGTGGATGGAGCACGGTCCTGGTTGCCTGGTAACTCCGGTGCTAGACTCTCACATGGCCCCTGACGACCATCATGTCATCACTGTGTCTGGGTGTCTCCTTGACTACCAGTACATAGAAGTGTTGAGTTCAGCGATACAGGTCCTGCTGGCTGTATGTACCTTAAAACAAACCCTCACAAAGATGAGTTATACATGTTTTTTAAAGAATGACTTGATTTCCTGGAGTAATTTCTGAACATCTTCTCTCCTCAGCTCTTTGGTTTCGTGTATGCCTGCTATGTGAGCAAAGTCTTCCAGGATGATGAGGACAGCTGTGAGTGTTTTTGTCTCATTTTAAAGCCTGTTGATCCTCCTGCCGATCAGATCTACTTATGTCACACTATTGAGGGGGCTTTAGTGTTAGCGATCCCTGGCTCTTGGTGTTAGTGCTCATTCTTTTGCCTCGCCTGAATCACACTGAGCACTGTCACCACAGAGGATTCCCCGTGGCTGATCTGAGCTCCATCTGTGGGGAGCATTATAGATGTCTGCCGGAGTTTTCCCACAGAGTGTCTGTCTGTCTGCCGGCGAGAGCTGGTTTGTCTGCTTGGTTGGGCCATCTGTGTGTCTGAATGGGCCGTCTCCTCAGATGCCCCCTGTGTGTGTGTGTGTGTGTGTGTGTGTGTGTGTGTTTCACTCTCACTCAATGAAGAGATGAAGTCCAAAGTTAGAAGATGACATCACCAGCTTGACTTACTGTCAAAGGGAGGTGTTATTCTGTGTCTGTGGTGCCTTAGCATCAGTTTGTTTAGCAGTGGACAAGTAGTAGCATACTGGTGAAGATGGTAAGATAATAGGATGTAATATTATTGTGATGCATTTCTCATATATCCTACTTACACTGGAGTTTGGTGCACAATTCATTTCAATTCCATTCAGATTTTTAGCAGTAGCAACCAACTCATTGAGATTTGATCATATTAAGCCAAAAAAATATTGAAGTGAGCATTGTTTTTCATTTAGCGTATGTAAATTTGACCTAACTGTTGGAGGTCTTTTTTCAGTTGTTTTGTTCTTTTCAGACAGATTATCCTGCAGTGATTCATCAGCTCATATAAATAATTAATAGAAGCAATGGCTCTTACCATTAAAAGGAATGGTAAAAGTGTAAAACGTTTCTGTCAGCTTAAACATATCTAAACATTTTTTTCCTACTTTTCATTTTATATATATACATGTTTAAAATCTGTCATTACCTTTTCTATTCATTCTATCTATCAATCGTGAGTACTCATACACAGCTGCAATGAGAATTGTTTTGTCATTCAAAGCAAGTCAGTGGTTGATCTCTTCCTTGTTTTTCCCCTCTGGGAAAGTAGTTTAAACCGTATACAACACCAGTATAAATACTTCCCTTGTTAAAAGCTGGTCATGCTAAAAAGGCATAAAACTTATCTTTACATGTTTAAACCAATGTAGACAGTCATGGTCTCATTACTGTGTTTCTCTTTGTCAAGATTAGAAAAAAATGTATTAGTAGGAGGAAGTAAGAAAGATATTGTATCACACTGTAACCTCATCAGTTCATGCTAGGGTTACAGTGGTATGAAAGAGTGCTGAGAGCAGGGAAAAATGACAGATTTATGGGCAAGTGAAGTAATGTCATCCCAATTGCTCTCTCCTTTGACAGTTGATTTCATTGGTGGCTTTGACTCATATGGATACCAGCCTCCCCAGAAGTCCTCCCATCTGCAACTGCAGCCTCTTTACACGTGAGTTACCACCACAAGGCTCTGACATGTTTCTCCACTTTATGATACTTGTTTCTAACAAGGGACACTTTTGAATTGGTCAGGCTTAGGAACTTGGGTACTTTTTATAGCTTGTAGAACAACCAAAGGACAAGGCAACTGTAACTTATAGCTGAAATGCAAGCTTTGCTTATATTCATAGCAATGCGTTGTCATACTATAAGTGCAGTTTTAAACAGTGCTACAGTTTATGACAGATTCCTCTCATACTGCATAGGCAAAGTAGTAAGAAACGTCCAGTCGTCAGTCTTCATTGTGTTTGTATTACTGTGATATACCTTGTCACCAATAGTTGTTGTACTGGATACAGTTAACAACACTTGTGTGGTACTTTTCAGTTTGGAGTCCTGACTTTAAAAGCTAATGACAACCCTCTTTGTATCATAAATGCTTATAACTTTGGGATGTAATATATGTTTTTGTTAACACCTTGAAAATAAGGATAATGACATGATACTTTTTATCAGGGTCATAATTGGATGGCTCCCTTCAGAGCCACAGAACACATCACACGTTTTGAAAAGCAATAATCCTTGTGACTTGCGCTGATAAACTTGTCTTCCATTCTTGTCTTTTATGACATGTTTAAAATGAAAACAAAAAAGTTAATTATTTTCTGTATTCCAGGGCTGGATAACTGCTGGTAGCGCCCCCTTCAGGCCAAACCTGACAGAGTCACTGTGGATGGAGACTGGCAGCGGTTGCCTTGGTTACACTCACTCTGTGTTTCACAGTTTACCCAAGGAACGGACTTAACCCCACCCAGAGGGAGCAACTTCTTTGTGTGCGTGTGCGTGTGTGTGTGTGTGTCTGAGTGTGTGTGTGTGTGTCTGTGTCTGAGAAAGAGAATTACAGCCCTGATTAGAATGTATGGAGCTCAGGGAAGAACCAGCATGCCAGGTGGTGTGAGGAGATGAAGGAGGAGGAGAAGGAGGGATGAGGGGGGAGGAGCTGGGGACACCTCTGTCAAATCACCAAGGACACACTTCACCTAACTGCCAGCTCTCAACACTCTCACAAGTGTGTGTGTGTGTCAGTGTGTGTGTGTGTGTGTGTGTGTGTGTGTGTGTGTGTGTGTGTGCGTGTGTGTGTGTGCGTGTAATTTGTGTGTAACTCAACAGGACTGAGCTGGTGCTTTGTGGTAGCACCCTGGACTTTTACCACTCAATATCCCTATGTTTTGTTTTATTGTGTTTTATTTTATTTTTTTTATTTGAGTTATCATGTGAGTGTGTGTGAGTACGTGTGAGAGAGAAAGAGAGAGAAGGTGTGAGTGTGGGGCTGGGGACGAGGGTGGGGGTCATGTTATAAAAAGAGGCACGGCTCGTACCTGTTGTTGTTTTAGAGTGTGGTGACGTCAAACTAGAGCAGTCTTACGGTTTCTTTTCCCAAAGCCATCTTCACATCCGTCCATACTTATAAATGTCACAGTTGACAAAGCTTGTCAAATTAAAGCCCTGGTCTGATGGGACAAAACAGAGCCATTTGAGGCGAAAGGAATTAACAGTTAAAAGGTATTGGCTGATAATATTTTGTATCTTTTATGCTTGTTATATTGCGTTCCTCCCTCTGTCTGTAATTTTTTTTGGCTTGTTTATGTCTCTCTATCCCAAGTTTGTTTCATCCTAGAGCTGGACATCTTGGCATTAAAACATACCTCTATTTAAAAAGGTAAAAAAAGAAATACACATAAAAAGCTTTGGCATTGTAGCATTTTCAATTGCCACCCAAACAAGAGTCTGAACTTCTCTGATTGAAGACTGTTCTTACTGTATTTACAGCAGCAAGAATGAGTTTGCTAAATTAGGACATGATAATGCAGAAATACATTTTGGAAGCAATTATATATTAAGAGGAATATATATTTACACTGCTAATGGGCGGTTTTGGTGTGACAAAAATGTCAAGAAAATGACAAAATACAACAAGCCTTATCCTTTACAGTACAAGTGTGCAAAAATCCAGTCAAGTTTGGAGATCAGCAGTGGATGTTTGTGTTTCAGGAAATAAAATGAGCAGGCTCTTCATGTTATTCTGTTGATTAAGGATGCAGATGGCTTTGGGATCAGGCATTAGTGTCTTTTGGTGGGGGGAGCAGGGGGGGGATACTGTGCATGTAAATAACCAGCCAACGATTGTTTTATTGGTTCCATTTAGAAAATAAAGGGGAGTGGGGTTACATTGGGATGGGCTGAGGGAAGACAGGTACACATTTGTTTTTTCTTCATATCTTTCCTCTCGTTCACTCTTCCTGTGGTTTGCAGTATCTCTCCTCATTCACCTGAGAGGGAGCAGGGTCTTAAACAAGACCCTACAGGGAACTATATAACGGACATGTGCAGTTACATGCTCTCAGTCATTTTGGTAAATGTTGGGAGCAGGAAGGGGGGAGGAGAGGGACAGGTATGAGGTGAGGACCCCTTGATTAGTGTAAGTTGCAGTTTGAAATAATAAAATACACTTTCTACATGAAACACGACTTTTGCTTTGATCTTGACACAAACATTTGAACAGGAATAACAGGGCTTGATGACATTGCTTCCATTCTTGTCTTTTATGAAATTACGGTGAACTAAGGTGCAAAGAACTACATTTTTTCAGATTAGTTTTTTAGATTATACAAATGGTAGTGCCTGGGAAATTATATTGCATGAGGAAGATTTTATTTGAACGCCAAGATGGGTTTCATGGAAATATAGCATTGTGTTGATATTCATGACTTATTTTTATGCCTAAGGTGACAAGTAGTGATGTCATGACCCATTTATTCGATTTAATTTAACACAAGGTCATTAATCGTTTATAATGTTGTTAGTTTACGTCAATCAAGCTGTTTAGCTGACAAAAAATGGCACCTACATCCATGTGGTCTAAGTTTTTCAATGAAGATGAAGCTTCAGGTGCCAAGGAAATTTAATTTGTGCAATTCTAGAATGTTTTCTTCATACTGCTGATCATAAAATACATGATTAAACTGCACAAGTGTATCAGCTGGAGTGTGACCATATTCTAAAAACCAAAAAAGAGGACCCCCTACCCGCTGGAGGAACTGCAAAAATAATTAAGAAACTTCATAATTGATACATTTATTTAAAACACTTCTTTAGGCTTTCAACTTGGAGAAATTGACTTCCACAACATTTCACCCTCACATTATATATATATATATATATATATATATATATATATATATATATATATATATATATATAGCACAGTGCAGCCCTTTGTCAGAAATATCAATGGTCCGCAAAACAAGCTGAGAAAACCCCGGACTTTTGGTGGAATTTATAACATCCCTCCGGACATGATGCTACCTTTTCTTAAACAATCCGTTTGATCACCATGGGTGCCCGTCAAAGGCAGTTGTAATATAGCTGCATTACGTCATGCACACACCGGTGTTGGACGGTAAAGCTCCAGTCTGCTGTCTCCAGATCTCTTCTGAAACATTTCTAACACACCGATACCGGGACTAGTTTCGTCACTGGGGCCGGACGCATCCTTCCTGCACGGTTACATACTGGAGGTGAAACGGGACGATGAGCAGCCACACACCCACTGTAACCATGTGGCGCAGCACGTTGCCATAGCTGTTGCCAAGCACCCCGTTACCGAGGAGACCCCGGTACATTGTGTACAGTTACCCAAGATTGAAAAACTTATCCCCACATAACTCCAGGTTGGTATTTTAGTATTCATGATACAAAGACCGCATAAAATTGATTAAACAAATATATGTGTTGCGTTTTATTAAAATCAGCTTTTTATCACTACTTTTTACAGTTTATGTAGGCTACAGAGCATTGTTTGGAGCGTATTATGATGAGGAATATTTTTACACTCAACATGAATGATATGAATAAAATGACTTGAAAAGGCATAATAAATACAGCCCTCCATTCAATCAGAGCAGACATAACAAAGAGAGCCGTCCAGTGTGACCCTCCCTCCCCTCTCCGTTGGCGCAATGAACCGCACGCTCTCTCTCATTCCTTCCCGTCATGCAGCGCTCTTGCCTGCTCTCCGACGAGCCGCCATGTTGTCGGATTGAAAGCCTGGGGTGTCAGAGAGAAACTGGGGCCGAAATCCGCGACCATCCACCCTCTCCGCCGGTGAGTATCATCTCACACCCTGTCGCTACACCTTACGGCACTGTTTATTCACTCAAAGCGGCGGGTATTGTTGTTCCAGCGGGCTCGTGAGGGGCTAAAGAGGTGTATTTGGTGAGGCTGGAGCGGCTACCTCCCTTTCTGCTGCTCGCCTCCTTCCTCTCGTTGTGTCGGTCTTCCGCTCCAGACAGCTCTCGGGCCTTTGTTAGCATCCGCGTCACGGGGACCTGTGGGGCTGCAAGGTCGGCTGACCAGCAGAGAGCCCTCGGGTGTTTATTAATTACATGAATGTGAAGTTTGCGGAGCGCTGCAGGTGTTTAAAACAATGTCTGGAGCCCATGTTTGGCCACCGGTTCGCCCGGGCTAAGCTTGTGTGTGGAGGCCGTGTTATTGTTGGTAGACATGGGCAGTGAACCCTCCATAACAGAACCGAGACTAGTGATATTCAACGCGGGTGCATATAAATGAAACTCCAGGTAACCATGACGACCTCTTTTTACGGAGCTTCTCCTCTGGTTGTGATGTGTCATGTCTGTTCGGAGGGAGATGTTTGGTCTGTGTGGAGGCTCCCATCGTTATCTCATGCTAGCTGCAGGTTGCTTGCTTGGATCGTCACACCCCTGTCTGTGCCCGGTATGCGGTGGATTGATCCCCGGTATTGAATAATGATTAACCCAGTTAGATTAGGGAACACAGTGCCCGTTTCCGTGTGCTAAGTCAAATTTGTAGTATAACAGGTCATGTGCAGCTTGCTTTTCGGATCGGCCACAGTGGAGTGAATTTCCGGGTGTTTCTGTACCTGATTTAGAGCCGTGGCTCAGGAATAAAGAGCACACATTTCTCGTTGCTGAATGATGAGTGAAGCATTGAAATAAACACACGAGTACACATGTGAATGATCACTTGGCAGGATGTTTGTTTTTATTTTTTGGGACTGTTCAGCCGGTCAGCTCTTGGTTTTCTGTCTCTATGGAGGTGGTGTGTTACACTGTAGTTTAGCAGCAGGGAAAGCAGCATGCTTTTGATGATGTTGAACGTGTTGACAGACTCTGGCAAACTTAATTACTATATTTCGCTCAGGGTAAAATGAAGTGCTAGTACTTCTTCGTGGCCTTTACAAACAATAATGTGAAACTAGTCATTTAAGCAGAGATTGAAGCTTGTTGCTTAAAAAGAAGTTGTAAAATAGAATTGAATCACCTTTAGATGCCATTTAACACTGAGCAAGTTTTGCCCTTTGTTTACTGTGACCACCAAAGAGAAAGTCTTTACATTTTATGCATATCATAAGTCTCATTACACAAGATGACAATCTACTCACCACCCTACAAACAGTATTAAATGACAGGGGCCCTCCAACCTTTCAGAGCTAACACCTTTTTTAGGAATGTGTATTGATAAGATTGTATTGATACCAATACCATAATCAATTCTGCTTATTAATAGGATTCTTTCTCAATTCCCTTAACTTTTCCACTTGTGAATTTTCTGTGCACAAAAGGAAGCTTTACGGGTTTTCCAACAATTAATTGAGTTTAAAGTAGCTGAATATGAAAGTCACCTGATCCCAGATCTCTGAGCATATGTCAGTGGTACTAACTCAACAGTTCTTGTTTAAAAGGACGAAGCATATTTGCTTTCCCTGGAAGGATCCTTAATCTTTAGGCTCATCGTATTTCCAGTTATGGAAAATAATCGATCAGGGAATTTTTAAGCAAAAAGGCTGCAACTATTTGTTATTTGTTCTTAACAGGAACTGGTCCTCCGTACCCATTCATAGTCTCCATCCTTTGAAAAACCAATATCAGTATCCACTCCTCCTAAAACTTTCTATTTGACTTCTTCATTCAAAACAGAAAATTTACTTGCAGATGCATAACTTTTCACTTTAAGCTGATTGCCATTTCTACAATATGAAATAGGACTTAATAAAATCCAGCTCCACTGATATTTATGAGTAGGACAAAACATTAGAGAAATGCTTCTGTGAAACGCAACAAATTCAATCGCAGTTTAGACTTAAGCATCCCAAGGGACCTCAAAGTTATACCATCACCTGAAGACAGTTTCATCAAAGCTCTGCAGTAAAGTCTTCAGGCTATCATATCAAGACCGGTCTGTTAACCTCCATCTGTTTTAGTTTCAGTATCAGACACATGAAGCTGTCTGAGTATGTAGTACTCTGGTGACAAATCATGCGTAGAAACGTAAACATCTACTTTGACCATTAGCAAAGATGTGTGGCCTTGCCAAACTTTAAGCTGACCTTGCAAAATCTATCACAACTAAATTTTGTTGGAAAAGCATCCTGAGCTGGATGTGTGCAACTGAATTGTAAAGTGCAGATGAGTGTCTCAGTGCAGCATTATCCCAGTGATGGAAATTCACATTTCTATGACCAGTTTCACCCAAGCCATATGCAGCAGCAAAGTCAGGGTTTGGCTTTAAATCACCTGTCACCTTGGCTGCTAACAACACTGGTGTCTGAGTTTTTTATACTGTTGATTAAAATCTTCTGTTCTGTACAGAATAAGTAGCCCCAAATGCAGGTTCTCATTTTGTTTACCAAATGTATGACGTCCTATATGAGTCATACTCACACTGTCCCGTGTGTGGCTGTAATCTACAAACTTTAGAATGAACTTTGGGCTCTTTAGGAGGATTAAACTTATTAGGTTTTCTCATTTGAAAAAGGCCCAGGCATTGCATTTGTGCATTTTGCCTCTGAAACCCATTTATTCTGAAATAGTAACCGTTGGTGCAGCTATTGAAAGTATTCACTTTCTGTGATCGTTTTGAATATGAATTCAGTCCCAAGCAACATGTTCTGTAAAACCTGCATGTTTCCACTGAACTAGAAACTGAGTTGTAGTTTTACATGAAAACCAGTTTAACACATGGTATTTGTTTAGCTAAATTTTGAGGATCTGGTTCTACCTGAAGGTGTTAATTGTGGGCAGCCAACACAGAGTGCACTTAACACAGCCTTGTCTAGGGATGGGGAGCTTTATTTTTTGTTTGTATTGATACCTCTTCATGCTTCAGATCCTTATTGATAACACTAAAGACACTTTTCTGTCACATGCCAAACAAAGAAATCTATTATTTATTATTATTACATTTATGATAAATAAAAGAGATTATTTTAGTTTATTGTCAGAACCAAAATGTTATTTTCTTACAGTTACCTTTGAAAACATTATAATGACTTTGAGATCAACTTTATGAAAGGCTGTATTTTCATAAAATGCATCATCTTGCTATGCTGCGCTGCCTCATGAAGTTTAGTTACCTAAATGTCTTTCTCACCTATTGAACATGGATTTCAACATGGATTTAAACGATGGGTTCCCTTTATCAACAGACTGGGCCTGATGAACAGTTGTTGTGGACAGACCATGGCTCCTCTGGGTCTGTGAGGAGGGCTGTTTAACTTTTGAAGGTGGAGCTGGTGATCTTGCTCCAGTCTGAAGACTGTCCAAGATATTACACTGCAGCAGAGTTTGCACTGTTTAGTACCAGTTTGCCCGTGATTCAAATTTACTTTATTGAGTTAGGTTAGTTAGGTTAGGTAAAGGGTTAGAAAGGGTTACCTATAGGTAAAGGAGTCTTCCTCCTCCTTCACTGCTAGCAAAGAACATGAAAACAACTTTAAAAAGTGGTTGCAGACAGGTGATGTCATGAGACATCATCAGGGCTGATACCGTCAAGGAGATACCATGCTTAAATACTTGTACTTTTTAAAGTACGCTGTATACCACGAACTTCGATACCACTATAAGCCCGTCATTGGCGCCCAGGTGGAGGACTGTTGGTTGTTAAAATGTCAGCAAGATGTGCAGGTGCACCATGATCTTTAATTTATTGGTTAAAATGAGAGAGCGAGGAAATAAAAGACATTTCCACAGTCACATTAGAACTGCAGTGATGTTATTAAGTATTCGGTTAAGCACTCTGTACTGAGGAGTCCTCACATATAAGTACTTACAATTATACTTGGTTTGACAAAAAGTGGTATCGGTGCAGCCCTGAGGGCAGTCAGAAAGTTTGAGGATGGATATTCTGTTCGGGTTGAAGCTTGGTGATTCGATTTCTTTGGATCTACAAAGTGCCCTGATCAAATACTAGTGAACACTGAAGGGTTAGTTTTGAGCATTCATTGGAAAAAGGAGAAGGCAGATAAAACATGAGAGAGGAAATATTAAGTGTGGTTATAACCTCTTCCTCTCTGGTAGAGAGCGGGCATCACTTAGTCATGCCGAATGCTAATGTTTTGTGAAAACAAGAGGCTTTTTTACTGTCAATCTGATTGACAGTGTTTTCATTCATTTTTGTGAAAATAGCTTTTATTCGTTGGGCTTTGTTTATACTTTTTTGTGAATGAACTGATGTATTGAGCGATTTAATGGACAATTTACTCTGGCTCTGAACTGTGATCATATCCATTTGGGAGCAGAAAATGGTTCAAGAGCCCATCTGTTTGAATTTTTCGAGTCTTGGCTCATGTTTGGCTGTAGGACATGAAGCGATGTTTGTCATGGTAAAATTTCAGTCAACATTAGTTAATACTGGTAAAGCACATTGGTGGGAAGTATTAGAAGTAGTTTTGGCACGTGATGTTACAAAACATTGTTTCAAAGTTTTATAGTCTGACCTGTTGCACCGATCTGACTGGATTTATGGGTTACAACAGTGGTTTGCATACTGAACAGTACTCTCTGTTTGATGTTAAGTTATTGCACTCAAACTTGTGCAAAACTCAAGCAGTCTATTGAACTGCCCTGCTGTAAATTATACAGAAGTGTAATGCTCTTTTCCAGTCAGAACAAAATTTCAAGTCATAACGATCATCTTGACGGCTGCGCTGTTTTAATCTTTGTACCATGCCGTATGCAGACCAGTGTTTCAAGTATTTGATATTTCTCATCTCCAGGCATGTTCTTCTTGAATTCACGCCATGTAACTGTCTTTTTTTCAAAAAAGCCTTTTTCAATATCTTCGGCCCCTTTATTGCACATTGTTTATGGTTGTCTGTATATAACGTACAATTAAGTAGCTTGCATTTTTGTGTGTGACATTTGTGTTTGTTTGTTTTTGTCCATCTAGGCTGTGGTGGAATGAGCAGTGTGTGTGTGTTGAAGAGGAAAGCAGTGCTCTGGCAGGATTCATTCAGCCCCCACCATAGAACTACATCTCCCAGCATGCCTGTGGTGCTGAGCAGCGGAGGACATGCCCCTCCAACCGGGCAGACCCCTCAGGCCACGCCCCCCAGCCAGCAGGTAAAAAACTCTTTTACACTATTACACACAAAATCCATCTTTGAGAGACATGGATCTGTCAGCATGTGGTGATCCTGTCTGTGTTCAAAGCTCTGCAGTTCTTCAGCCTTTTCAAGTCTCCGTCCTACAGGTCGTCCAATAACATAATACTTTCCAGTCTGCATCACAAACTTTAGACCACAGTTTCTTTACAGTTAATTAAACTATTTTCCCCTCTTTTATATAACTATCATCAGCTAAACATGTAACTCTTTTCAACTCCGACAGGTTGTTTTTTGTTGTCTTTTAGCCAAATCATGCTAATGAGGTTATCGCAGGTCATAATTTTTTTTGTCTTAACAAAAATTGATGGTTGAGTGAAAGCATCTTGTGAAAACTTAAAGCTCTGTTTGACTAGGATATGACCAACAAACCAAAAGAGCACCAGACAAACAGGTGTATACACCTGAAAGCTGTAGTCTCTTAAAAAAACACAGTTACAGGTGGGATTGTGAAGTCGTCATTCAACCCTCTTGTGTCTATGAATTTTGACAAGAAGAAGTGGAGATTTTTTTTTCTTGCAGAGACAGTGCTGGAGCTGAATTCTCTGTGTAAATTCTAGGGATGAGTACCAGCATTTGCACCATTATTTGGGTAGCTTTTCCCAGGACCCGGAGGTCCTGGGTTTCTGCAGGTTGGGGGCCCAAGGCAATGGCCTACCTTTGCCTCAAAGGTGCCTGTCTTGCAGGCCACATAAAATGACATGGCAGGCAATGTTTGGCCTGTGAGCCTTGAGTTCGACATGTGGAGTACAGGGATTGCTGTAAATTCCCCTCCGCTGCCTCGAACCAGCCTTTTTATAAAAACGTTGTTGATAATGATAAAAATGTTGTTGAATATAATAAAAGTGTTGATACATTTGAACCAATTTTTGGTGACAAGATGGTTTTGTGTGGATAAAATATTCTTTTAGTTTTTAAAGTTTTCATTGTGTCTTGTATGATAATATTTAGTTCATTGAAAAAAGGTGAAATGAAAACTATTAGGAATTTGTTGCACAGCCTGGTTCGCTTTCAGAGTTTTGGACTCCAAGAGAAAGTCATTATTTCTGCCATCTCTCTATCGCTCGTCATTTTATCTTTTTCTGTCAGAAGATTGTTCCCAGATTTGTTCAAACTTTTCTTCACTATATGCTGGGTTCAACATCAGCCTTTCAAGCTGAGGGGAAAAAACAGATGGCTAAACAACTTGCCTAAGAGTTGTTTTGTGCCCTTATGCACTACAAAATATAAAACTCTCGATCTAAACTTTTATTTAGTCAACTGAAGCGCAGAGCTGAGTAGAAGTACACTGTGACTGTAACCATCTGGCAGGAGGAAGAGCATGGTTGCCTCAGGGATCCAAAACTTAAACGTGTGTCTGTCATCAGCACTCAAGTAATATTTGTTATTCACCCTGAAAAGGGTCAAGATTATTTCACTGGTACCTTAAATATTATGTTGATGGTTAAATTGCAGGTGAACTACACGCTTTTTCAGGCCACACTGTGTGTGAATCCCCTTGTTGATGATCATGTGCAAATAGTTCACAAAGACATGCTTGAATTTTTAGTATTGAGAGTGGTTTTAAGTTAAGTCTTTTTATTAAAAATGTGTCATTGTAGCTCACAAGGTAGTTCAACCAGTTAGTGAAAAAAACCTGGGAATGACACTTTTGGTCGTGGGATCAAATCTCCAGTCTTTTGTAACGCATGGAGAACAATCCAATCCTATTCTGTTTGGTTTATTAGTGTGCTGTGCTTTGTCGGTTGAAAGCAGTGACTCAGTTCAGGGTATGACCCCTTGTTAGCAGCAGCATTGGACTTCAAAATCAGTCTCTGCACATGGTTGAATGTATGGCCCCCTGACAGTACCTGTTGTCACAGCGCTTCACTTTAAAAAGTGAGGGTCAGTCTTTTGGTTCCATAGTTAATGCTTTCTTATTTTGTGGTTTGTATAAAAAGAAGTGATTCTTTCTTTTTTGTAAGTTGAATGAAAATAATTCCTTTGAAAACTTAAATGCAGCCTTTAGCACTTGATTACAAACTACGGTTGAGAGAAATGATGTGTCTTTGCTTCAGTGAATTTTGTGCTTCCAGTCAGAGATCAGATCATCTCTGCTGTGTTTTTAAGACCTCCCTTCCTGGTAACATGGTTGGCATTTCTCATCACAGATCTTGGGTTGGGAATGCAGGGGGGTTTGGAACAAAGGAAAAGTGACTGTTTAGTCCAGTGTGACTGGTCAGCTTTGTAACTCACTGCCCCACCTTCTCTGTGGAAAACAGATGACAGGGCCAGGCTGTTTCCAGTACATGACGACTGACTCTTAGATGGCTGTTTGTTGTGGTGCATTTTGTGTTTATCCTGAAAATGAGTAAGACAGGAAGAAATTCGAGCTTTGTCTTCGCGAAACACAGTTCTGTTGTATTTTGCATGAATTTGAGTTTTTTGAAGAAAAGATATCTACCCAAGTGTCTCAAACTTCTGCTGTTTTTAATGATGATCGGGAATTTTTTAAAATTGCATTTTACTTAAACTTTCAAGGGGGAAAAAGGATGCTTGGCTCAACTTATTCTAGTAACTTTGCTAAAAATGCCTCTATTTTTTAGAGTTGTTTCAATGCTGGAAATGATTAATTTTTATTCTTTGACTTTTTTACAAGACACCAAATTATAGGTTTTGTATGTACCTACAGATTTTTATCCTGTACCCTCCTTAACAAAAGCAGACCAGGGGCAAAAACTACAAAACATCCTAATTTGTACTGTTGGATTTCAAATAGAGCTTCAAAATGCAAAAAGAAGAAACAGGAGCAAGTGATGAAAATGACAGAGTAGATACTTTGTTCAAAACAGCACTTAAACTCAAAAGTTTAAGATTGGAACTGTAAAAAGTTACTCTTACATGACCTTCATACATTATGTTGTTTCTCAGACACAGGATGCTTGTCACTGTTGGCGGTAATTTTAAGATAATAATCACATCTGCGTGTGTTTGTGTCTCAGGGTGTGGCAGGTGCTGGACGTTCCCAGGATGATGCCATGGTGGACTATTTCTTCCAGCGGCAGCATGGAGAACAACCCGGCAAGCACCGCTGGCCCACTGGAGACAACATCCATGACAGCCAGGTGTGTGTGTGTGTATGTGTATGTGTATGTGTGTTTGTATGCATATGTGTTGCACAAGTCATGGCTTATCATTGCAATGCTGTTGCTGTTCTTGTATTATGTCACGCACCATTGTGAACAAAGTTCACAGGAGCATTTCTACACTGAAAACTATTCTTAACATTTATACTTATGTAACCATAAAGTCATGCCTTTACCATTTCTAAAAGAAAATCTGTCTGCAAAAGCCTATTTTAGTCAACATGAGAAACAAGCAGGGTTAATGGAAACAGATATACTTCACTGTTTGAGAATGAGAACATCATTGTCTGTGGCACTAATAAGATAAAGAACACATAGAAACTTCACGTCTCAGCTGAGTCATATTTGAAAAAATAAGTCTTTAGAAATGTTGAGGTTTAGCTTGAGATGCACCTGTTTCATTTCCCTTTGGCCTGTGTGTGTCTGCAGGTGCGGTCCATGGACGAGCTGAACCATGACTTTCAGGCGCTGGCTCTGGAAGGACGTGCGATGGGAGAGGTGAGGCGAGGGTCTGATGGTCAGGGTCGTTAGTCATTTCACCATGTAGCTTCAATACGTTGTTTAATAACAGGCCGTTCAGGGTCTGTTAAACGGTATTTCAACTGTGGATCACTTTCATCACGTCATTCGAGTTTCTTCTTTACCATCTTAACTTGATATGAGAACAACTGCTTTGTGTTTTGTGTCTCGGGCACCTGGCTGAACAACACATGATGAATTGCTCACAGAGTCAAACTTGAATAACAGGAAATCCCAGGAAAAGAGCAGCATCAGTTTCTCAGTGAAAGGCCTTTAAGCTCGAAGCATTGTGGACTTGTGTTGTCTGTTGGGTGAAGCTTTTTTAAAACTAGAGGAGCCTCAGTTGGAGATGCTGTGGACGGACTGCTGGTATTTATTAAGCGTTGTTTAGTCTCTTGGTCAATGTTTGACCTGTGCCTTGTTTCGCCTTGGTGAACCAGAGGCTGATGTATGGTTTTGTTTTAACATCATAGTGGTTATATATTGTGCATTTGCTGTGGACTATAACACATTTACAAAGAGTTTCACATTGCAAAGGTGGCAAGATTTCTTTGTTTTTTTCCCACATCTTAATGTGTCATGCAGCAGAAAAACACACAGACATGTGTTCACAGAAACGAGCTCTTTCCACAGTTTTCCACCCAATACTCTAACAGACCAAAGGTGGTATAATTGTGCTGTGTTGCCCACATTGATTTGTTATGCTTAACAAGACCGCTTAAGTGAACGTCAGCTGAGGCCACCACTGAAAACGAGTTTCCACATATCAAGGGTAACTTTTGATTTTCTAGGTTCACTAACAATACAGATCGTGCTTAGTGGTCACACAGAGCTGGATATCAGCATGACGAGTCTACTCAGAGTTTGTGTTCATATAGAAGGGGCAGGGTTCATAGCATCTGACCAGTCAGACATGAACAAGGATGCTAACAGCGGGTCATCGTAGATGAAGCAGAGCAAACTATGGTATGAAACATATAGACCTAAACACACGCCAGGACTCAGCTGGAAGAACCAGCTGAAAAACAGAAGTCAGAGGATTTTAATATATATATTAAGGGTTATTTCTTACCCATACCAATGATGGATGTGAACTCTTGTCTGAACCATTCAAATTACCTAATACTCCCATAATGGAACTGAAGAAAATTCTTGAATGAGAGGCAAAACATCTCCCCAAACTTAACATGGTCTAGCTGCCTTGTTTTTAGAAACTTCAGTGTTCCCTAATAACCTTTTTTCAGGTTTGCTGGCAATTTTGTTCATTCATTTCTCATGCAGCGCAAGAGATATGTCTGGTAGTTTCTATGTAGACAGTTTCACATGTAGAAGATTTAATAAACCCAGAAAACTATCAAAAGTTGCATTCACTTCTCAGTACAAAATGTTAAAACAGTGAAAAAAACAAAAACTAAAAAGAGCTGTGAAAAGTTTGCATGTAACATACAAATCATATAATATATCTATCATTATACAAACTCTACAGGAGTTCAATGTGCATTTCTCTATGCTGTTTTCTAAAGTTTCCCTCAGAGGTAGTGTGTGTTTGTGTGTGTGTGTGTGTGTGTGTCTGTGGAGCTCCTGCTGTGTGTTTACACACTGTGCATCTCGCGTTTCGGAGCTCAGTCATACAGTGTGAGATCACACGCTGGGACATCAATATTATACCATTTTAAAAGTGCAGTGTGTAAATACAGAGTTAAAGTGACAGCAGAACTTTTGATTTGGTACTGAGGCTGTGGTCATCAAATTTTAGTATGAAGCAGCTGAACATGAGTATGAAGACAAGACTTAGCAGGCATGTTTTAAAAACCTTCAGTGTATCATCATGTCTCTGATGATTAATACACAAGTACAGTAGTTGGTATCAGGATTAAAATCAAAAACTGGAATTGTGGCATTCTACGTTTGGGTGTTGACTGTATTTAAAAATGAACAGAGAAACAGATGAGCCTCAATAAAATGACAGTTTGTAATTTCAGATTTGTAAAAATGTTGTTTTTTTTGTTTTTTTTTTAAAAGGGATGACATTTTAAAACTATCATGGTTTGGAATTTAAGTGTTGCTCTTTGACAGTAGTTTGGTTGTGACTGTGTTTCAGTAGCCTCTTCTTGTTTGTTTGTTTGTTTGTTGGTTTGGGGGAGGGAGTGGGTAAGGGGTCAAAGTACTTCCCCTTGTGTGTGTTTGTGGAATCTGCAATGCAGTGCTGACAGCTTGGCTGCAAAAAGACAAAAGGCAGAATAAATGCACAAGACTTTCTGAAGGTTGTCAGAGATTTTAGGACAGTTCTGTCAGTCTGCTTGAAGGTTGCACAATTTTATCGCCTAATAATGTTTGATTGGGCTTTTTCATTATCCCATTCTCTTCCTCATCCTTACAGAGATTGTGCTAACATGTCTTCTCTTTGTGTTTGACAGCAACTGCTGACTGGAAAAAAGTTTTGGGAAACGGATGACTCTGGGAAGGATGGACCAAAGGGGATCTTTCTGGACCAGTGGAGGGACAGTGCCTGGGGGGCCTCAGGTATAGACCGGTCAGACTTTACCTGTGACAGTATGTGGCAGGGTGGAGGCTGAGAATACAGAGACAATCCAAAACTACAAGATCACTCACCGCCTGGTGTTCAAAACTGTATATTTAGATTCCTGTCAGACCTGAAAGCTGATGTCAAAGTGAAATCACCCTGATGAGGAGGAGATTTCAGATGCTGGTGAAGCATATCAACAGAGTACAGTTATTTCTGTGTGCATGATGACAAAAGAAGCGGCCAGGTACTTCAGTTGTGCTTCAGTTTAAAGCAGTCGGGAAAATGATGGTAGTGTAAAACTTATTTTATGGTTTAATTTAGTCCAATGGAAATCCTTAAAAGTTTGATGCTTTGACAAATGTTTAAACAAATATTTTATAAAGCCCAGAAATTATACAGAAGTGATGATGAATGAAATGTAAATGACAGAAAGATGAAAGAGTTATGACTGTCTAATAAAAGAGAGCAGCAAAAGCTGTTGCTTCAGATAGATTTATACAAAGAAAAAGGCCTCTGTGATGTAGTTGGGTTCAGAGTTTCTGAAACATTTTGGTTTTGAGCTTTAACCGAAGAATAATTAACACTCCACTCTGGAAGGACATATGTAAGGGATTTGTTAATCAGTAATTTTAATGGTGTAGCTGTGTTTAAAGCTCAAATAAATAAAGTTAGTGTGCTCTTATTTCACTGTCAGAAAAATGTTAGTGAAGAAAAAACCCACTGATATTAAATAGAGTCCTGACTTTTTGAAATTCTGAGTTTTATACAGTTTGTTTCCCCTGTGTATAAATGTTTTATAACAGTTCCCACTCCTCTCTTGTCAGATCACTCTGTGTCTCAGCCAATCATGGTGTCCCGTCGGCCCGGGCAGGGTTTCCACGGCGGGGGTGAAGTCGGAGTGGGCTCAGTGATGTCACCACGCTCTGAGAGTGGAGGTCTGGGAGTCAGCATGGTGGAGTACGTCCTCTCCTCTTCCCCAGCCGACAAACTGGATTCCTGTCTTCGAAAAGGACCCTATGTGAGTCTGGTGTCAGTCTGCTTATCAGTGGTCTCATACCCAGCGGTTTTACATTTTCTTTCTTTTTTAACGGTCGTATTTATCGCCCCTCTCTGTCAAATAGGGGCAGAGGGATGGAGAGGTGGAGGAAGAGAAGAGGGAGAAACCAAAGGCAGCGTTTGAGGGAGAGAAACTGAAAGAGTTGACAGAAGGTGAAACTGATGTCATTGGTGATGTCATCAACCCCAACGGTCTGCCAGTGCAAAATGGCCTTGACGTTGATGTCAAAGAGTTTGGGTATGATCTGGTTTGACAGTCTCATAATTCTGAGTGTAACTCGCTCTGCTCTTGCTCTTACAGCCTTTGAGATGTGAAATAAACTTCTCCCTTTGTCGTCCCTACAGTCGTCCCCCAGGTAACATGCCAGCACCTGGTCCCGAGGGTGACCTGCTTGGCGGTCCTGGTGGCGTGGGTGCTGAGGGCATTACACCCCTGGGAGGTGGGGGAGGCCCCAAACCTCCTGAGGACTTCTCCGGTGTTGATCAAGGCGGCGTCACCATGGACCCTATGGAGTCAGTGATGGAGCCACTTCAGTTTGACTACAACTCCCAGATGCAGATGGACTCAGCGCCAACTGTGGGTTTGTTTGACTACACAAACCAGCAGCAGGTAAGAAAGGCGGGCTCAGACAGTAACATGTATTTAGGGGCTCAGCTAGTTTCGAATGACTCACCTGTCACTGTTCTGTTTGCAGCTGTTTCAGAGAAACAACGCCCTCGCAGTGCAGCAGCTAACAGCAGCTCAACAGCAACAGTATGCATTGGCAGCAGCACAGCAGCCTCACATCGGTAAGAAAGTGTTTGATGTGCATCTATGCAACAAAAAAATCATACCAATTCTTTTATTAATCTTACTTATGTATTGACAAAGATTTTAATGCCGGTCTATTGTCGTTTTGACTCCCGAGAGGAGGGACTACGATCATCACACAAAACTTTTTAGCAGCAAGAAAAGTGCCACCAGTTGATTTTCTACGTTTCTGTGACCTTAACCATCAATGTGAAAGAATAACACTTACTGCAAAAGCAACAAACCAAACATCAGGCCGACCTGATCCCTCCCTCAAGTCCAACTGTTACCCCTTTTCCACCAGTTCTGGTTTGGTGCCAGTGCTTAGTTGGTTGTACTTCTGTTCTTCCCAAGAACTTGTTTGGTTTTCCATCAGCAAGGAGCCAAGTTGGAACCACATCATTGCGTCACCATGCATACGCAGCATGGTGACGTCCTGCATACGCAGCCGTTGCAGTGTTCTCCCTAAGTTTACAGCCTTCAGGGGTGGTGGTTGCTAGACAGGGAAAACAATGTTTATTGCATTGCTATCTTCATATAGATGGTGCTGGAAGCACAATAGGAATACAAAGATTTATTTCTGCTTTTCTTGTGGTGGTTTTCTTGCCTCTCTGTCTCTCTATACAGAGTCTACTTTTCAGTCTGCGCGTGCACATTGGTGTGTCTGTGTGTACAGGTGTGTGCATCCGATTGAGCAAAGGAGAGCTATGAACATGAGGCAGAAATGATCCTTGATGATTTGATGATTGAAATGAGGAATTTTAGCACCAGGAGCCTGTGCCTTGTCAGTGGAAACACAAAGAACTGGTGCTAAGTCAAGCACTGGCCAGGGACAAGCACTAGCACAAGTTGGTCGCAAAGGGCTAAATGACATTGTATTCACAGCACTTTAAACCCACATGCTGCTGTCGTTTCTTTCATTTCATTTTGAAGCCTAAGTTCACAGTATGCAGTATCTTCTGACTCCGTCCTGTGGTCTCTAATCAATGTTGGGTTTTTATTTCTCAGGTGTGAATAATGCTTTACAAACCAAATGGTTTCTTAAGAAATATTGTGGTCATGCTGACCTGATCCAGAGTAATGTGCTGATGAATATATGATCATAAATACGTGGTCAAAGTGTTAAAGATGCATTCTGACAGTTTTTATGTTTTGTGGAACCTTTGGGCCCAGGGTCACTCTTTTTCTCTCTGTGTTTCCAGGGCTGGCCCCAGCATTTGTGCCCAATCCTTACATCATCAGTGCTGCTCCACCAGGAACAGACCCCTATGCAGCTGGACTTGCAGCAGCAGCGACACTCGGTGTGTGACAGTGAACTCTTGGATTTGTTTGGAGATTCTTGGATTCAGGGAGAGCCATGGGAATTAATCTTCACATTGGGGAGAGATGGATAGACAGCTGTATTTACTGTACTGTTTGTTTGCCTCTAGGTCCAGCAGTGATGCCTCCCCAGTACTACGGTGTGACCCCATGGGGGGTTTACCCTGCCAACCTTTTCCAGCAGCAGGCGGCTGCAGCCAACAGCTCGGCCAATCAGCAGGCGGCGAGCCAGGGCCAGCAGAACCAACAGCAGGTCAGTCGGCTTCTCGCCAAAGAGAGAAACTGGCATGCTGATTGCCCTTGGCTCAAGATGTTTCTGTTCAAACTCTGCTTATAAGCCAGTAGAAGTGTGCATTCAGTCTGAGCCACTCTCAGTTTGGATCTATAAGCAGAATGCTCTGCATGGCTTGAGGAGATTATGAGCCAGTCAGCAGGAAATGTTTCATACAAATGCTGTTTCTGTTATTTACTTTTGCTATGCTCATAAATTTAAGCTAACATTAGGAATGGCTCCAGTCCTTGCTTTTTATTATACACCACCATTTGTCTCTCTGTCGGTAGCTACATTATTTCTCTGCAGAGGAATTTGTTCATGATGATACAGCACAGCACACCAGAGGCTTCCTGCTTTGAAACCAAATATTTCACATGATTTCTGTTCTAATTACAATTCATGATTGAACTTCCATCAAAAAAGACACCTCCTTTCTTCCTCATTTTGAAGGTTATGCGTGCTGGAGGCAACCAGCGACCATTGACCCCCAGCCAAGGTCAACAGGGTCAGCAGAATGACCAGCTGGTTGCAGCTGCGGCAGTCAACTCAGCGCTCGCCTTTGGGCAGGGGTTGGCAGCAGGAGTCCCTGGTTAGTTTGAAAACTTATTTTATTGCCCAAGACAAACTCGACTCAAAACACTTACAGTAACTGCTGCAGCTGGAAAAGTTTGCGGACATTAATGAATATTCCAACAAATCAGTACCAGTTTTGTAATAACTGACAACCAAAGTCTTCTGTCTTTCTGTCTGTCTTTCTCTCTCTCACTCCCTCCCTCTCAGGCTACCCAGTCCTGGCCCCTGCAGCCTACTACGATCAAACAGGCGCCCTCGTGGTCAACACTGGAGCCAGGAGTGGCCCTGTCCGCCTCATGGCCCCCGCCTCTGTTATCATATCCCCCTCTGCAGCACAAGCAGGTATGACAGGAGAAATCACTCATACAGTGTCAGAGGTTTGATGTTTCAGTGTTCACTTCAGCAATCAGGACAGAGAAGAACATCCTAAAGCTACACACTTATAATTGTGGTCTTCACCAACATGTTTCAGAATATCTCATTCATGTAAAATGGAAAATAAAGCTCTGCACCTTCACATGCCGCCACAGGTTTCTAAAAGGAGTCATTAAGATCATGAATTTCATCCCAAGTAATGGGAATTATGATTTGACCCTTTGAGAAATAATTGTGAAAATATTGGATTCACTAGATCAGGGCTAGTCAATTAAATATTACAATTTCTTTTTTTTTGGGTAAATACAGACATGCCATTTTCGCCCTTACAGGACTGCCAATGTAAACTTTTCAAACATGTCCCCACATTTCATTGCGACTGAGTTGCTAGGTTACAATACGTGTTGTATTCAGTGTTTATAATAATGTTGGAATTTTCCCAAGAATTTGCCAGTGTTAGAAAAAGATGTTTTCTTGCTTTTGGGCCACTCAAGGGTTATTATCGAGCCACATGTAGCCCGTGGGCCACTTAAATAGGGTTGCGTTGGATGTGACATCCATCAAAGCACGTGTTTACAGGGCTTGGAGCTCTAACCTGAGAAATCTTCTTGGTGGATCACACTGAGAGTCCCTGAAACCACTTCTCCTGTTCCCTCCTTGTAGTTGCAGCGGCAGCAGCCTCTGCGGGTGGTGCCAATGGTGGTCTTGGTGGGGGGGCCAACGGTCCGTTTCGTGCCATGACGTCCCAGCAGCCTCAGCAGCAGGGTGGCCCTGGTGGAGCTCTGGGTGGTAGCTCCTTCTACGGATCCTCCTCCCTCAGCTCCTCCTCCCAGAGCTCCTCTCTTTTCTCACAAGGCTCGGCCCAGCCAGGACCAGGTTCTGCGTCTCTTGGTTTCAGCCAGCCTGCCTCCTCCTCCCTTGGGGCCACACTGGGAGCCACACTGGGTGGCTTCGGCACTGCAGGTAGGGACAAAGCTAGAACACTTACCCTGATGTTGGAATTATTGTTGGTCGCCTGCTTACTTTTGTAGGTGTTAAAATGTTTAAATCATCCCAGCTGTTTTAATAAAAGTAACACCAGAAGAGATTTTACTGACAAAAAAATCAGTAGTGGATACAGTTCAATACTGTTCCTAACATTCCTTGTATTTACCTCTGTCTCCCTCTAGTGGCCAACTCCAGTGGTGGCAGTGGGTCCAGACGAGATTCTCTAACAGGAAACAACGAGCTGTATAAACGCACACCTTCAAGCCTCACCCCTATTGGTCATGGAGGCTTCTATAATGGCACCTTGGGCTTCAGTCCTTCCCCTGGACCTGTGGGCATGCCCCTGCCCAACCAGGGACCCTCCCACTCCCTCACACCTCCACCCTCCCTGTCCAATCACAGCTCTTCATCCAACCTCAATCTCGGTAACTATTTTTGATTCAAGTTGATACTTTTTCAGATCTGATTTGGTTTTCTTCTCTTATGGATTTTAGGGTTTGTTTTTTTTTCTTGATATGTTGTATGTGCATTTATAAACTCTCCAGTGCAGAGGACAGATTTCCTTTTGGGCTCAGTCTCACAGCAGTGGTGCCATTCAGTGCTGTATTTCTGTGCTACATTTGTGAAGGCTGATTTTCATGGTGCAGTCTTTGCATTTTGCCACTGCAGTGTAAAGAAATAATCCATGTTAACCCATGCAAATAATCTCTGCAGCGGTGTTTGACATTCAGTGGATCAAGAGTAAAATTTACATTTCCTATGCGTTGACACAAAATGTGTTTGAGAGTACCTGTTTAACAGTCACTTTTCTTTTCTTTTTTCCCTCAGGAGGGCTGACCAATGGCAGTGGGCGATTTATCTCTGCAGCTCCAGGAGCGGAGGCTAAGTACCGCAGCGCCGCCAGCTCAGGCTCCTCCCTCTTCTCACCCAGCAGCCAGCTGTTCCCATCCTCACGGCTACGCTACGGCATGTCGGACGTAATGCCCTCAGGCCGGAGCCGCCTGCTGGAGGACTTCAGGAATAACCGCTATCCCAACCTGCAGCTCAGAGACATCGCAGGTCACATCATGGAGTTCAGCCAGGACCAGCACGGCAGCAGGTACATTCAGCAGAAACACTATAACTTAAAATACACATCAGCAAAGCACAGAGACACAATGAGACATCAAAGTCTCTCACCTCTGTTATAAAACAGGTCCCCCAACCGAGGAGCCCTATTAAGTGTGAATAACAGAGGTTTAGATAACTGTATTTTCTGTTATGTAATAGAGAGGTTGTAAACTGTATTGACAGCATCTTTTGAGGAAAAAAAGCTACATGTTTTTTTGTTTGTATATCACAAATTATGAACAAGAAATACAGAGATCATTAAATGAACTCACATTAAAACTACTGGATTGGAAAATCTCCACTGTTCCCCAGGGGCAGTTCGCTTTGCAACAGGAGTCTCTTCAAGCATCTTGACCAACTCACACAAATCGCATAGTAAACTCAATTATTGCCGTATAATTTAAATGCATACCTCCATAGATCAAATCATTTTTGTGTTGTCACATCAGATTTGAAACACACAGTACCATGGTAATTTGAAGTTATTCAGTGTGAAAAAAATCCTACAGCGAGTTTAAGGAACCAAAAAAGCCGATGGAACAAACAACCTCGGATTTCTGTTTGATTTCGACCTTCAGGTATGATTGACCCTCCTCCCTGTTGGCAAAAGTCCAAGCTCTGCACAAAAATGATTGTGAGGGTCTTCAAGAATGGCCTAGCAAGATCATTAAGCCAAGATCATTAAAATGAACAAACAATGATTACAAAAGTTAGTTTGAAGTCTATAAAGTATGAGTTAAATATTTTTAGAAGTCAAAAAGTAAACAAAAAAAGTCTTTTTTAAATCAAGAGTGACTTCCCACTGAACTCCTTTGATTTGATAACCTGTGTGTATCAGTCTGGATTCAAGGCTGCTGCTTGAAAGGGACATCTGAGTATAGAAGAGGGCAAAGTAAATAACTAAGGTACTCTGTAAAACGAGTGAAGGTTCAAGTGCTTTGATGATAAAATAGAAAAAAATTCTGCACAGATGTGTCTCTGAGTTGAGTCATCCATCTGCATCAGTCTTGTAAACAGCAAAACAAAAGCATAACAACATCTTTGACCACAGCCAAGGATGTTCCAAGATTATTTTACTATTCTTGGCTCCTGCGCTCACACTGTAGAAAAAAAAAAGATTTCCTGGACAAATTACAGGCCAGCAGCAACACAACATTTTTGTCACACTGTTTTGATAAATTCGTAGATGTGAATCACAGCAGCAGCTACACTGAGAGAATTGTTTCTGAAAGAGGACTTACTCAGAGACCTGGAAGACATTCCCCCTGAACATATATTTTTTGATGCAGCAGTGGAGATTTTTTAACTTAAGTCTCTAAAATTGGTTTCACTTCAAAGACACCAGATCTGTCTGAAGCTTGTTGTTAGATCACCACTGATTGGCATTTGCCTGATTCTCTATCTCCAGTTTTCAATGCAGGGATTGTGTGTCTACAGAACTCTGTGATCTTTAACTCCAACTGTGAGCTTAAGAATCTCAGGTTGTGTTCAGCAGGGACCCACTGACGGTGTTTAGGGGGGTGTAAAGGCAGTGTCAGAACTCTACACAGTTAAAGTTCATGCTGATTTCTCAAAGTAAATAGGCTGGATGTAGAAATGCTTCAGAGTTGCCCTCAGGATGTTCCTGTAGGTTCATGCTTGCTGTTTACTCCTCTAGATTCCTGTGAGTCTGTGCCGCTCATTAGATATCAGCCGTGAAATCGATTGGTACATGAGATCGCCTCTTTGGGCTGTACGGTCTCACCTTTATGTCAGTGATGTGTCAATACCTTTCTGCCTTTTCTGGGATATGATCCAGAGTTGGGGGTCCTGGTTTCTAGGTCTGCCAGTGTTAAACACACTCAAATGGAGACTTTTCCACAGAACGGATCTATAAATACACCATGACGTCCAGTCTGCACATTCCAGACATTTTCCTTCAACATCACTCTGCTTTTTATCTCTGCTTCTTTAGCCTGGCATCCATCACTTCACCTCACTGTTCACGCTCTTCTTTTCTCCTCTCTGAGCTTCAACTCCTTTGTCTGACTGTTCCCTCAGGTTAGAGATATAGGAGTATCTCTCTCTTTCCCTCTTTCTCTGTTTTGCACATCTGTTACACTTTATTGCTCTGTCACTCTCTGAAGTGATCCTCTTTATCTTTGAGTTCATCCAAACTTTGTAAATCCCCTTTATATTCCAAACAGGTTCAAGGAGAACAGACTGTACACTTCGCTTTATGGGCGTTTATTTAGATAACCACGCCAGGAGAGTTCTACCCATAGTGCTTAAGATTTTCATCCTCTCTTTCTTCAAGGTTTATTCAGTTGAAACTGGAGCGAGCCAGTTCAGCAGAGCGTCAGCTTGTCTTCAGTGAGATACTGCAGGCAGCTTACCAGCTCATGGTGGACGTCTTTGGAAATTACGTTATCCAGAAGTTTTTTGAGGTGTGTTAAAAAAAAAAAACAATCATTATATGAATACAAACCCTAATTTTGTACCTCATGGAACCTGAATGAATTTGTGCAGTATGTAATGTTGTGCCATGTATCAACAAATGGACCCCTAATTTGTGTTGTGTGTTTCAGTTCGGTAGCTTGGACCAGAAGCTGGCCCTGGCAGAGAGGATCCGAGGTCATGTGCTGTCTCTGGCCCTCCAGATGTACGGCTGCAGGGTCATTCAGAAGGCTCTAGAGTTCATCCCATCTGATCAGCAGGTCATTGTAAGTACAGTCATTTTACAGCCCTCTCTGCATGTACCAGCAACAGAAACAGATGCACCTTTGCTCTATGATGACCTTAAAAAAACTTCTCTTGTCCTGACCCTGCTGTGATTGTGTGTCAGTATTGTAGAAGGAAAAAGGTGCTTTAAAGTGTAGCAGAACAAAAGCTTTAGTAACATCTACATACACTTAATTCAACTGTCAATGAGGCGGCTTTGCTCTTGGGTCGCTAATTTCTGTTTATATAGCACAGTGCTGTGTCGATAAAGAGGTGTGCTCCTTAAGCTGAAACTGCATTTTTCACCAACATTATGGCTTTTTTATGCCTCTTGTAGCAGCAGGCTCCTTGCGGGCTCTCTATCATCTACGATGAATGAGGCTAATGATACCACAGTTTATATGCAAATGTCGAACTGCAGGTGTTAGGATAAATCTACCTGAATATCAACAGGAAATGTCTTTGCTTGAATTCAGGGGTCTGAAGGAAAGGTAAGAGTGTGTATGACAGAGAGAGAAAGAGAGAGGGAGATCCATCTCTCCTTAATGGACTTCAATAGATTTCTCCAGGGCAGCTGTTCAAAGCACGCTGTTATTTGTTGGCCTGTGAGCCACCATGAAAAATGAAGGAGCAGTTGGAAAATGCTTTCAGGCAATATTTGACTTCTCACAAACAATTACATGTCCCTTTCCGCATTCTTCTTTTCTGTCGGTTTTCCCCTCTTCCTCTGTCCCCCTCCTCATCATCCTTTCCCTCCCTGCAGAGTGAGATGGTGCGGGAGCTTGATGGCCATGTGTTGAAGTGCGTGAAAGACCAGAACGGTAACCACGTGGTGCAGAAGTGTATTGAGTGTGTCCAGCCGCACGCGTTGCACTTCATCATAGACGCCTTCAAGGGACAGGTGGGTCTCTGCTCTTTACACACACACACACACACACACAAATGCTCAGACACATTAGAGATATTTCCCCTCTCAGTCACTGAGGCCTGCCAGTGCTCAGCTGACACACATACACTTAACTCATGTGTGTGCGCACACACACACAGTGGCTCCTTGAGGCAGCGAGCATATTGTCGCCGCCAAAGTACATCGACACACAAGTGCTCAGTCCTTCCCGGGGACAGGGTGTGTTGCCATGGCAACAGGAACCTCAGCCCAGTGGCAACAGCCATCTTCTATCCAGCAGCTAAATGTTACATTAGCATAAAGTGTTAAAAATGAGATTTGATATGTTCATGCTCACACCTTTTTGTTTTATACAAATGAAAGGTTTCAGTTTGAAGAGTCTCTTAGGACAGGCTCACCGTAGATCTCGTGTGTGCGTGATCTCCCTGTCACACATTTACATGCTGAGTAGCTGCATGTTTTCCACGGCTCAGCTCTGTTTGTGGAGCTGAAAGCACGTCAGGAATGTGCTTTTACCTTCTCCCCTCCAGGGTTTGCTTGGTCTATAAGAGTGTGATTATTTGTGACTGTAATTTAAGCAACTTTCTGCACCTTTTAGTGTTGGAGTAGAGAGAAACCTGTGTTCAAGTTGCTGTCCCCAGGACCACTCAGTGTAGGTGCTGAATAAGTAAAGATGTGTAATTATGTGTCTCTCAGGTCTTCGCCCTCTCCACTCACCCTTACGGCTGCAGAGTTATCCAGCGCATTCTCGAACACTGCCTTCCTGAACAGACGCTGCCTATACTGGAGGAGCTCCATCAACACACAGAGCAGCTAGTGCAGGTAGCACACACAGACCAGCACACACACACACAAGCCAGTGAGCCCTCCCTGATGTCGCCTTTCTACCATCATAATGACACATCTTGTTTGCTCAAATGAAGCTTCCAGTCCAGGGTTTTGATCCTGTCTGTGTTTGATGTGACGTCAGAGCACCAGCTGCTCCCTCACGTTTTCAGTTAATGTGTCTGCGTTTTGTTTTATTTAGGACCAGTATGGCAATTATGTCATCCAGCACGTTTTGGAGCACGGCCGAGCCGAAGATAAGAGCAAGATCGTGGCTGAGATCAGAGGCAACGTCCTGGGACTCAGCCAGCACAAGTTTGCAAGGTAAATTCCAGGGCAAACGGACAAAAAAGGCTTTGATGTTATTTGTCCTCCAAAAGCGGTTTTCCTTTCATTTCTCAGCAAAAGTAGCCTTCTTTTTTTGGTTTCCACATAGTTTTTTTTAACCCCTTCTACTTCATTTTCTAGTAATGTGGTGGAAAAGTGTGTGACCCATGCGTCTCGAGCCGAGAGGGCGGTGCTGATAGATGAGGTGTGCAGCCTGACCGAGGGCCCCCACAGTGCCTTATACACCATGATGAAGGACCAGTACGCCAACTATGTGGTGCAGAAGATGATTGACGTGGCAGAGCCCACCCAACGCAAGATCGTCATGCACAAGGTGGGTGGACATTCTCTCATGTTTGAATTAAATGTTGGAATGGGATCCCTCTCCCACTATAATTTTTTTCTTTTGGTAAAAAAAAATGTACCAGTGAGTTGAGAGAGTGATTAACAGCTTATGACAGGATCCCTCTGATTAAAGGGTTGAGAACAATTGGTACTAAAATTCAATTTCATCCTTTTGTTCAAATACTCTAATCATGTAATTGCAGAGAAATGAGAGTACAAAAAGGAAACACTGCAAGAAAGTATATTTTTTTCTAGACTGACACTTTTTTTAACATGTAAGTGTTGATTGGTACTGAATGTTTAATGCCAACATTTCCCTTTAAGCAAAACCCAGAGACTCTTTACCTCTACTGTCAGACAAGGTGCCTTTTCAGTCTGCATAGCTGAATCATGTCAATGAGCCATATGTACTTAAATGTTTCTTAATGAGACACTTTGTTTGCATCAATCTAGTAAACACAATAATTAACGTTTTTTTTTTATTCATGAGCATGAAAACCAGGAAAAAGACTGAGTTTGTGATGTACATCAAGTAAAAACAGTGTCATCATCATTTGCACTGTACAGAGTTTGATGATCCGAATAGGATAATGTTTTATGAAATCACCTGTCAAAACCTTGAGATACTGTGGGGGGCTAGATGATAAAAAGCTCTGATGCTGTCAAAGTTTGATCTGTTTAAGATGGCTATTTTTGTCTCAACACCTGGAAAAGAGCACAAAACAGTGATTACATTAGAGGTTTCTTTTTCTTCTGTTGTGTGACAATGAGTAGACTTTGCTCTCTTTTTTTTCCAACTTCATGATGTCATACAAGCCATGCAGGCTGAACAAGTAAATGCATGTATGACACAATGAGAAAATAAACATTTCAAACCTGTAACTTTGCAGAAACAAGCGTGGCCATTTTCATCAACAGTGTGTGTGCACTCTATTATTTATTGAGTTTTGATTTCCCAATATTCACCTTTGATGTACGGGATTGTAAGCGAAGAAATAAAACATCTAACCTTTAATTTACACACATATCAATGAATTCAGATCATTGTTGTTGTTTCCTAGGCAGCAATAATGAAGCCAACAAAGTGACACATGGTAATTGATTTCCAATAAAATGGGTCTTGCTGTTTCCTTATGTGAAAGAAATCAATATTGTTTTGTTGTTGTTAGTTTTTGACGGTGGAGGGGAAATTCAAAACCATACGTTGGGTCAAAATATGTTGATCACCTGTGTTTTTGTCTCTGTCAGATCCGGCCTCACATCTCCACCCTGAGGAAGTACACGTATGGAAAACACATCCTAGCCAAGCTGGAGAAGTACTACATGAAGAACGGTGTCGACCTGGGTCCCCTCTGTGGCCCACCTAACGGCATCATGTAACCTTGACGCCCCCCCCCTTCTCACCCTTCACCTCGCTCTCCTGACACTGTCACCTGCTCTCCCTGCCTGACCCTCCAAAAAGTCATCGAGCCCACCCTCACCCCCCCCTCACTGAGGACATCAAGTACCCCTTGCACCCCTGTTTCTATGACAACCCCTTGGGAGGAGCCTGTTGCTACAGGCAGCCTTAGTTTTTTTGTCTGATTTTTGTTGCCCCTCCCCCATCTGAGTCCAAGCCCTCTGAGCTCAGGGAGGGAAGAAGGGTAAGGGAGTGGAGAGAGGTGAGACCTGCTCCACTCCCACATTTTTTTGTTCCTTCTTTTGCTTTCATTTCTGATAAACTCAAAAAAATCATTTTACAGTTTTGCTACTGCTGCACACACAATCCTGCTGCCCCCTCCTCCTCTTCTTCCCATCTTAGCTATTTACCACTATGAGATGGAACGAGTATTTAATTTGTCTGACGTCACAGAATCATAGACGAATAAACACACACGCGCGCCATCAGCTAACCAGCAGACAGATCATTTAGCATGGGAGATTCGTTTTCTGGTCTTGCTTCTATAAATATAACGTGTATACTTGGTGTAGACCTTTGCATATATATATAAATATATATATAAAACTTTGTAGTTTTTCTGGTTTTTGATGTTGAATCTGTATCTATAATGTATCCTAGTAGTGACCACATACTTCTGACTGTATAATTGTACATTTGTAAACCCTTGTAATGTAAAAGTGCTTTACCACCCTTTTTGGTATGAGAAGAAAAAAGAAAAAGCTCACTCTGGAAAAAAAAAAACTTAGAAAAAAACCTGTGCATTTCAGTGTATATTCTCACCTCCTTGGTTGTGACATATGAGTTGTTGTATATTGTAAATTGTAATATCAAATTTTTGTTTTGAAAAGCCCTTTCTATACAGCGTAGTACTTGTACAAAGATTCGCCACGCTTGGTTTTATCTTTATCTTGTCACTGCTTAACTTAAAACGTCGATCTCCCACTGAAACCCAATTGGACACATTCTGTTAGTTAGTGGTGTCTTCTGGTTTATGTTTGAGGTTTTCTTTTTCTCTTCTTTTTTTTCCCCAATCTTTTTGAAAGACCTTTTTATAGGAATGCTTTACCCCATGAAATGTGTCATGAGTTTGGGTATGCTGGCTGGGTGGGAGAAATAACTTTTACTCGTTTAAACCCTCTATTACTCATGACTGTTTTCAGAGGGGTAAAACCACAGATTGTACAGAGGAGATTCTTGTGTTTTTTTGGCATTTCTCTAGTGCTGTAAGTGCTGTATCATACTGTCTATGTCCTTTTGGGTGAGAGAGGCAGCCCACCACAGCGCGGTGTACATTTGGAGCAGCCTTGTGTATATTTACTACGAGCACACCTGTAACCATATGTGTATAGTTAACAGAACCTGTGTATGCTTATTGCCTGGGCAACTATTTTTTGTAACTCCTGTTGTAGATTGTCTCTAAACAATTGTGTGATCTTTATTTTGAAACCAAACTGAACAAAAAAACTTTGAAAATTTCACCGTCTCACGTGTGCTTCATTGTATGTTGAATGCAATTACAGGGGATCTAATGAACATATTTCAGTGGACAAGACTAACTACACACAACAGGTCAGGGAGAAAACAGGATTTTAAGCTTTATGCTTTAGTTCCCTCAAAAATGTGGCTGATTGGTAAAGCTGGCATGTAAGCGCAAGGCATAAAACTGACAAATGGCATGACTGCCAAGCATGTTGATCAGTTACGATAATGACGGCTCTCAGTGAAGAACAACTTAAGCTTTGGTAACGAGTGCAGATAACAGCAGCTATTACTTTGATTCAGAGACCATTCCTGGATTTATTATCCGGATAATTGTTCACACTGGATGAACTCTAATAAAAGCCTTTATTCCATTGTCAAAAGCAGTGAAGGGCAGGTATCGTAGAAGAAAGTGAAAGAAAAAGTAAAGCCATGTTATTACCCAATACTCTCATAATCATACTACACATAAATAATGGCCTAAGGCTTTAAAACGAGATTACCACTATTCATAAAGTGTTCAGTTTATCTTGTATTAAAATACTGCTTTTATTTCTAGGTGTGTTATATACAGAGATGGTGGGGCAGAAGAAAAGCTGCGTGTACCTTCCTAACTTTGTCTCTAAGTAGAGGTGTGGTGTTGGTGGGTTGTAGCTATTATGTTTTGGCACTTCTCCAAATAATGAGTCAACTTGAATAATTAAGAGTTTAGGTGCTTATTTATGTAGCCTCCTTGTAGTGGGCAGATCAATCTATGACATTGATATATCGATACCAACATTGGTATCAGTATTGATCAATACTCGCATGATGAACTTGATGCTTAAAAATATCAGTAAATTGCTGATTTCTGAATTTTTTTTATGTTTCTGTAATAGTTAATTTACTAGTATGTGCAAGCTGTTCAATCAAAACAGTAAAATTAATTCCAGAGTATAATAATTACTGATATCCATGAACACTGAAATTCACTGTTTTTCCACGAAGCAGAAAAAAATAAAGGAGATGATTATTTTCTGGTTGAAAAATCAGTTATTTACTTTTACTCATGAACAGAAACATTAGTTTTTAGACTGATGCCAAAGTTTGCAGTATTGCCCACCACTATAGCCTTGTTTATATTGTGAATTACAGACTGTATCAGTGCAGGTCCTTTGTTGATTCATGATTTGAAGAGGGGCCTTAGTCTTCAAATTTTTCTTTCATATGTCTATTTGGCTAAGTAAAGCACAAGGTTATGTGTTAAAGGGGGCAGCTTAAAATAGACCACAAAGCCAAATCTTTGAAGAATATCCAAACACTGTCTAAGCCACAGTTCAACAATAGGCCGACAAAGGGTAAGAAAAAAACAAAAACCGAAAAACTTAAAAATGGAACTTTCTCATATTTGACATAAAGTCTAGTTTTCCCATTTGTGGAATTCAAGCCACAGGGAAACCCAGGGTTGACTGAAAAATAGGTTTTAGTCCATTTTTCTGACCAACTGTTTTATTTATTAACTGTAAAGATTTGTTGCTTTAAAAAGTCCAGCAGGCCAAACAGAAGTAGCTGTAACATGTTGTTGCTCATTTCAAGTTTGTGGGTCTGTTTCAGCTGTAATTCTGTCGTTCCCCTTCTTATTTGCGATTTTACTTCAAAATTAAGCTGACAATTTCAGTGTTAACCCTTTTCTTTTTAGCATTATCTTAACTGCGCGGTTGCTAGGCGACACAAATAGGCGCTTTCACGTTATCTGAGGAGCAGACCACAGGTGCGCTCGAGGGACATTTTTTTCGCCTCTTCAACAGCCTGAACATGATTCAGCCAATCACAGCAGAGAACTGCAGACATGAGTTGACCGGTAAAGGTGTGTAATGATGGCGGGGAGCCAACAGGAGCTACCTGAGCGCGAAAACAAGAGGTAAAAGGAGCAGCCATGAATGCCCCGCGGTGTGCTGTGTGCCCTGCCTCATCACGCACGTGTGTGTGTGTGTGTGTGTGTGTGTGTTTAAAGGGCTGCGGGTGCCTAAACGAGCTGCAGGGGGCATCCTCGCCCTTGCTCGCGGAGCCCCCCTCCTCTTTTTCTTTATACACACACTCCATAGTCTCTATCACACACACACACACCGCTCGTCCTGCCAGACTCCCAGGCCAAGCAGCGTCGCCATACGGAACATCCTGCCCTCAGCGGAGTGGGGGAGGAGAGAGAGAGAGAGAGAGAGAGAGAGAGAGAGAGAGGGAGGGAGTATGTGTGTGCGTGTGTGTGTACAGAGCAAGGGATAGAGCGAGGTTGTGTGTGTATTGAGTGAGAAAACGAGAGAGGGAGATACGAGGTCTGGCGTCTCTTGTAGTAAATCTTTCGGCTCAAGAACTCGGTGAAACAACCAGGGAAGAAGAGAGGAGCTGGCGCTAATCTAATTGTGTGGTTAACAGGTGACCTGGACCAGCAGCGTCTGAAGCCGTGGATTAAACAGCCCGACCAGAGGACGGATGGTAGCGCGGACGGGCGGCGCGCTGTGAAGTTGGACAGACTACCGAGGCGGCACCGACAGCAGCGGCAGCTTTTGTTCCCCCACCACCGCCTCCACTACCCTCCCCGAACCCCGTGAAGGCAGCAGCAGCGGCACCGGGAGGCTGCTGACGCGCACCCCGACCATGAAGCTGCCTTGGCTCCTGGCGCTCACGGCGCTACTTGCTCACGCCGCCACGGTAAGCACGAGCATCAAATCCTTTGTTAACTGGGGAGCTCTCGTGCACACGGGAGCTTAGGCAATTTATGCAGGCGTGTATTTCAGTACTTGTGGGTGCGCGTGCCATCAGCAAGTAGACAGTGATAGCGGTGATCGGTAGGAAATCCTGCACTCGACCTACTTATCAGCCCTTATTGGCCGGCCGTGACTCCCGCGAGGGGGGCTGGCGACTCCCGTGCACCCCCACCCCCCTGGCTTTACGCACACATGCACCCACACACACACACACGCCTTTGTGTCTCGGTGTCGGGGTTTATTGTGGCCTCGCGAGTCAGGAGGTGTGTGTGCGCGCATGTGTGTATCCTATGCGTGTTTGAGTGTGTCAGTAATTAGCGGGTAATCTCTAATTGGGCTTGATTGCGGGTCTTTATGCCGGGGCTCGGTTTGTGGTGTCTGTGTCACCGACTCACATCCTGCCGGTAATTTGAGGGGCTCCAGCCATACTGCGGCTTTTAGCGACTTTATTACCGGGTGTAGGACAGTGGTGTGTGCATGAATGTGTGTGTTTGTGTGTGTTGGATGTCTGATCCACAAGCTGCGGGGTGCACGTGAACTGCAAGGAAACAGCGGCCTCATTATCTGGATGCAGGAATCCGACTTGGGGCATCCTCCCGTTATAACCCGTACTGTGTGTGCGCGCGTATGTGTGTGTGCGTGTGTTTGCGAGAAGTGGGTGGGGTAACAGGGAAGTTAACGGCGATGCGGTGCGCGAACGAAGGCAGGGATGGAATGATGTCATCGGGAATCGCGAGAGAGGGGAGCTGATTAGGAATGCGCGAGCACCCCCCCCCCCCCCATCCACACACACATACGCACACACTCACACACACCTCCTCTCCGGAACCATCCACGCCGAGATTCACGCGCCCCTCATTGCACGCCCACACCTTCCGTTACCGATTAATCCAGATTTATCCTATGAGGAGGAGGAGGAGGTAGAGGAAGAGAGGCTCATTGAATCATTCAGTGAAAAAATATGCAAGCACCAAAAATAGTCAAAGTGCATGTTGACTCTTGAGTGTAAAACAAGAAGTGCACCCCATTGTCTACGTAAATAGAGCCCAGAAGTGAGTAACCCTCTGTCTGTATACAGAGTGAAGTTATATCAGTTTGATTTCTCTTCATTCACAGTCAGATCAATTTGTCTGAATGACACAGGTCAGGTCTTTGGGCCCTTGTTGTATGTCACTCTGAAGTTTCCTGTAACTTGTTCTTCTTTGCAGAAATGGAAATGAAAGCTCCCCTCCAGACATGTTTGTTTGAGATGTTTCCTGCTTTTCCCACACAGTCTAATCTCAGTGTTTAGTTTTCACCGTCACACCTGTGTAAATTGCACATTTTTATTGCACTGTTATGACTGGCTTCCGAACATATGGCTATGTTTTGAAACTCAGAAGTGAGTTTGGAGAAAAAAAAATCTCTTTTCTGGGAAAGAGGACAAGATTCACTGTGCCCCTCTTTCATCTGGGTGAAATAAGCCAATTTTCTGTCTTTGCTTTTTGATGCTGGGAAACTGAACTTTGGCTGCTCTGTGGTTAATGAAGAACATAAGCTGTATGAATTGTAAAGTTAGAGTCCTGACTGCCTCAGAATTGTACAACATCTAGGAAAAGTTGAAGTCTGTCCATGTTCATTTAAAAAAAAAGAAGTTATAGATAGCGCCAGGCCACACTTTTTGATGTTTTATTTAGAAGTTATTTTTCAACACTACTATTATGATGGATATGTGATGGAGAGTTTTTGGTGCTCCCTGATTCAATTTGTGACCAAGTTACTTTTAGTCTGGGTTGTACAGTGCTTTTTAGGTTTTTTTTCATCAAGAGAGGGAATAGGGGGAAGTTTGAAAGAGTAAAAAAAGAGTGCTGCTTTTAGGTTAAACAAAAAGACAAGTTTAATTGAAGTATATATCTCTTGTAATGAATGAATTGTTTGCAAATTTACTTTTTTTTTGCGAAATTCTGACAAGAGGCTCTAATCAAGTTAATTCTCCTGTTATCTTTGGCTACTTTGTTTTTACAGTGAAGTTGATTTATCCATACTGAAGTTCCTTACTACTTGTCTAAATAGAGGTTAAGAATCGGGATGCCCAACATTATCTATAATAAAAACAATAAAATAAAGCACAATATATCTGACAGCTGAGCACAGGATCAAAGTGTCTGCATATAAATGAAGTCTGCAGATGAGTCTTTCACTTAGTTTCTACAACTTAACATATATTTTCTAAATGAAAGAACTCTAAAATGTGCTGCGCATAGTTCAGGTAACTTTTTTTCATGTTGGCCAGTGAAGGTGTCAAAGTTGAATTGTGTAGTCAAATAAATGCACATATTCCTGTCCAGATGTGACCCTCTATCCTTATGTAGAATGCGGTTTTGCACTTTATTATACTAACCAACAAGTCTAAATCAACTAAACAAAGACTAAAAAATCTTGTTTAATCATGATAACTTCTGTAGGTGTGAGAACAACAAAATATATTTTTTGACTGAACATAAAATTTTAAGGCAGCCCTTTAGATGATGTTTTTTACATTGAAACAAGAGGTTACATTTAACAGACACAACAAAATGACCATGATTGTTACTCATCTCACTCAACCACATCAAAAGAAAAAAATCCTTGATTAAAAGCCCAGTGCAGCACATGAAATGTCATATCACTAAAGTTGGTAATGTAGTTAACAAATGAGGCTGTTTGTTGCCTTGATTTCTACATCTTGAATCATTGTTTATGTTGTCAACATCTCAACACCTTGGATTGTCACTGTGCTGCTTCACCAGTCATGCTTCACTGCTTTGGACAGGGGTTGTCAACACGACTCTACACACACACACACACACACACACACACACACACACACACACACACACTCAAACTGATGATTACTGGGTCAGACGGTTGCAGTCTTTGCCAGGGATCCTTGGCCCTCCTGCTGGTCTAATCTGTCTTGAAGTGCACAGATGGAGACAGGTGTGACACATATACACACACATTTAAATATACACTGTGTTGGCCGGGTACAGATGAATGGTGTTACTCAGCTACGTAACATGCACACACTCAAACATGCACAACATCAAGTCTAATAAGTGCTAGACTCACCTCTGGGAACCTGTGCTTTGAACACACACACAGAAACACACACACATACATGACCCACAGTCAAACGCATTTGCTGACAAGATCTTTCTTTAGACGCCCCTTGGCTTCAAACCAGCTGACCCTTCAGTGTGTTGGTGTGTGTGCGTGTGTGTGCGCACTCTCTTCTCATGTGTGATCCCTTGTGTCATGTCTCTGTGGGTATTTCCTGTTATCCCAGTTGTGACGTCATTTCCGCGCGACTGTACTTCACATCGGAGACCAATTTTTCCCACAGACATCTGCCGTGTCCCATGGATAGCTCAAGTGTGTGTGCGTGCATGTGTAAGTGTTGGTGTGTGTCTCCATGAGAGCGCTCAGAGTCCATCTGTCTGTGTGTGTGGGCTCAAAAATAGTGAATCTCCACTGCCAAAAACTTGTTCTCGCCAGCCCTCGCTCCTTGAAAACTGTGTGTGTGAGAGTGTTGTGTGTGTGTGTGTGTGGCGGAAAAAGTGTTGCGTTCTCGAGGATCATGTTTAACGGGGGATGAATCAGTGTTTTGTGCGTCCGATAGCTGACAAAGCCCCCCATAGAGAGACGAAGAAAGAGAGAAGGAGCAAGAAAGAGGAGAAAATAGCCAAAGTGAGGCGGATTGAGGGAGAGTGTGGAATGTGAGAGGCAATTTGACACAGGAAGTGGGTCCTTCTTGCTCTCCTGGAGGACAAAGTCCCCTCACACACAAGCTGGCAGGTAGAAAACACTCCCAGTGACGGAGGGGGGAGGTTTTTCAGGTGTGTGTGTGAAAAGATGAGTGAGGGTTTGGGGGTCACCTTCCAGCAGTGAGAGGAAATGAAAAGGATCACAGCTCATATCCGGATGCCCCGACGTCTGGAGGTGAAAGAGAGAGAACAGTGACAGCCTTATGTGGGAAAATATCTCCCCCTTTACCTCACCTGTCTCCCCTCTTTTGCCTATTTGTGTGTGTGTGTTGGCGGTGTATATCTGAAAGCATTTCCTTATCACCGTGGAAGGAGTGGCTTGGCAGATGTGGGGCATTTGACTGAAATTAGTTCTTCTCTCTATTGGAGAAAGTTTGGGCATTTGATTCAGCTCACAGTGAGTTTTCCATTTACCATTGGACTGATAACAGTGTGTGAGGATGGGGAGAAACTTGCCTTCACAATACCTGTTATTGCTGTGGTATCCTAACTTGGAGCTGAAAGAACAATGGGTGCCCCGAATTTGCTGCAGAATTGGAGTTCCATTTACTAAAAACTGACCAAAAGTTCAGCCCTGCATAAAAACCTATTAGTTTGAATGAAATAAAAGAGTGGCTGTCATTATTCGCCCCATGAGAGCTGAAAAGACCTTGCAAAAGTCCCTGGGAACTTTCACATCTAATGCTGCAGTAATAATGTAGTTATCACAGCTGAGTTTTATCTGGGTTTCTCTTCAATGTCCATATAATTAAGCTCTTAAATTGTGTTTTTACCATTAAGGTTCTGGTGAAAAATGGCTCAGAGTTGTAAAGTAATTAGAGGTAGAAGAACATGTCTTACAAATACACAGTGACAAAATTTTCTATTGTGGTTATGACCAAAAAAACAATCTCTAATCAGAAGGTATGGCAGCCCATAGGAGGCCTGTGAGACAAACCTGAGGGGAACAAAACCTGTAATCATTTGCTGCCGCTTATTAATTACAGAGCTCTTCATCCCTTGTGGAAATTACACCCTTGTTCCCAATCAAGAGATAAAACCACGCTTATGTTTTATGAGATTCTACTGCAAAAGAAGATTTTCAATTATCAGGTGTTATGGCTGGGAATGCTTAAGCCTTGGAGCTCAGAACTTCACTCTCAAACTCTCTGTGTTGGCGACCAATCGAGTTCAGATTGTAATATACTTCAGTCGTCTGGCTCAGGCACCTCGTGGTGGTTGAGCTTCCTGAACACTTCAACTAATGTCTAGTTTCATAGATTTACTCTCAACTGTCCAAAACAAGAACCCTCCCAAAAAAATGATGCATTATTTTTAAAAAGTGGAGTCACATCACTACTTAAATTTGCCTTCTGTATGAGGATCAAGAGACACGAGAGTCCAAGTATCAGAAATGACAAACTGGTTTTAGAGCAAGACTGTCTCTCATTAACAATCTCATGACCTTGTTTGTCAAGCTTCACAAGGGTCAAACTACTGATTTCATTTTCAGGTTGACCTCCACCCCCCCTCATTGTTCAGAAGTGAAGCCAAAATAATTGGAGCATTTGGGGCCAGATTCTGCAGTTTGTTGTCTCATTTGCTAGTAAACTCAAAGCAGCGAAGATCGCTCTGGACCGAAACGTAATGGTTTGATTCTTACACTCTTGGTCTTTGAAAGTTCACTATGTCAAATATATAAACCCCTCAGAAAGTGAAGAATTTGGACATAAGGACATTAATTGGACTTATACTAATATGGACTTTAATGTTTTGCAGTGTCGCTGCCTGATGAAACAAAGGAGAATAACATTTAAAGTGTCTCTGCTGGGACAGCTGCCATTTATCACCTTAAATGATATGCTCAAAGTTGGCCTGTGTACAGAAAAGCAGGGAACGAGGCAGAATTAGAAAGTAGCGATATGACCAGCATAGAGTATTCAAGAGCAACTCAGACACTCAAATGCACAAGCATGTGCTCATGATGGGATAGCTACAGCACTGAGCCAACACAGGTTTATATACCAGCTTTATGCCACTGCTAAGCTTTGAAATGTTTCAAGTACAGGACAGCACTTTACTGCTGAAGTATTTACACTTACAGACTAATCCTTACTGTTGAAAGAAGTATTTTAAACTACTGAAAAGGTACTTCATTTTAGTGGTTAACCCAATTGTGTCGACTCTACATGACAGTTGCTGTAAAGCTAAATGTTCACCCACAGATACCCCAGACTGAGGTGCCATGTTGTAATACTCTCCCGTCTGTGTGCCTCCTCTCTTCCCGCTGCCACTCTCAGTTTAGGGAGTACCTGTTTTCTTCAATCACTCCTCTCCGACACATTGTGCAACACTAAACTTTCCCTGAGGAATGTTTTCTAGTCATCCCACGAATTAGAAAGAATGTAGCTGGAGCTTGAATCCGCCCAGCTGGAAACTCCTCTCATCACAACCAGCCACAAACACACACACAAGTGCAGACATGCTCTTCTCACATATATGCACCAATGCACATTAAAGTCCTGATTATACACACAGAGACAGAAACACACAGACACACACACCCAGAGAGAGTCACAGTGGTGGTGAATAACGGTGGTGTGCAGCAGTTTTGTTGATTCAGTGAGTCAGAGGGAGACGGAGAACGCTGGAGGTGTTTTAGGTAGGTCAAAACAGGCTCGAAACACAGCTTGTGAAGCTACCAAACACACACACACACCCACAGAGCTTTCCTCGCTGTAATTGGACAGCACTGTGCAGACATACATACATATTCTCAAGAGAGCAGAGGAGAGGAAGGGGGGGGGGCTGCATGAATATAGAGAGAAGAGGAGGGAGGGAGTAGGAGAGAGGAAAGAGATGGAAAAAGAGAGACCACTGGATAATGAGAAAGAGGGAATAAGGTGGAGAGGTAAGGATGGAAAAAGTGTTACGGTAATAGCGAGATGCTTGATAGCAGGGGAAAGATGGGAGAGAGAGGGGAGTGGAAAAATGGGGGAGTGGAGGATGAGAGCGAAGTACAGAAATGGAGAAGGAGACGGGACCAGGAGTGAGAAGAGAGAGGATGAGAAAATGGAGAATTTTTGGAGATGGAGAGGGAAGGAAGGAGAGGGTGGGATGATGGGGGACACAGTGAGAGGATGGAGCAAGAATGAAGGAGGGAGATGGAGGGAAAAGAGTCGAAAGAAAGAGAGAGAGGGATAAAGAGAGGTAGGGTGGGGGAGGGAGGTGTGTGTGTGTGTGTGCTGCTCATTCCCAGGAGACCGTGCTCTACCTGCTCTCTCCATGGCCGTCGCCATGACAACCAGCATGGCTGCTTCTGTCACAGCTCCATTGCTCCCCTCTCTCTTTTTCTCCCTCTCTTTCATTCTGTTTCAACCCATCTTTTTTCCTCTTCCCGTCTCCTCTCTCTCTCTCCCCTCATTCATACTTTTTTATTCCTTGTTTTCTGACTCGGCTCTTTCATGTCTTCATCCCCCTATTCCTCCTTTTACTCCTCTCTGTCTCTCTTTCACTGTCTCTCTCATCTCTGTATTTTCCACTACAATAAATTGAACGATTGACAACTCAAGAGACTGCGGTTGTGTTTCACCTTTACAGTAGTGTGTGCTTGTGTGTGTTTTGTGCTATTACAGGACTCTAAATTAGAGAGCATAAACTCAGAGCTGGGTCCTAAAACCACAAAGCATTCTGGGACTGCTGTGTGTTTGAGCGATTGCTATAATTTAGAACCAGGAACAGGGTTCCTCCTCCTCCCCCCTAACAGACCTTTATGTGTGTATTTCTCTGTGTGTGTTTTTGTTTATGCCTGCTATGTGACTCATTGATTCAGTCCTCATATAATTTTTCTCGCACATTAGCATGTGTTAGCATCTCTTTAGAGCTACACTCCGTTCTGACACGTTTCCGTAAAAGAGGATAATTAGGTTAACGAGGGGACGGATGGGCACGGTCTTACACAGCTGAAACCTGACGCCGGCCAATGGGATTATTGGAATGTGGGCTTCCTGGCAGGCCAGCTGATAAGAGCAGGTCTAGGTTGTGATAAGGCAGGCCTTTATGCACCAGACCAGAGTCTGGCCCCCATCTGACCTCCGACACCCAGCTCACTTTATCTCCTACTCCACCTGTCAGCGTCCGATGCTTCTGGTGATTTTGTCTGCAACTTCATCAACTTTTAGTACTTGTTTTTGTTAGACATTTGAAAGGCTCCAAAAAGGAAGACCCATAAACACCTCTGTTAAACTATACTGTTTGACAGCAGGGTCTTCACCATTTATATAAAAGTAACAAATGTCACAAAATTTGGGGTGATTAATTGGTAGCTGATGTCATAAAAATTTGAGCACACCTTTCATGTTTGCCTGGGAGGCTTAAAGGTAGGGTCTGCAGGAAGTTTCTTAAAAAATAATGTCATGTAATGACAAAATTTAATAAATGTAATAAATGTCAACTTTTACAGGAAGAATCCTGCTCAGTCATCATCCATGGGCCTCAATTCATGTGTGTCAGTGTCTGCCTCATCCCCCTCTTCTGCCTGTTATGATAATGTCTTGATTGTCCGAGGACGTTTCTAGTCGGAGAGTAGGCATGTAGACCTCAGCCAATCATGGTGCGCCCAATGCGCAAGTGACTTTGCGTGTTTATGACAGTGAGTAGGAGAAGCTATCCCGAGTGGCCAGGACACAGAGAAAGAATGATGCAGTCCATGCAGGATGCCTCATTTACCAGCAGGTAGTCAGCTGTGCAGCTCTTGAGTCTCGATGCTGCAGGTGCTCACTGGCCAGCTGAGTGTGTACACGTAGCTACACCATAGAGCCATGGTCAGAGGCGGTAGGCATGCACTGCTGCTGGCACTGAACCACGTAGAACAGGAGGAGCTCAGGTTGGATGTTTTGTTTACATGTAGTTCCAAAAATTCTTGCAGACCTTACCTTTAAGGCCTACCTTACCTCTACCTCTTTGGATGGACTGGAAGTAGCTGAGTCAGCATTTCTGATATGTTGACCACCACAGTTTGACTTTGAGCTCTGCTTCAGAAACCAGTCATCACTGGGATTAAGTTAATGCTTGGAATAATCTAGAGACTTTCTTACAAGTTGTCTGGGGTCAGTTCTGAAACAAAGTTGCCAAAAAAGCCCTCGTAAAACTGTGAGAGTCACTTGTTTTGATCTTCTAAGTTGATGAGCTAAAAAGGTTTTAGTGTGGATTTCTTTAGCTAGTTTCTTGTCAACATATTTATATAGTAAAAAAATAACAACAAGAATCAGGCAAAAACAAGTACTTAACCAATTTTTGATGTCCACATTTTACTTTAAGACTTTTTTCCCTCATTTTCACTGAGAAATACTTTGGAAACATCTGAAAATCTTTTACTTCCAGCCTGATAACTTGACCCTCCTCTTCTCTGATTTATATTTTTCCAGATCAATGTGCTTTTGGCTGGGTGAACCAACTTATTTATCACTTTTTATAGACTAAATATCCATCCATGGACTCTTGACAAATATTGATTCAACAAAATAATAAGGTGTGAAATCATCTGTTCTTTTGTGATAGAAGGAAAATAACCACAATAAAACCTTGCAACAAGGTTGTATTTTTCCTAAAGTGGCCATTAAAGACTCTAGATTGGAGTCCCTGTGGATTAGGAGCCTGTTTCCTAAGCTCAAGAGTTTTCGACTACCCCTGAATAAAATGCTATCACTACTCCACTGGGAGCCATCTTTAAAAATGGCCACTATGGTCCCCCTCAAAGCTCTGTGAGTTTATTTCAAAGAGTCTTAAATGAAGGCCTGCTAGAGGAAAGAGGCTGTGTAATCCCTGGGGGTTGTCTTTAAGGCTCAGCAGGAAGAGGTAAAGATCAAGTAAAATGGGAAAAACAACAAGCCAGCTGTAAACGAAGGAGATTTCCTGTGCCTGAAAATTGTAACAGCTTGTTTTGGCTGTTTAGTGAAGTACTTTCCCTAACGGCCTTCACGTCTCACGGGCTGCTGGGTGCAGTTCAGGAGTCTCAAATCGGTCCTTGAAGAAGAATGAATTGCAGCCAGATTTTCTCTGATGCACGTGCACACACGATTGGTTATATGAATGTTTTGTCATCCAATTTGTCACTACTTCATCTTCGCTCGTCTTTGATCTAGCGGCGTCACGGTTTCTATTTTCAAACGACCTTCCTGTCATCCCGTTCTCTGATAACAAAGAGATCTTGTCAGTTTTGATTTACAGATATGCATTTCTGACGCATGTTTCTCATCAAGGCGATAGAAAATTTATCACTTTCATTTTTAATAGATTTTCCTCTTATCTGAGTTGTCATCCTCTGTGAAAATTATGGAATATTTCGTCATTATTTCATTAACGCCGGCAATGTGACAGAGAGTTGTGTGTTTGCATACTGATGTGTGTGTGTGTCCTGTGTGTGTGTTCATTGGTGTCTCTTATAGGAAGGACACAGGAAGTTAGTATTTATAGATCCGGCCTTCAAGCTGAAACCAGGAGGGAGCTTCCTGAGTGGTTTAATATGGGTGTGTGTTTTTACATGTGTGTGTTTATATGAGAATGAGAGATAGAGGAGGCAATGAGGGAGCATAGGGAGGCCGCTCGTGTGAGAAACGAGAGCGAGAAATAACTGTGTGCGAGAGGCATGTGACTGTGTGTGTGTGCGTGTGTGTGTGCATTTGAATTATTTAGCCCCAACGTCCCGACAGAGGAGTGAACGAGGTCAGGAGCTCATTGCTGCAACGTTTTTCCTCTCTCCATCCATCTATCTATCCATCCATCCATCCAGTGCTACACCCACCAGCCTCCCTCCTCCTTCCCCTCCTCTCGCAGAGCTCTTCATTCACTCGGCCTGTCTCGATAAACAGGAACTTAGTAACAAAAGGCTTCCCACATGTTACTCATGTCCCTCAATTATCGGCGAACCATGAGGGGGAAAAACATCGATCCAATTAAATACAGACATTGAAACCTGCTGTGTGTGTGTGTGTGTGTGTGTGTGTGTGTGTGGACTCTCTCAAGTAAACCTTTCAACCCTGGTGCTTTAAAAGGCTCTTTCAAAGGCATTTGCAGTTCGAACAAGCGACTGAAGCTAATGAGCTGCCTGTGTGTGTGTGTCGGTGAAAAAGTGTGTGTGCGTTTGGGATTTTGTAATATTGCTCGGTGGTTGCAGCAGGTTCTTCTTCCCGTACGGCCTTGCTATAAACACCTCCACCCTCATGCACACACACATGAATCCACACACACCTTTGCAGCAGAAGCAGCAGGTGATTCATTCTTAATCTTTCATTCCAACAGTTGTGGATTAGCCCTAATCTTAGCCCGCAGAGACCCTGCTCTGAAAGGCTGACTGACACTGAGAGCGTTTGTGTGCGAGTGTGTGAGTATGTGTATTGTTTATTTAGCCAGGTGTGTGAGCTGATTATTGTTTTCCTTGTTGGAGTGTGTGTTGTATGTCACTGACAGGACATGATGTGACTTGAACAGATAAACATGATGGATCGACAGGTCAAACACTGAAACGTTAGACCCAGCAGGGAGTAACAGGGGGCTGTCTGACAGAGGAGAGTCATGACCTCTTTTGACTTTAATTCCCTGTTTTGACATTTAAGAATCAGCTCAGTCACATCCAATACACGTGTGAGTTGTGCTTAAAGTTTACCTCAAGGTCAACAACTAAATGTTATTTCCTGAAGCAATTCATCTGCCAATATTTCTGAGTGTTAAAACTACTTAACAGAATTAAATAAATTAGTGAATGCTCAGAAAACCTCAGGTCTCCAGAGACAAAAAGTAATTAAAGTGTCTTGTTTTCTCACTCGACCATTTTCTTTCCTCGTTCTCATAAAAAAAGGCATCTTAAAGCAGTTTAAACTGGTAACAGAATCATATTTATTCTGATGCCTCTATGTGACCTTGAAGCAAGAAAAGACCAATGGTATTACATCTTTCTTTGTGTTCATTTTTAATGTCAACACCACTAAGGGGTGGGGGGTCAGTTGAATGAATTACTCAAGGGGGTGATCAACTTTGCCTCAAATAACACCAGGAGAAGATTTTGAGGTAGAAATCATGACTGCCACACGCACTTAATGAGATCAGCAAAGGGACAACAACAGTTTCTCTTTAGGAGGAAGTAACACTTTTTAATAATCAGTAATTTGATTGAGTTTTCTTAAAATCGAAAGGATAAACAACAAAGACAAAACAAATAATGTCAGCATGAAATAAGATGAGTAAATATGGAAATAAATACAGTTTAAGAGAGAAAGAGAAGAGAGGAAAAAGGGAGATTAACAGGAAACAAAGCGCTTTTACATTTTCATTCAGAGTTAAACATACGGTAACAGCTAATCAGGCTGATGTCAGTGGGCAACCAGGTCACAGAAACCTCAACCTGATATTTTATGAATATGCCCATCAAAATTCAGGATGAAAGATTTTATGGTCAATTATACAGTAAATGTACACAGAAACAACAATCCTCCCAACTCCAACTGTGGCTTCAAATCTTTAGACACCTCCTTGTTTCTTACTCAACATCAATCTGTTGATCCTTCTGGTTTTCAGACCTGAGATTTTGTTTTTCCCTCCTGAGCCCTTCCTGCCATCCAGACTCCTGGTGTTTACAAACTTCTTTCTGTTGAAGTCAGTGAAGTACCAGAGAGTCTCAGCATCGATTTGAGAGGGGTCATACCCTTGTTTGCCACCCAGAAGGAACTTACCGAGAATGCCAGTTAAAATGTGCAGCTCCTTCTGAAGCTTCAGACACTTTTTAAAATCAGAATTCATTTTGGGTAGTGAAGGAAGAACTAACATCACACAGGAACGTTTCTATGTGAGATGAAATGTACCTACATGGGATGTGCACACATCTCATTTATACCTGAGTGACTAAAATTTACATTTATTTTGTAATAAATCATGAAACATTTCATCCTGAGTTTTGCTGGTTCACCCTTTAGCATCATACACACACACACACAGGACCGATATGAAATTGGTGCATATGGAGAGTGTGAATGCTGCTGCATTAACCAAGGAATAATACCTGCAGGCCATAATGACACAAACTGGACATTTCGACGATAAACTCGTAATATGAAGTAAACAAATTAAACACGGTAGTCAAAGAAGCTGTCTCCTGCCTCTGAATCATAGTTTCAGACTTCACTGTTATAGCAGTACAGCTTTTATATTCATAATAAGTCTACAAGTCAGGATCATGAGGTCTATTTCTTTGCAATTGTGTAGTTCTCAAATGAAAACTGGTAGTAATTACTGTGCATAATTGATAAGGACTAACAACCTTTGAAGTTTAAAAAATGAAAATCCAACTAGCTCTTAAAATGTTATTAGTCAAAGTTAACCTTTAAAATTTGTGATTGATCACATTAAAGATGCATCATTTGACAGTCCATCTTACTACTAATGTGAATGCATTATGCAATAATTTTCTTTCAAGTTCCTGTGAGAATTTTTGTCACTGGTTGTCATGAAGAACAACATTAACAGTGATGCCTCTTCATGACTTTCAGCGACCCAGAGCAACATCATGACAGGTGAGCTTTACCTTTAAAGCATAAGACTCTAAAATATACACAATTTTAGCTTAATACATTCAGTACAACAAAATAAGAGTTAGTAAACTAGTACTTCTATACAAACCACTCATTGGATGACGGCCTGGTTTAATTTCATGCAGAGAAAAAGAAAAGAATAAATAACGTGTATTATTTCGGCACACATTCCTTGCTGCTATGAATCAATATCAAAACTAACTCTCTTTTTTGCTATTTGTTCTGTGATGCTCAAAAACTCAACCTCCAATAGTAGCAAATAATATTTAGCACCATGATGCTCTCTGAACATAAACTGTATCTCTACACTTAACAACTCCCAAGAAAAGTTACCGCCCTAAAACCTGCACAAAGCAGAAAAGTGTGAAGACAGATTTGAAGGTGATTAGATATTGCGTGGGGGGGTCTGAAAGGAATGAAAGGGGGGGAATGAGGTCAGAGGCAATCGCAGACAGAAGCGATATTGAAGGAAGGCTGGTGACTAAAGTGCAGCGAGGTAGAAAAAGAAAAGAAAAAGGAGGGGGAACAGATTGAAGAAAGTGCTGCAGACGTGGAGAAGAAAGACAGAGAATAGGATTTGTTAATATATGAAAGTGGTAAAAGGATATGAGTGGCTCATCAGAATACAGCGTGAGATTAATGGGGAGGGGGAGAGTGAAATGATAAAAGAGCAGAGGAGCTGACGAGGGAGAAAAAAGAGAAAATGAAAGGGAGATGGATGGCAGCAGAAAAAGAATAGATGGATAGAAAGAGAGGGAGAGAGACTGGCGGTTAACACAGGCCTATAAAGAGCTTAGAGCTGCTGAGACGGATTGTATGGAGAGAACAACCTGGACAGGATTACACCGAGGAAGAAGAGAGACGAAGGCTGTTAGAGCCAGATCCTATCACAACCCATGAATCTCCCTGTCCTCCAGTTACACATTTCCACTGGTTTAACACCGACCGCAAGCCAGGCGGCAATCACACTTTAATTAAGCCATGTTCACAGTATCAAGGCATTAATGATCAGCGATTGTTATAGCAAACACTTTGGAGCTAATCTATGAATTAGACCGTCATTCACCAGCCATTAGTTTCTTAAATCTACCTCTTAATTAATTAGTCAGTGAGTAATGTCGCCCACTGAGGGGTGAAGCTATCTTTAACCGCACTGCTAACATTTACAGATACCTGAACACACTTGCAACTAAAAGCTCCTCTGTTCATTTATTTTACAGCTGAAGGAATTCTGCAGAGACTGATGGGAGATTAAAAAATGTCTGAACAGAAACATCAATTAATCCTCATTGGGTGCTAGCTTTTACTGACTTGCTGTACTTTTACTATCACTAAACATAATGTGGGTCAGCATGTCAACATGTTTTTGAAATTAAATAATAAAAATTTCATAGGTTTCCTTTTTGATTCTATGCAATTATCCGGGGTTTTCTGACCCAACATCGCAGAGGAACCAGGGTCAAGAGAGGATGCTTCAGATTTGCAGGGTAAAAACACAATCTGAACTTGAGAAAAGAATGAAACTCCCAGGCACATTTCTATATGAGTTATAGTTAGGGATCCACCGATAAGGATTCTTTAGGGCCAATGCCTGTACCAATTTTTTTCATCACCCTGGGCTGCTGATACTGCTTGTGTTCCCTCAAATAGCAAATGTTACGGGTCTGAATTTTAAAACAAGAAATATTTCTTAACTCTAAAACAAGAGGGGAAATAGAGGTAGGGTATGTGGTAAACAATAGGAACAGCTTCATCTTTGTTCAACTTTATCAAACACATATTTTGATAAAGTTTTGAAGTTGCTTCACTCTGCAGTCTGCAAGCAGGAGAAGAGCAAGACGTGGTCTGCACGTGGACTGTAGTTTCTCCCATAGACATTGTATAAGTAGACACCTTATTGCGTGCTGTAGCGTGTTGAACCCATATTGAACGGGTCTCCTCACTCAAGGCCAACACCAGAGCAAACCAGAGCCAACACAAAATGTCTAATTGGATAAATAAAAATGCAAATAAAAAAAGTTTTTAAAAGCATTCCGTAGCATAAATACATTTCTGCCGTGCATAACAAACCAAACCGTGTGGAAATTAGATGAAAATTCTATTTTAGTTGGGCACACACCTTCCTCACGCAGAGATAAATGCACTTGGGGCAAGATGGTGGCTACCATTTGCTTAAAAAGACAGCGTCAGTCAGTGGGGTGTTTACTTATACTATGTCTATGGTGTCTCTTAGCAACACAGAGCTGCCCATGGTCGATGCCTGTCTGTAAGTCATGCTGGAGAAACATATATTGGGGAACCCACTCACACAGTGGCTGATGCAGAAGTAAAAAACACAAAAAACACAAAAAACACCAAAAATGGCCTGAAATATCAGTCTGTCCTTAGTTATAATGCAGAGGAGTCTGAGGTGAAGATTTTTAGACCTGGATTCAACTGAGAATTGTTTTTAAAAGGTCAAACACCTCACAACCTCCTAAATGGCCTACGGTTAATGAGGGGCTACTGCCATGTGAGATCTGTTAAAAAAATGTCATACCGAATCATTCACAATATAAAACAACATTTGCACACCTTCTGACACTGATCATGAGCCACTCGTTAAAGACAGCAAATTTCTAATTTCCTTGTTGGCTCACAGTTGGTAGAAATCTTCTGACATGGCTTAATCAGGGCCTCATGATAATATGTGATTAGGTCACAAGCATTCAGTCTATTTGTCTTCATAAAGACGGAGTCTGTACGCTGCTCCAGACTTATCTCGAGTTCATTCTGCTGCCAGATCTCACGACCTGTGTAATTAGTGCTCGATATCAGGAGCCTTTATGATACATGCAGAATCAATCAGCTCTCTGGCAACAGCTGCGGGGCTCAGGGATGGGTGCCACTTCGCCCAAAGTCAGCGAACCAATGAGAAAGAACCCAGAAAGAGCAGCAAGGTCAGGTGCTCAGGAATGCCCCTGAAGCAGCAATTTGTTTACCTCTTTTGCCTTTATGTGTGTGTGTGTGTGTGTGTGTGTGTGTGTGTGTCTGAGAGAAAAGGACAGGTATGGCATGATAATAATATGCCTCATGCCCTCTGCACACACACTCACAAAGGTGCATCCCTCCATTCCAGATTGAATTACGCAGGGCTGATTGGATTTTTCTCCTCGGCATCAAAGACAAAAACACTCCTGTCTCGTCCTCCTCCCTTTCAGCCTCTGGCTCCATCCATCCCATCATCAACCGCTTTGCTTTTTCCTCTCAAGTATTCTCCATTTGCACCAAAAGTTAGCCTTTTATGTATCGATTTTGCTCCTTCTTCTTGCCATTCATTCCAGGGTCTGCAAAGTCGCATGACAGTCATTAGCCTGATTAAACAGGCTGTAATTAAAGAAGCACACACACACACACTCACACACACACACACACACAGATGCTTCCTTGTGATTCTCATCAAAGCAGAATGTGACTCTCATCATGTTTGTGTCTGTTTGTATGTGCGTTTCCTTGCATGTGTGTCAAGGGTTTTTCGATTTGGGGCTGAAAAGAGACCATTGATTACCGTTTCTGAGTGTACTCAAAGTGCGCCTCTCCCTCGCTCTCTGCTGCACAAAGGCATCATGGTCCGCAGGGCGCTTGCTCTCACACGCAGCCGCATTTCTGGGCTCTTTTGAAAAGTTCCTTAGAAACACGAGAAAAGTTCCAGCCACAGGCGCCACGCCCTCCCACTGGCCCTGCAGAAATAGGCCCATTGAGCCAGGCTATAATCACACACTCACAAACTCACAAACACACACACTCACAAACTCACAAACACACACACACACACACACACACTAAAAATGTGCATTCACTTGCTTCTCTCTCTAGCACTTCATAGAGGTAGCCACAAAAACGCAGCCATAGATCCACCAGCCAACCAGCAACATTCACCACTAACTGCTAAATTTCTTCAACAAGACTTCAGGCCCTGCACACACAAGCACACACAAGCACACACAAGCGCGCTCACACACACACACACACACACACACATTCACGGACACTCCCCGAACGCCACTGACAAACTTTATATCATACACTCTCATCAGCACAGGAACACACAGCACCGTATTGTGGAGTGTGGGAGCAGCAGTTGTGTCAGAATCTTAAGGCATTTCTGGCTGCAGGAGTGACACACACACACACACACACACACACACACACACACACACACACACACACACACACACACACTCAGCGATGCATGTTTCATAAGGTCATATATAATAGAGTAGGATTCCACGCAGAGAGGCCTTGTTTGTGTGAGTCTGTCTGTGTGTAATTGTGTGTGTGTGTGTGTGTGTGGCTTTGAGATGTGGTCTCTAATCCTGGTGGATTGTCAGATTAGTGTAACAGCTGGCTCCTACATACAGATATACATCTCTCTGTATCACCCCCTTCCCATCACGCCCCCTCTTTTATACTCAGCCAGGAGGCAGGAGGATCTATGCATTAGTGGCTGTGACCATACGCATGTGTGTGTGTGTGTGAGTGTGTGTGTGTGAGTTTGTGTGTGGCTGTCTCACAGCTCCAGTCTATTACTCGCTTTCAGACCAGCTGATGTGTCACTACACAGTCATGCGACCTCTGTGGTGTCCACAGCAAGTTTCAGAGTCAGCTGCTCTTTTTTTCAGAGATGCAGACACATTAAAGGTTAAAAGCGCTCAGTCTGTGTTCAGTTTGTTTTTCGAAATTGAACATTCAAATAATCAATCTCTAACCTGTTGGTACCTGATTAGGGCTTGTTAATAAGACACAAAGTGCTCCCCCATACCACCCAGACACAGAGACAACACAATGAGTGGATACATTTCTGCTCTTTCTCTTGTATCAATAGCAGAAATAAAAACACAGGAAATGGGAACTGAGGGAACACAAGACAGAGCTCAATGTAATCAACAGATGGGTATTTAGATCCAGTTAAGGACTGGTAAGAAATGGTTCAAGCTATTGACATAATTAGCTTTTATTCTCAACGATTCCCTCATTGGTTCCTCACATATCAACGGAGAGGACAAACCTTACATCCACTCTTCTGTCTCAGCTATCTTAGCTTCGTAGATAGATAACAGTTTTCCAAGAAATCTCTGACTCAGGATTTTAGCTTCAAGTTTTACTTAGGCTGAACATAACTAAACCGTACATCGTCACCTGATGTGCGTTTTATGCTTCTTATAAGTTACATCCAGAAATGTCTAAATCCAGTGACCAATTTCATATTTAATTGCTCATAGAGTAAATCAAACGTTGACCCAGAGAACTTGTAAAATTCCTTTTTGTCCATAGAAAATTCTCAGGAGGAATTGATAAGGGAATCGGTAAAGAAACAGATCAATACGCAGAGTCAATAAGGGCACTGATATCAATAAAATCTTATCAATACCAATTCCAACTCTTTACACAATTTTTTTTTTCAATTTTCAGTAATTAATATCCTTGCTGGAAATTTCCAAAGCAGCTCATTCGCACATGTCCCTCACAGCATGAAGTTTTTTTCTTGTCAGTGAAAAGAAAGAGGGGAAGGACGTCAGGAGTCAGGACACGACATAACAGAGAAGGATGGGCTGGTCCTAGTGTGATCAATACAATATTTATGGAGTCCATTTCATAATGCATGTCCACGACAGCTCTGTAACAGAGTGCCGTTATTAAACCTGCAACAACGTACGATTGTTGTCTCAGTGTGCGACTTCACGTTGTATAATGGTGTTACAGCACTAAAGCAGAACACACAGTGATGCAGTGATAGCCCCTTACACCACACGCACACACACACACACACACACACACACACACACACACAATCATTAGCCCCATGTGCCCTGAGATCCTGTCCTGCCTCCATAACACTGGCACAGTGGTGAGACGACTTGGTTTCACCATCACACTTCACTGATATAAATACAGATGACATCACATGAGCGTAGTTATCACAACTTGAACTGGCAACATGAAAAGATCCAAAGATAGCTGGTGAATCTGAGTCCCAGCTGTGATGGCAGTTTTTGGTTTCACATCGGTTTGGTGTGTGATTTGACGTTTTCATAAGATCATCATATGAGTGGAAATAGACACCAATGAGCAGCTTCAGTAGGTGGACAGTCATCACACTAGTCGTGCGCCAGCTGCATGATTTAAGCATCATCATCTCCTCCAACTCACTTGATGTGAGTTTCTCTCGCTCTTTCCTGCTGCTTCCAGGCACTGACACTGACATCTGGTGAAATAAGGTCTCTGTAAAGTCAAGAGGAAAAGTCATGTTTGTTTTTTCACATGCAGCCACACAGCAATGAATTAGACCTCTGTTTTGATGTTTACCTGTGTATACACTAAGAAGTTAATCAGACTAAAGTACAAACCATCTTTTTTTTGTTGTGGAAGTTAATAGATAAATTTAATATAGACTGGGCTGAACAATTTGAAAAAAAACAACAATCTTGTTGTGATTGTTTTTCCCTAAATTGCAATTGCTATTTATTGTTCCATTATTTTTAGGTCCTATTTTCTGTGTTGTTGATATCAATTGTTGTCTCAGAGAAAATATATATTTTTTTATCATTATTCTCATTTTGAACAAGAGAAATATATATTTAAGGGAGAAAAGTAAGATTTTTGTAAATTTACAGGTACATCCAAAAATTGAATGGAATATTATGAAGAAATTGGATATTTTTATTCTCTAATTTCAGAAATTGAAACCCAGATATTTTATAGACTTATTGTACACTGAGTGAATTATTCCAAACAGTTTTTACTTGAAATGTTGGAGATTCTGGCTTACAGATAATAATAACCCAAGTCTAGTGTCTCAGAAAGATAGAATACTACATAAGATCAATTAAAGAAAAGGATATTTTAACAGGACTGTCAGACCTCTGAAAAGTTTTACAAATTTCGGACGATTTTTGGGGTTTTCCCAAGTTTTGCCCGCTTTCATCATTTTTTTTTACTGTTTTTCACCATTTTTTCCACCTCAAACTTGTTTTCATCGCCGCTTCTTGCTGTTTTTGGCGCTGTTTCAACACTTAGATTGTTTCTCTTGCAAAAGTAGTTTTTGACATTTTTTTGGGGGGTTGAGCAGTGTGGTTGAACACTAGTGTAGAGTGTGACTGCAAAAATTGTATCCGGTTTTCTAACACATTTGAGGTTTGAGAAATATTGCACTGTCAGCTATAAGAATATTGCAGCAGACCGTATTGCGAATTGTTCTAGATTGCTTGCAAGGACTTGCCAAGCCCTGGTCAAAATCTGTTACCATGATGCCAAAAGCAACACAGAAAAAAAATCTCCCTAGTTACTGTTTTTGTTGTGCTCCTATAATACACCATCACAAATCAGGGCGTTTCCTGTAACTCTTCTACAATAAGGCCTTTCAGTGCATCTCTATAACACTTTTGATGTGAGGCAGCAGCAGCAGCGGGAAACTCTGGATTTGCATTAGTAACCTGATACAGCTTTTTGTAAACAGTGAGTCTGATATCAATGAGATGAAATTACACAACGCTGGATGACATTCATTCATTGTCTCCTGTGAATCCCTGCTGCGTAGGAAGGTAATCCGAATCCCGCACGTCAATGACAGACTCCTTCACCTCCCATAAAAGCGTCCTCTGAAAGAAGACTGAAAACAGCACAGAAAGTGAATTTTCCTTTGGCATAGGGTCAAAAATGTCTGATTGTGAATGACTTAAGCAATCAAGTTGCTATAAAGGAGGAATTATCCGCACAGTCACTGAAGGGAAAATGGATTCTGTTATATTTTTTGTGAGATTTATTGGCAGTGAACCTCGGTTTTTCATTTTTGAGACACATCATGACCTCCAGAATCAATTGTGTGAAAGAGGGCGGGCAGGCAGTCTTCCACCTAATGATGATTAATCGTTGAGCTAACAATGAAGCGAATTCGGAGCTGCGCTCTGTTGGAGGTACACTAAACTGCCACAAATGGATTTTGCTTCATTGTTTTCTAACAGACCAGACAAATATTGAAAATTCTTCTGCATGAAAAAGAAACTGAATGAGCTTCCAGGGATTCAGGCGTAGGATTTCTCTTCCAGTCTGCACCTGTTTTGTCCCTGACCAAGCCACAGCGGCGTATACCATCTATATTTTTAGGCTCTCCATAGGGGCATTCATCACTTAGATCATTTCTGTCCTTATAACTCAGAGTAGAAAGATAATATTAGTGCTGGGATGCTTTTCAGCTGTGGTTTGGTGCTGCACACAGACAGCTTCAGGGCCAGAGCTGGAATAACAAACTGGAGCCGGTGTAACGCCATCCTCCCACAGGTTTTGTACAGGGGGAATTAATACGGCCAACGTGGCCACGATTTGGATCAGCCTCGGTTAGCGCTATCAGGAATTTGATCGGCAGAAAGCACTAAGAATAACCGAGGGAGGAAAAGTGTTTCACTCATTTCCTGGCTCTAACACGAACATGTTTACAGATTTTACTCAGTGGTTCACATTCATTGGTCACAGGGAGCATGGTGTGTGAAAAACTGAGACAAACATGCAGGAAAAGATCAAAAATGTGTTTTTGGCAAAGGGGCAAAATCTGTTTCTACCTTCCCACTCAATGCCACTTAAAAAAATCATGTCAACAAAAATATTTCTTCATCAGCTTCAGATCCATCAGCACATAAAAATAAGAAATGCAGCTATACATGAAGAATTAGTTTAGTGTGATACTCTGTATTAATCTGAAAACTGACATTCACTGCTCTTTTTCAATTAATCCCAATGTTGTTTGATTTTATTTAAGACACCCAGAACCACTTCTCATCTTTTAAACAGCTAATCAGTGTTAAATTGCTCCACAGGCTCCCTCTTACAAACACAAATTGATCCCCGCTTATGACCCCCTGCTGAAGCTGCAACTGCAAAGAAATAACTCGACGCTGAATAATAATTCAACTTTAAAAACTAGAGCCACTTTATTTGGCTTTTTGCATAAAAAATACGAGACCTGGGGGGCATAGGAACTCAAACATTCATCACAGAAATTAAAACTATGACAGTAAATGTATGCATTAGGCATATCTTAGATCATTCAGATGGATACTGAATGGTTCAGTCCCACAGGGGAAGATTTTGTATATCATTTCTACCTGAAAATGTGGGCATTCATCTTATTTAAAGAAACCATCCTTGATTTTTTACATTGCCTAACAGCAGCAGCATTTTTAGTTGAGTTTCAAAGCATCAGCAGCGAGCTGAGCGGGAGTTTTGTGGTTCAGGAGCTCAGTAAGATGCTTAAAAAATGGATGCATAAATGAACAGACCCCTGGAGCAAGAGTTTGAAGTTCTAAAGTGACATTTTTATCCTTTCATATCAAATACATGTTGATACAAAGTGTAATCTGATAAAGATTTTCACTTTTTTGTTCATATTTTACATATTTAGCTGCACAGTACATCTGCAAGCAAGAGCAGAGCAGTGATACATGAAAGACAGATCAGTCCTGCTCTAAGAAATATAACCTACATTGCAGATTTTATTTGGTGCATGCTGAGGATACCTTTGTTTGCATGGTATTGTTTTTTGCTAATTAGCTTAACTGGCAAGTGGGAGGAAGTCTGAGCACCAGGAGAAAACCCCCGCAGGCACAGGAGTAGAACATGCAAGCTCCACAGAAAACAGCGCTTTGTATGTTCTCCCTGTGCCCACAAAGGTTTCCTCCAGGTGCCCCGGCCTCCTCCTACAGTCTAAAAACATGCCAGTTAGGTAAATTGGGGATTTTAAGTCGCCTGCAGGTAGGAGTGTGGGTGTGAATAGTTTTCTGTCAGCACATTGATTGACTAGAGATAATACATGATGTACTCCTCCTCTCCTCCTCGCCAGATGTCGGCTGGGATCTGCTTCAGCCCTCGCTACCTTTTAACGAAAGCAGCACTGGTAACAGACGATTAAATGCTTTGCATAATGAGGCTAATTAAGCGTGCACATCGACCACTTCTTTTTTGTGCATTTTGCAAAAACACTGAGTTATCAAAAAGGGAAGCAAAATACCACAAATGAAATTAAACTGAAAAATTCACATTCATCATCAAGCATCATGAATAATGTGACCTTTTCAAGATCACATCATGTAACAAAGCACAACAGCGCAATGAAGAAACTGTAACACAGAAAAAAATCATAAATGTCACATTTCCATCATTTTTTCTCCTAATTGTGTTGTTTCTATTTGAGGATCTATCATGTAATAACACCGTTTTCATCCCTTCATTTGCTTTAAGGCACCCATCTGGAGAATTAGCTCCACCAGCTGTTAATCTAAATCCCTCAACTCCTGATGTGAAAACTGCAGTGGATGGAAACAAATAAAGTGGCCTTTTTCCATTTTTCTTTTTTTTAATAGACAAAAGCAGAAAATTTTAATTAAATCTGCACCAATGAATCAGAAAAACTACCATTTGGCTGATGTGAAACAATAATTTGTTCTGACAGTGGAACCTATGAGTGTGGTTCTTTATCTGTGATTTAATGAGAGCGAAAGTTTGAAGTTTGAAAATTCAGAATCACCCGGGGCCACTGCTGGTCAGCTTTGGATGGTCTGAGAGTTGTGTGGTAATGAATTTCATCATTTTACCGAATCATTGTGTAAAATTTGTATTGTAACTTTGCTGGTGTGGCATGGGTGCGGCTTTATGTTAGGTCGTATCGTTGAAATGATATGGTGTCACATGACATATCATTTGTGCAGCAGGTGTCACATTGTGTTGAATCAGTCTTGGGGTATAGTGTTGTATTGTTGTGTTATATAGAGTCCTCTTATTCTTGTGACATGCTGTCCTATCACGCTGTATGATACCTTTGGTATGTTATATCACATTATTTGTGTGTTGCTATGTGACCAATGGTGTTGTTTTTAATTACTTTGAAAAACAGATTAATTTTATTGTGTAAATTTAAAAGGGTGATGTAAAAGAGTGGATCTCTCAGTGGATTTTATTACAGGTTGAATAAAAACAACAGTTATGAATTCTGGATGGAAAGAGCAAGAGTAGCACCAGTGACAGCCAGATCACGCAAGCCATAGTGAATCAATCCACGGAAAGTAGTCCTGCACATGTAAAATTAAAGAACAAATTAAAGAAAAAAGGACACAAAATTCTGCACAAACAACAACACTATATAAACATAATAGTAGCAGTAGTAGTAGTAGTAATATAAGTGATTGTAATAATAGAGATAATGCAATAAAATGTAAAAAAATTAAATGAGCATTATTATCATTAATAGAGATAGTTGTAATAACAATAATAAAAATTAAGAAATACAAGAATACATGCATATATATCACACAGAAATACGAATGATTATATACAATGAAATATAAAAGTCAATAGATAAAAAAAATTAAAGAAAAGAGATAGTTCTTGGACTGTCAGGTGTTTGAGTGGTGAAGTCCTCAGAGTGCTTCATCACAGTCTGGTATACAAATCTCTAACGTGGTAATCTCAGAGGGCCATCTATTCTTCTCCAACAGATGTGTCATGTCTATATTCTGTAAATAGTTTATGAAAGGACTCCAGATGTTGTTGAAGAGTAACTCCTTCCCCCTCATAGTGTACATAACCTTTTCTTAGGGCAGAGTTGTGGACGGTTCAGAAAACCATTTGTTCAAACGTGTTGTACCAGCCTTTACCATGAAACAGTGAAAACTCTTTTGGCCAAAATTATTGCCAGCGTTTTCTTTTTAACTAACAGACAAGTTACAGAGAACAGAACTTTATAAGGGGCCTTGCATGCTCTGCATCTGTTAAGAATTTCAACTCTCATGCTAAAATTTACAGTGAATTAAAAAGTGAGGTTTAATCTTAATTTGATCAGTATATAGGCTGTTTAAAGGGCACTAACTGAGGATCCAATCGAGCACCACACTCAACAGCTGGGTTTAATCCTAACACATTTTATGGAACTGCAACTCACATATCTCGTCCTGTCATTAAGTGCTGTATCCTATCAACTCATCTTATATCATATCATATCTCTGTGAATCATGTGCAGGATCATATAGCAGTGTGTTGTGTTATGTAACATCCTATTGTCCTGTGCTGCATAGTAGTCGTGAAGCAATTCGCAGAAAATAAATCCAATCCTTTTTGTCTGCAGATTTCCTTGAATATGCAGGAACTTTCAAATAAATCTGGCTTTGATTTATCAAATATGCAACACATGGCTGGTGTGGATCTGCTTCTCTTAATCTCAAGCACAAACACGGTAGTTTGTTCAAACAACACCAGAGCTTGATTATGAGCAATTGAATTAGAAAGTAAGTTTCGGGATTCAGAATCACCCAAGGTAACCTGAGACAGGCTGTCTTTGATCCTTCTGGCTGTAGCGTGCAGGTGTGAGCTGTTCCAGGCTCACTGGAGTGACGTCATTACTGCAAGATACTGCTTCATCACCTGACCGGTGTGTGTTGCTCGTGTATACGCGTGAGTGTCTTGGAGTGTGTGTGTCGTGTGACAGGGTGGAGGCTTTCTGTGCTAATCTCTGCTGAAGGTGGCAGGTGTCTTAACCAGGCCATCACCTGGTAACCTACTCACACACACACTTTGCACTTTATCTCTCATCTGATGCTAAGTGTGTTAGCGTCTAGGTTTGGCCGCCATCCAAACTGCCCAGCTGGTATAGAGGAGGAGGAGGAGGAGGAGCAGGGCAGAGAGTGAGACAAGGCGGAAAAGAAGAAGATGGAGGGAGATTAGAGGTCACTTCTGACAGGGTCGGACGGAAAGATGGGTGGGGAGCGGTACAAACTGTAAACATGCTGCAGTTTTTTTTTTTCCTGTAAATGTGCAATTACCCGAAGGGTGTGTGCCAAGTGCCCTGACCCTTTCCAGGTAGAGAGTTACCCACGATCCATTTCAGCAGGGCTCAAACTCTTCACACTCTTATCAGTGCAGGTCAGGCGGCCGTGGAGAGGAGCAGACACAGAGACGGCTGCGAATCAGTGGCTGCTTCATGAAGCGTGGGCACCTCCACCTACAGAGAATTAAACTGTAGGGAGGTTGGAAACACAGCCCTTAAAGATCACTTTACCTCATTTTCTGTCTCATATTTCTGCCAGATTATTATTACTGTCATGCTGCGTTCAAGCGCCTGGTTGAAATGTCTGATATGAAGTACTTCAGCTCAGCCAGGACACCCACATTGAAATATAAGCCATTCATTACCACAATAACACACATTTATTCTGGTGATGGAGCTCATGAGAGGCCTTGGTACAAATCAGAGCGAGCCTGACTCTCTGATACGAGGCCTTAAAATGCATTGCAATGATGATGCAGGGAAAATTGATGATGTACTCAAATGAGAATCACATTTATTTCACATTTAATATGTAGAAATACAAGTCATTTGCCTCTGTTTTTCAACGCTTACACTCAAACTTACACAAGTTGTACAAAGCAGAAAGTCAAGGGCGAACAAATCTACTAAAAGAGGAGACAGGACTTAATAAATTTAGGGTTTACATGCATTTATATCCTCTGAACAGTCAGATAGCAAAACTCATCAATGAGGTTTTGAGACAAAATGAGCACCAAAATGTTTTTATGGACCACCAAGTGTTTGAGATATGCATCAACACTAGAGCTATACACCAAACATGTGATTATCTAAAGTACCATGTAGCGTTTGGGACTGTCTCCTCTGGTCCTGTGGTTCCCAACCTGTCTGCCTTGAGCTGAACGATGGTTAATGAATAAAGGGGATTGAAGAAACTCTGTTCAGCTTCCTGATGTATACTCAAACTCTCTGACCTTACCTTTAGAAAGTTTTAATCTTTGAATTATTTATCTGACAAACGGATCAAAGTTAACCTATCTCAGCTCATCGTTTAGTTTCATGACCTATCGTGTTGGGTTCTGTTTGATTTTGACTTACTGAATTAAATCCCTTCACATCATTTTGTATTCGCATACCATATTTCATATTCTGTACTTTTTTATACCATCTGACACTCTGTATCCCAATGCATTACAGGTTAGGATGGGTACCTTTCACATTTGAACAGATATGGTATCAAAAATAATAATATAATAAAATCTCAAAATACCTCCATTTAATATGTTTATTTTTCAAGATAAAATCTTTGACAAATATACCAAAACAACACTCAACTGTTTGTACTGGAGCATCACAGTTGTTTCACAAATTTCTTCAACATGAAAACCTGTAACTAAAATCAACTACAAGTTAATAGATTAACTACAGGGTGGGCCATAAGTTTTCATACATAGAAAAATATACACATGGCGTTGCCATTTGGATCAGAAGTGTCTAGATTCTTGGATTGGGATCGGTTGTGGCATGGTCCTGTGGACCCCCAGATCCCTTCCCTCTTGATTCTGTCTTTGGGGACACTTGAAGGCCATGGTATACCAGGTGAAGATACAAGACATAAATTATCTCAAGGAACGTATCACCAACAGCATCACAAGCATAATTTCAAATGTGCTAATGCAGGTTCATCAACAGGGGAAAATGTATTAATATATGTTTTCAAAACCATCGTCATCATATAGAGCACATTTCATAAATTAAAACAGTTGTTTAACATACAATGTTTATTTTCCCTATATATGGAAATTTATGGTCGACCCTGTACAACTATGCAGTGTTTATTCTTGATAATGCGCAAAGCAAACTCAGCTCTACTACTCCATGCCCATGTCCACCATGGGAAATCACCTACTCTTTCACTCCCTCACAGTCACAAGGATGCGTTTAGGTAACATGGTACTGTTTGTTCCTATGTGAATCGGTACTCTGTACTATTGAAGGAATTTGGTCAATACCTATAAAAGTACCAAATTTGGCACCCGTCCCTATTGCAGGTATTATGGTACAATAGTCTATCCCACTGTGATATATTGCATTGAATTATGTCCTATCATGTCATATGATTTCATGTCACATAATGCCCTATAATTAAGCATTTATCACATTTTAAATCATTTCATATTCCATCATAGCTTATCATAGAATATGTTATATCATTTTACTTTCCCGCATCTTTTTATTCTTTTTATATATTTAATCTCAAAGCATCATATTGATGTTTCCTTTCAAGATCTGTCATTTCTCATCGATTCTTTTTCCCATTTATCGCATGTGAATGTTGGCCTGTGTTGCACTGTGTTCTATTTTATTATACCATACTTTACTATTTTCAAACTTTTATTGATTTCTATTCTACCATATTCTAGCATACAGTATAAGCGTGATTTGCGTGATACCCTGTCCTGTTATATAGTTTCTTCTTTCTCATCCTTATGTCAGTAAATCTAACTACAGAGTTTGACCTCATATCGTATCACTCTAACTACGACAAGAACAATTAATGATCAACTTTGATGTTATTTACCTGTCTTTATTGGAAAATTCAGAGAACATGGTCCTAGTTTTAGGAACATCATATTTTTCAAGCAACAAAGCAAAGTTATGTCCACAGGATATGATGATGTGATGATTGCTCGGTCACCACCGTGATTAGTAAAGAGAGGGAGGAGAAAACATTTCTATATTTTGCTGAGAATGTGTTTTTGGGTGAAAAAAGAAAGATGTACAGAGTTTGACTTGGCAACTGTGAAAAAGACAAATTATTGGATGCTAATGCCTCCACACTGAGCCCAGATAGGAGAAAATGTATATGTGTAGGATTATTCATTCTCATCCTACATTCACAGTATGGTGTGAAAAATGGCCTTAAAAAAGAGCACAATGGACAGTGTCTCTCTCTTTGTGTTTCTGCCCTCCTTCCATTTGGAGGATGCAGTAAATGGAGGGACAGCGAGAGGAGTGGGACTCGCAGATGGTGCCAGAAAGCTGAGGGAGTATTCAAATCATTCTTCACAGTGTGAGAGCTCTGAGACGCTGCAGCAGCCTAGAACATCCCGATAAAATCGCACATATTAAAAAGCACAATTAGCGATTATTTCTCGGAAGCAGAGCATCACTGTATCTAGAGCTTGTGTGTGTTTGTGTGTGTGTGTGTGCGTGTGTGTGCGCGTGTGTGTGCCTAGCATTGTGCAGCAGCAGCCGCAGCCTCTCGGGTTACTGAGGAATGCATTTGAAGTCAATCACAATGAAGCTTTCTATCTGCTCAGCAAGCCTGAAGGGGATCTCCGAACTGAGCTGGACGAGCTAGAAAATCAACCTCCCCAAAAAATACGTCTTCACATCACACACATCTGCTAGATGATCTTACATGATGTGATGTGTCTGTGTGTGTCTGTGTGTGTGTTTATAGTCTGGTGAATTAGTGTGTCTGCCTCCTATTGTTATCAGACTTCCTGCATCTTAATGGTAGCTGAGCTCCATACGCCCTCTGTTATTACAGGCAAAACACACACACTCCATAGTCAGTTCTCTCATAGCCTTTAAACACACACCTCACTGCGTTTCAGCATGGTACTCACGCTGTCTTATATTTTCTTTGTTCTGATCCTTCCGTTTGAATTCTCCAAAGCAAATTGTCCTCATTGGATTATTAATATCTGTGAAACCGCAGCATTTTCAGCTCAGGTATAGAAACCAGGCTCTGTAGCTGTAATACAAGCTGACACACACACACACACACACACACACACACACACACACACACACACACACACCCTCATCCTCAAAGAGAAGCCATAGGATGAAAGGTACAGTGCAAACCCTGATGTCAGCTTTGGATCACATTTCTACCTGAGTGACTGCAAATGTTGCAACAGCCCTCAGAGAACGCACCTGCTCTGTCAGGACATAAAAAACAAAAAACAAACACAAATTTTCTGACTGCCTCTGTTGCTCCACCCTTCAATTTTGATGTTTCCCCTTCTTTTATACACAAGTAAACATAATTACATACTCCACATTCCCAGATTGTTATAAAAATGACTCCAACTGGCACCACATGTCTTCTGACAATGGCAGCTCTTCATACATTGCCAAGACTCTGAATTGCTTTTACTCCACAGATCCAGTAAAGTATGGCTGTCATTTTACTGTTTCCTTTTATAACCAATGGGAACGAAATGCAGCGGCGAAGGGAAATTGAGGGCAACATACAGATGATTTTGGCCCCGGGTTATGTGTGTGGTGGAGGGGAGCTCGGTGCGTCTCGTTGTGGTTAGTTACTTATGTAGTGCAGGCAGAAAGTAGCTGTTTATAGCTGCTGAAACAGAGGCAAAATGCAGAGCTGGCCCTATTGGCTCACGTAAAAACACACACACACCTACTGGAATACGTCCGAGGGGCATTTGGTGTCTGCAAATGCGCAAGCACCACAAACAAAACCTGCTATTATGCCCATTCAGACACACTCATTCACTGTAATTACATACAGTGACGCACCACTGCCCGCCATACTCTGAGTTTACACGTATAACATCATAAATTAAACATGTGGAGGCAGAGAGAAGGATTACACATCACTGTTCAAGGCTGGGACAAACATAGACAACGCAGATTTAAACACAAGCTCCAAAACTGGAGACTAGCCGCTGCAGCTTCGACGTCCTGGAGGGTGCTGTGTGTATAGGGGACTTGTAAAAGGGGCCCCCAGGGTGGGCTCTGGGGGTTGGGTGTGTGTTTATTTAAATGTGTGGATGTGTGTGTTTTAAGGGGGGAATTCAGGGGCTCGCCTAAAGATAAGAAATGGAGTTTGGAGATGAAAGGAAAATGGGGCGAGTACGGGGATACAGTGGCACTGAGTGTGTCGAGACCAGGAGGAGGGAGAGTCAGCGAGGAGGGGGGAGTCGGAGGAGCAGACTGTTTTGATGTTGGTTTTAAGGGTTGTTTATTTGTCGTTACATAACACCTTTGCTTATGTAGTTAGAGCTCTTATATGTGTGAGTGTGTGTGTGTCTGGTAGCTTCTCACTGGGAGACGGGAATTTCTGTGAAGGACTAAGGTTGCCCATAGCAACGGCCTTCATTGTAAAACCAATCCTTGGAATAGAGAACACACACACACACGAATACATTCCCACACACACACACATTCCCACCATGCTTGCACCAAAACGTCTTTTCAATACTTTTCGCCACTTTCAGGGTTCAACATCACCGGGCCTCCACTCAACCTTCAGCACACAAGTAAACACTTGAAGTGAGAATTTCAGTCAAACACACGTATACACGAATACACACACATACACACTCACAGACACAAACACACTCATCAGTCCACTTTGTTGAGGCACACCTCCATGAACCAAGGCTTCAAACAGCTTCTGGTGAATCTGATTTTCAGGAGCTACTTCCAGCGTTTCAGCTTCACCTCACACTGAGACGTGATGGACGGATGCTCGGGTTTCTAGATTCCATTATGCTTTTATTGGCTTTTAAAGGCATCAGGTTTCCTCTGTCTGGAGCCGAGGAGGAGCTTCTCTTCTGCTTGTGTGTGTGTGTGTGTGTGTGCTTCAGTTTTGTGTGTTCAATTAGCATCTCACAGGCTAACAGAGACAGAGCTGCTCAGGGCCTCAGGATGGGCTTTAGATCGCCGAGGAGATAGGTTTGTTGTGGTCACAGTTTTAGCAGTGGACTGACTCTTTTCCAAAACCTGGAGCTAATCTGAGCCCTTTGTTCCTGGCATCACAACAGTTCACTATTTAATGTGCACTGAGCTGAATCTGGGTTAAAGAGGCAGTGATGGAGGAAGAACTCAACTCTCTATGGTTTCAAGACAAAGTTACGCTGTAAAATTAATCATCGTTCAAACATTTGCTTTCAAAAGTCTTTATTTAATAACAAGTGCATTATTTCATGAGGAAAATGGGAAACTGATTTTCCATAAAGAAAATTTAAGAAATAATATTGGCGGTTATTATATTTGTTGTCTTTTCTGATATCACAAGTGATTTTGCTTTAAATGGTTCAGAGAGACTTGCTTGTGGTGTTTTGTAAATGCAGAGCTGAAAAGAGAAAGCATATTGGCTGTATATCAACATAACATCTGTGTAATCTCCTGTCACTCACCAACAGCTCTTATGATTTATTCCCCACTCACTGAGCTGCTTCACAGGAACCAGCGTTTATTCAGAATCCAGCAGTGGATTTTCCCCGTTTAGTGCCGTGTCCATAAAATAACCTTCAGAATAAACTGCAGTTTAATAGCTCTGTCTCCCAGAGCGAGTTCAAAGCCCTGATAACAAAGAACTTTGTAACTGAACAGTGCAATTACCATTCTTCAGATGGGTTTATGTCTTTGTTGCCCCTTCTCCTTTTGTAAAAAGCTGCTTTTTTTCAGTACATCAGAGATATTTGGTTTTTGAAATACGGTATATTGCAGTGAGCTGTCTTTGTCAGGTCTCTCTGGATGCAGATCTTTAATCTTAATGGAGGTCCTGGTCAAACATTCAGATAAACTTTGGTGATTCAACTCTTCAGACAACATTTATGACTCATTTAGATTTTTTAAGTTATTTTGGTAATGAATAACATGAGAGAAGAGCTGAAAGGGAGACATAAAGAATTGGCAGTCATCTGGAAGCTCCAAGGGGCGCCAGTTTGCTTTGCTCTTAAGTAGCGTGTCCTTTTAACAGACGCAATAGTCCTCGACATACCACCTGTGGCCTAAGCTCTGACCTAAGGACTTCTGCGGCATCTTATCCCTAAATATCCTCTCTTAATGTTTCCTCTACACCTGGCCCATCAAAGAAAGGAAATGACTAAACCATCTGGGAAAAAATTCAGCATGTGATCTGAAATGTTGTGGGAACAACCAAGTGACAACCTATCATCTAAAAATGAGGAAATGTGGAAGTGTTATAATGTGCAGTTTGTTGAATGTCCACTTGAGGGTGACTCTGGAAGAGCTGGGAACCACATTTATAACAAGCCAAAGGAAGTTATTTTCACAGCAGAAATAAACATGTTTACAGCCCAGTATGAAAAATGTCTCCTGTCCGAGTAGCTCATTTCTGTATGACACACTTCACAGCAGTTGAATTTTTCTAACTTGGCAGTTTGAAAGAAATTAAGATGATGAGTTTACTCAATCAGAGACACAGCTCAGCTGATTTACAGGTGGGCTGTTTGTGTGGAGACTCAAAGCCCAACCCAATTTCAATATTGCCCCTGCCAACTATTTGTTTCAAAACCTTGTTACTAACAAACAAAATACAGCCTATGAGCCCGATGTACCAATATCCCAAATAATGGGCTCTAAGTTGCGTGTGCAAATTTAAAAATTGTACATGCTAATAGTGGGCATGTTGTGGTTCTACGATGGTTGTGTGCAGTTGATTACGGGCACAAATGCAATGCAGACCAATCTATTTATGTGCGTTTTGAACATGTGCTACCATCTGTCACTATGGACAGTTTGGGAGAATATTGGAAATACTTTGTCCCTTGAATAGACAGGGGCAAAACACCAACTGCAATCTATTTCAGGTTTGAATTACACGCAAACCCTTGAAAGATCAGGCCCAATGTGTACAACTTTTTCTACTGCCCTACAGTGGCCATCACAACTTCTCTTGCTGCGTTCATAAAGAAAACCCAGTACTTGTGCAGTTAAGCTTCTAAAGATCACTTTTATAGAAACTCCTCACTATTTGGTATCGGTTTTTCAGTGGGAGGCAGAGGTTGAGATCATCTCACCAACATTTAATATGTTAAAGAGTAACATTGCCTTATTTTGTCTTTTTCTGTGTTATAATCTGAAACTGTAGCATTTGGGAAAATCTTGAAGCAAAATGTAAAAGAGAATTATTGTCGTGAGGGAAAAATAATAATGAAATATGAGTTGAAGAAGGTATCATCATCAGTCTAACTGCACGTTTCTGTGATGAGTATATGTGACCGTTTATCTCTTGATAGTCTGTGAAAGATGTCTTTAAACGGTGTGATAAGTACCATAGTGTGAAATGTATCTCTGGCCTTCAGTGTGCCTGGTGCTTCTTGAGTGCAGGCATCTGATGGCTGTATTAGTGACCCTGTGTGATGTGTGAGGGCTTAAGTGTGTGTTTAAACATGGCAGGGTGGAAAGACGGAGGTGAAAAGACAAAGAGCAATGAATGAAGAGAGAGGGATCAGTCTCAGAGTGACCGGAGGCTGAGGTCAGTCACTCCAGAGCTGGAAACCCCTGAACAATCTGTGACTAATCTGCCTTACTCGACCCCAAAAGAGGTCACCATGGACGCTAACGCTTTCCCCTCACAGGCGTAGGAAAGTAGACCCAGATTAAGGTTCAGTGATGAGCAGGGAGGATGCTGTGAAATGATCTGTGGAGATGGTATAGTTAGATTACAGAAAGCAGTCGTAAAACTCCAATAAACAGCAGCATTTAATGTGGTTGAGAGTCATTTAAAGGAGTTCATTTAGTGTTGAAACATACACCAACAAGATTAGATAGTTTTTATTTAAGTCGTTTATAAAGCAAAACATTTCGTGGTTACAGCTCTCCAAGTGTATGGATTTGCTACTTTCTCTTGGTTTTATCTCAGAAAACAATCATCTAGAGATTTCAGACAATAAATCAGACCAAATAAGCAATTTCAAGATGTTATTGTGCTCTAGGAAATTGTGAAAAACATTCTCATCCCAGCTTCTGAAATATTGAATTTTAATGTAAATTTGTACAGACGGACTGGGTGCTCAGAGGGATGATACCTTAAAGACTTGAGATCTACTTAATTTTAATCTGGCTCAGAGATCAGAGTCAGATTTGAGGTTTTGAGAGTGATGTCTGAACAGCTATTTCATGGATTTCACTGCATGAAATTTGGCTCCTATTTTCATGTTCCTTTCAAGACTCACTGTATTAACTTTAGAAGGACTCATCTTTGTGTTCAGCACTTTAAGTCGTCAGCTTTTATATTTTGATTCAGGACCAATTATTACAAGAGTTTATGACGCTTTCATCACATGCAGCAGTCATAGTTTGTCTTCTGTGCTTATTAGCATCAAACGTTACATACAAATGTAGAGTTTGTTGGCAAGGTTCTGGTTTGGAGAGTGTTGTAGTCCAAGTAAATCTGATCAATTAAGAAGAAGAGGACTTTGATGTTTCCAAGTGACTATTGATGACATTTTTTTTTACTTTAATCATGCAAATGCAAACCACTGAACTAAGCAAGAGTATCCCTGCCTCTGTGTGATTTACTATTTACAGTGAAGCTGAGGCTCACCAGAAACAGATGAACTGATGCTGCTCTAGAATAAATGGCATTATGAGTTTTATCAAAAATTTCACCCATCCAAAAAGACAAGTTTAATCATCTCATAGCTGCTTGGATTGTAAATGATACAATACGATACACATTGTTTGAAGTTATCTTATCACCGCCCACTCACTGTTAAGGTTGGCCCTTATTCCCTGAGACATTTTTGACCAATTATAGATGATGTGTTTCAGAACTACGCTGGATTTTGAGCCGATCTAAATTGTCTCATGCTATTTCACAGAAAACAGTGAGCTTTAGCCAAGGCTGTGTCGGACTAAAACTTCTCTAAGGGGCCAGCTTGGATGTAAAAGAGCAGTTGTCGGGCTGAAAAACAAGGTTCATTTGCTGAATAAACTGACATACTCTGTGTGTGATTTTGATTAAATTTTTTAGCTGTAAAAAATCACATTTCTTTAGATTTGAACTGTTTGTTGGACAAAATGAGATATAGAAAACATCTCATTCGGCTTTTTTGAATTTAAAATGAACCCTTTTCTGTCTTCTTTGAGCATTTTGTAGTCCAACAGTTGATTAATGAATGAAAAAGCACATTTCAAAGATCAACCGATGATAGAATTAATTGTGTAGTTCAAAGAGCTGCCTCTCCGTCCTCTGCTACTTTACAGGCTGAGCATCACTTGTAACGGACACGTAAGCAGAGGCTGAATGAAACCCCTCTGTCCTTAAAAGCTTTGATGTTTCTCTGCCAAAATCCCAGCTTTAGATCGTCTCATTAACTATGCTTCTCCACAGAGCTGCAGAAAGACAGATGTTACCCCCGTCCACGCATAATGCAGCCCCCTCTCAGACACACAGTTGTGTGCGTGTCCGTGTGTGCGTGTAATCTGCCAAAGTGGTGTCTCTTGTAAATGAAATGACAAACAGCTCAGTCGGTCTCTAATCCGTCTCCCCCCTCTTTGTGTTTCTTTCAGGCACAGACTTGGTCCCCATCAGTCGACGATGAAGGCTCGACGAGAGATGATTTCTATGACGATGAGGACCTCTACTCAGGCTCCGGCTCTGGCTGTAAGTGTGTGCTTTTTTGTCTGTGTATATGTCCGTCTCTGAGGTTACACACTCATGCCCCGGTTCTTTCAATCTCGACAGCTGCTGGGTTTCAATCTGTTGACCCTAAAGACCCCAACCCCCCTCAGTGTCCTCGAGTTATGGCTACCCTGCATGTCATTACTTCCACAAAGGCCCAATACACACAATGACACAATTACAATACTCAAACACCATGCTTGGCTCCACAGGCAGGTTTCCAGGTTTATGTGAAACACCTTTAAACACAGACACACCTTTGCAAACAAGCAGCGACCCAAGCTCTATTCACCCAGATCTTATTTGCAGTAATCAGATTACAGTGCACACAGATTAGGCCATCACACGCACACCAGCAGTCCTGTGCACCTATTTACTCGCTTCTGTCTGCATCTGAGCAAACTGGCAGTCTGCATAAGGAGGAATTACCTACTTAACGTAAATCACATCGGTGTAATTCAGGCTGATTTTCTGATCTGGCTGTTGAAGCTTGAATGTGGCTCTCCTTATTAAGCATGACTCATTTGGGGCTGCCCTCAGTTCGGGTGCTGCGCTAACGCAGAGAAACGCTCAAAATAAATTACAATTCAGAGCAGGAGAGTGCAGCAGAGGCACCCCCTGTGGTCGAAACAGAGGCCCAGCAAATTGCTTTATCTCACATGGTGATACAGAACCGTCTGAATCAAAAGAGAGAGCTCATTTTCAACAGACGGATGTGTGCTTTTACCTCTGAATGTGGCATTTTTAGGCGTCTGATAAGTTTAACTGAGGCTGCATTATTTGTGTCCACATTTCGATATCCTCTCAAGCTCCATTGTCAGCCTTCACTTCTTTGCGCCTGTAAATTCAATTTGCCTCTCTTTCAAACCAGCGAGTGTCACGGCTCTAACAGAATAAAAGGTGCTATAATAATGCTATTATGAGATTTAAGCGGGAGATGAATCAGTACGCACACTCATCCCTGCTCCTCTCTTTTCTTCTCACAGCGCAATAAGCCAGGTAATTTTGAAAAATGGAGTGTTTACACTCAGCCACCTTAGGTCTGTGCGTCATCATTTAAAAAACATGCCTTCGTGTTTTAACAAAGACAGCTCATCTTATTTACATATCGCCTCATTCCTGTTGTCACAAAGCTAAAGAGCAGAAAATAAGGATTTGATAGCTGTTCTGATTGCTGCAGTGAGTCGTCAATAAAATCAGTACTTCAGATGCTAAAATATTCAATAAAACTAACAGAGAGAGCTATGATTAGCTGTATTGACATTAAGAATGATTTTTTTCCTTTAATGGCCTCAATGAATGTCCTAGGTGTGCAGATCAGTCAGGTCGACTCCTTAGTGAGCCACATATCATGTTTTCTGTTGATCCTGAGGAGCTGAATCATGCCATGAGAAAATAACCACGATGATGTCATCAGTGTCCCCCCAAGCTAAGGCTTAGAGGATTCGCCCACAGTAACATCTCAGACACATTTTCATAAAAATTGTAATAAGCTGAAAGAATGTGGTGAGGAGGCGTGCAAGAAAAGGTGGTACTGAATGCATTATGGGATGTGGAGGTTTCCGCTTTACTGGACAACCAGCCATGCAAAGTACAATAAGTCAGGATAGTATCGGCCCCAGTAGATTTTTCTGTCTAGTTCTGTGTTGAAACTTCATGTAAATGCATGATATCACTGCATCTAACTGACATCATCACCAGGCAGAAACCTCTAAAGTTGAAAAGTGAGGCCAATGCAGCGCAAAGATTTGCAGTTTCTGAAGCGTCCACATGGCGCTGGCTCCAAAACTCCCCATTAGCCTCCATGTTAAAACGCCCATAGAAATAAACACGTTTATAAACAGCTTTGTGCAAATGATTCTGCTCTGTATTGCTCATTTCTCTCTTTGTGACAACTGTAATTGGGGGGAACTAATAAGTTTTGATTATATTAAGGCTCAGAGTGTTACACACATTTGCATAATTATGGGGTTGACAGATGAGTGGGCCCTTTGTTTAAGGCCTGCCTCAGCTCCACCTCTGTCCCTGTTTCCAGATTGATAGTTGGAGAACACTTTTCTGAAATGGCAATTGCCATGATTTGGTTTCATAATGCCTCGTTTAGAAATAACAGATGAGATTAGTGATTATGGTTTTATACAGTTCATGATCATTGTCTTTCACACGCTCACTGTCCGCTCTAAAATACAAGTTTTGTGTTTATAACATGCACCAATCATGGAGAATTTTCCATTTGAATTACACTTATGTGCTAGAAAAACATCAGCTTTGGCAGCAGTATTAACGGACCAAAAGTTTTCAAAGACGTAGAAGAAATTAAGTCTCTAACCCAGGCATGTTCACAGTCAGGCCCAGGGGCCACATGTAGTCAATTTTCATAATGCCCCCAGCCTTTATTTTGCATGTATTAATAATGTCACTGAATTGTATCATGTTGGGAAAAAAATGTGTACATTTCCATTTTCTGTGAGGTGCATTAACTAAACCAAGGTATATCTAGTAACTTCTCACAAAACAACATCTGAACTGCCAGCAGGCTGCTTGTATGAAGCAACAGCTCTGTACATTATGCAGAAACTAAAGAACCCTTGCAGCTGGCATCTTTAAATTAATTTATTTATCAAAATGTGAAAATGTGAGAGTTCAAAAGAACACATTACAGGATACAGGACTAGGTTAAAGATATGAAATGTTGAGGTGAAAAAGCAAAAATGGTTTTCAATAACGCTTCATAATTGCAGAATATGAAATATTTGTGCCTAAAAAAGTTGTTAGCAGGGCAAAATAGTCTTGAAAACATCCTGAATAACAATCCTCATACAATCCTGATCCTGACCATGCCAAAAATCCCGACCTATTTTCTCCATATCAATTCTGAATGGGGAACATTTTCCTTGGTCAGAGGCAGAGTTTGTTGATGTTTACACAGCACGTAACACTGCAGAAAACTGACAACTTATCATCTGGTTTCAAGAGACACCTGAGGGACAGGTGAGCTTTGATTTTATCAGTCCGTAATGATGGAATAAGGATTTTTGAGCACACGCAGTGACTGATTTTAACTGAATTCAGTGAAAGAAACAGTTCAAAAAGAGTATTGATATGTTCACATTTATAAATTTGTCAGAAAGAGCAGCTGGCGACTGGTAATTTTCACAAAATCAAATTTAAAAAAAAGTTTGGCATTCCTGCTCAAAATAGTCCGGAGGAATTAGCAGCCGTACACCTTTTTTACTCCACAGTTGATAATCTGTGCATGATGCGGCTATAATGAGTTGAAATAAGCTTATGTGTGTCACTCTCTGTTTGTTGACAATCCCACAGTGCAATCCTAAAGTCATGCAACACTGCAGCTGTTTGTCCTGATGTAAAATGACAGTGACTGAAATCTCAATTAACTGCTCCTGGAGAGTAAATTATCGAGTGTTTATTGTATAGGGAGCAGTGAATGAGCGTCTGAGGGATTGATTTCAAACACAGTCGTCTGATTTACAGTGTGTGTTGCAGTACAAGTGTGTGGGCAGGCGAGTTGACTGATGAGTTTGATGTGTGACTGAGAGCGTGTTGCAGTCTTATTTTTGACTCCACTGCTTTTTGTGACAGAGTAGATCTTGAATTTAATGTTGTCTCCCCTCCCCTCTTCTCCAGTCCCTGATATCAGCATAAGGCCGACATCAGCAGGTGTGTCCTTCACCACAGAGGAGCCCCTCCTCCTCTCCACCACACAGGCCACAAGCCCCGCCCCCTCCGCTTCACCTGCGGCCGAGCCAAGCCCTGACCCTGAGGAGCCCACAGCCACCCCACTGCCCACTGAGGCTGATGGGGAGAGCGGTGTCTTCTGGGAAAGAGAAAGGGAGCAAGAGAAAGAGAGAGATAGGGAGATCGACAGGGAGCAAGAGAAAGAGGAGGAGAGGCAGAGGGAGCTGGAGAGGGAGAAAGAGAGGGAGAAACAGCTGGAGAGGGACAGAGAGAGGGAACGAGAGAGGGAGCGGGTGCGAGAGATGGAGAGAGAGAGGGAGAGGGAGCGAGAAAGAGAGAGAGAAAGGGAACGTGAGAGAGAGCGAGAAAGAGAGAGGGAGAGGCAGAGAGAAAGGGAGCTTGAAAGAGAGCGAGAGCTGGAGAGAATCAGAGCGGCTGCTGCTGCTCAGACCACCCCTCCACCAGGATCCTCTGCTGCTGTTCCCGTGGTCACCACCAACCCCGCCGTCAGCCCCTCCGAGAGCGCAGCACCCTCTGCAGGTTCGGATGACCTGAGCACCACAGAAGAAGACGATGATGTCTACCTGTCACCTGAGCCGACACGCTTCTACCCTGGCTTTGATATGGAAACCACCACAGAGGAAGACACGCCCACCACACCAGAGACCACACCAGTGCCCACCACAACTGCACCCACCACCACCGTCAAGACCAGGGTGCCCTTCAGGCCAAGGGTTCCTATGACGACAGCTACGCAGGCGGTGCCAACGGAGAGAACGACTCGCCCACAGCAGCCCTCAACAACACAGGTGAGAATCCCAGTTACAACTCAGTCTGACAACTTACATGAGGTTTAAGTTCAGCAGTAAAGGGGACAAATAAGAAGAGTGTTAGAATTTCTGAATAGGACTAGGTACCAATCAAGAAAAATCCCCACAGCTCACAGGCAGCTGTATCATGGGGGAAAAATCATCTGGAAGACACTGGGTCAGTCTGTCAGAAAACGTGAAATAACTCACATTGAAAAATGGATCTGTTGTTTTTAAACAGCATAATAAACACGTGCAGCTCAGACAGAACTTAGATGGTGATTAGATCAAGAAGTAGAGTTGAGGTGGGCTTTAAGCCTCTCCCCCACCAGCTAAACGGTGCCAGCCTGTCAGTCAAGTCAACTGTGTAATCCAGTAAACTTAATAGCTTCTAAACTACTGAGTTACAGAAAATTCACCTCTAGCTGTTGGGACTCAAGTCATTTTTTGTACCAGGCTGTAAACATTTTTATTTCCGACCTGTGATCAGATCAGCCACTTAAAGCCTCCAGTCTTGTGGTGAGGCCCACTGACAATTTCGGTTTTGCTAGGAAATATTAGGTCAACTTTTACGGGACTTATCCTGCTCAGTTGTCATCTATGGGCCTCTATACATGTGTGTTAGTGTCTGTGTCTGCCTCAACCCCCTCCCCTACCCGTATGTTGATGTTTTGGTTGACTCTGGATATTTCTGGGTAGAGACTAGGTGTGGTAACCCCAGCCAATCACAGCTCACCCAGTGCATATGCGACATTGCGTGTTGATGATAGAGAATGAGAGAAGCTATCCCGAGCAGCTACGATAGCAGCTGTAACATGTGGACGATGCAGTATTTGCAGGATACCTTATTTATCTACAGAAAATCAGGTGTCGGACTCTTGAGTCTCGCCCACATAGAAACAAGATGCTGCAAGTGCTCGCTGTGCTGGTGAGTGTGTTCAGCTACAGTCAGAGGCAGTGGGCATGTACTGCATCTGGCACTGAGCCACGGAGTAGGAGCCCAGTTTGGATGTTGTTTTTACAAACTGCAACAAATGTTCCTGCTGACCCTACTGTTAATCAAACATAAGAGGACAGTTCAGCTCAGTAAGAACAAACAGTAGGTCACCTAGCTATATTTTTTTAATAATGGTGGAAAACAGTCAGTTCGTTCAGTTGTGACTCATTAATCATTTGTTGTTTTTTATAGTTATTTTATCCCAGTATAGCAAGAACTTTTCTGCAACTTTAATTGGATTCAATTGAATAAGATATCAAAGAGAAAGTAACAAAGCATTTCACGGATGCAGAAGTGCAACACCATCACTATGAAATACTTTTGTTGTCCTCACGCTGTCTGTGGCCCTCAACCACAAGCCCCAGTTGTTTTTTAAAGGCTCGAAAGTTTCCTCTACATGCCTGGCACGTTTTAGTGTTTTGCTATCTCAAATCAAAGTGAATGGTAAACTGTTTTGGTGCTGTCTCGTTTATTGATTAAGTTCCATGTGGCACTCTATTATTGACACTATCATTGGTATTTCCAACAGCAGAGTGATGTTTGTGACTCTGGCACAAAAAAACCTCACACTGCTTATGGAAATAAAGGATTAAATCAACTTCAAAATAAGAGCAGTACATTTAAGAGTTTCAAAGATTTCTTGGACATAAAAAGGAGCTCTGTGGTACCAAATATAAAGTAGACATTATCTGAGTGACCACATATAAACATGGTTTTCTTTTGCTTTTGCATTAATTGATGATAGAAACATTTATAATATTTCCAGATATTAACAGAACACTTATTTCAGATCAGGATCAGGTAATTGGCTAATAAATATAGTTAACAAGATGTCTTTACTTGCAGTCATTCTTGTTTAGTTGCAATAAACTGTTGAGTTTTGATAGCCCACCCTCCCTCCGACTGCCTCTGTGCCACTGACAGCTGAATTATTTACAGACCAGAGTCATTTCACTGATTGGTTTGCTTCTGTTTATTTGGAGCACTCCTGACTTCGAGTATGATGCATTTAGATTCGTCTGGTTTTCCACATTGTAATTAAGCTGCCAGGTTTTATGAAGTGCGTATACGTGATGGACAATGAGCAACTTTCCATCCGTCAGAACAAACAGAAGCTCATTGTTTCAAATGGTGAACGTGTGCCATGGAAATTTCTCAGTGTGTGTCGGTTTGGATGAGTTTCAGTGCAGCTCCATGGAACAAATGTGATTACATCAAATGTAAATTTTCCTCCCCTGAGTTTGTCTTTCTCTCTGTTTCAGGAGGGTGTAAACGAGGTGGGTGCTGCAGGACCAAGTGGAGACTTTGAGATCCCCAACGACAAGCGCAATGACCTGGGTCGAGGTATCATGCCAGGGGATCCCGATCTGATTGGCAACACAGTGGATGGAGGAAGCTCTGCAGCTCAGCTACCACAGAAGAACATTCTGGAGAGAAAAGAAGTTTTGATAGGTAAGAGATACATCTATAAACCCAAGTTCTTCATGTGTACATTCAATATCTCTATATCCACTGCCTGGTCAAAAAAAAGTCGCCACCTGGATGTAACTAAGCAAATAGGTACAAGCCTCCTATTGGATAATTACTGCATGGGCAATTAACTTTCAGCTGGCAACAACTTATCTAACCCCAGCTGATGCAATGAGTAACTTCTCATTTCTTAAACAACCATAGGGAAAGACACATCCTGTGGCTGTGGAAAAGATGTTAGTCTGTTTCAAAGTGTCAAATCATTGGCATGCATCAAGCAGAGAAAACATCTGTGGAGATTGATGCAGAAGCTACTAAAACTGGGTTAAGAACTGTCCAACGCAGTATTAAAAACTGGAAGGATGGTGAGGAACCATTGTCTTTCAGGAAGGAATGTGGTTGGAAAAAATCCTGAATGATTGTGATTGGCAATCTGTTAAATGTTTAGTCAAATCATATTGAAGAAAAAACACAGTAAAAACTCAGGAGTATATTTAATAATGAAAGCAAGAGCATTTCCCCATGTACAATGTGAAGGGAACTCAAGAAATTGGGATTAAACAGCTGTGTAGCCTCAGGTAAACCACAAATCAATAAGGCTAACCGGAAAGAAAAGCTTCACCTAAAAAGAAAAGAGAAAAAAAAGTTAAAGGGAGATAAAGATTGGACTGGAGGAATGGAAGGTCATGTGGTCTGATGAATCCAGATTTATCCTGTCCCAAAGTGATGGGTGCATTAGGGTAAGAAAACAGGCAGGTGAAGTGGTGTACCCATCATACCAAGTGCCTACTGTACAAGCCTGTGGGGGCAGTGTTATGATCTGGGGTTGCTGCAGCAGCTCAGGTCTAAGTTCAGCAAGATGACCAGGTTGTTCCGTCAATGGATTTTCTTCCCTCATAGCACAGCCATATTCCAAGATGACAATGCTCAGAATTCATGGGGCTCAAATTATGAAAGAGTGGTTCAGGGAGCATGAGACATAATTTTCACACATGGACTGGCCACCACAGAGTCCAGACCTTAAGCTCATTGAAAATATTTGGGATGTGCCGGAGAAGGCTTTGTGCAGTGGTCAGACTCTCGCATAATCAATACAAGATCTTGGTGAAACATTAATGCAACACTGGATAGAAATAAATCTTGTGAAATTGCAGAATCTTGTTGAAAAAGTGGCACAGCAAATGAGTGCTGTAACCAAAACTAAAGGCAGTCCAACAGAGTATTAGAGTCTGTGACCTTTTTGTTGGTGGCAAGTTTTTGTTGGCCAGGCAGTGTATTTGTTCTGTTCATCCAGTTCTGTCTGTCAATCTGTCAAAGTAAATACTTGGTTGTCACTTCTTAGTTCAACAAACTACACTTCCCGTTGCCTCCTGTATTCTTTCCCTGCTTTCTGGGAGCCACGAAGAGAAAGTGGCCTTAGCTCACGTTCACGTCTTGCAGATTCCTTGCGATTCCTGAATGTGCTACTTAGCCCCGTTTGACCCGTTGAGAACAAGCAATCCTCCCCTTGGGTTATCCAACCCCCCTTCTTGTTCCCCTCTTCCTCTCATCATTTTCCCTTTGGGTAAAATCCAATTTCTTTTCAAGCCACCCTCCCCTCTCCTCATCCCAAAGAGCTGTTGAAGAAAGTGCGGGAGCAGCCAACTTGTCTGACCTGACTGGCTCTCTGTCTCTCCTTCAGCTGTTCTGATTGGTGGACTGATGGCGGTGGTTTTCGCTGATTTCCTGGTCACCGGTAAAGAGCAGGAGGCAACAGATTCTAGATTAGATGTGTACATGCCAGGCACATTTTCATATGTAGTGGAGCACACATGTAACTTCTTTTAATGAGGAGGAATAAAGGGGATCTGAAGGTGTTAACCAATCTTAATTTTTCACACTGACTCAGCAGAGATATTGTCAAAGTCATGACAAAGTTTTTTTCCTGAGATATAATAACTCTGGACTTGATCTTCTACTGACTACATTCACATTTTGATTTTCTTTTGTCTTTCAAAGATATTCTTTTTTTTCATTCCACATATCAAAAACTATTCTGACAGCTCTGTGAGGCTGCTCTGCCATGTTATAAGCTTAATGTTAATGTTAGCATTCTTTAATAATAGCATGCAGGTAGTCTGAAGGTTTAATTTCTAACATGGCTGTGTTCACACAGTCACACAACTCCTGAATATCGTGAGGGTGAGCCACATGTCTGAGTGCAAACAACCAGTTTCTACCCTCATAATTTTTCTAGAGGTCACTTGCATTTTACATGAAAGGTCCTAAAAGCTGTAGTGTAAGTTATAAATTGGGGGCTTGGCCTGTCAATATATCCTTTAACTGTCAAAACATTGAAACATGGATATTTGTGGCAGACTGACTGATTCCACTCATGTCCCCAGGCTGCTGGAATGACTAAAAATAGCCTTTTTTAGTCAGTGATGGTAATGAAGATCTGATATTATGGATTCAAGGAAAAGTAGTTCATCATGTCTTTTTTATGAGAAACTGCAAATGGTGCACTTGAAAGAGTGAGATTAACATTTCTCATCTCCAGTCGCACAAATGTCCTCCACAGTAAAATCTGGAACGGTAAAAATTTCAATTATTGCAGAATGTGAAACACAAATGTAATTTGATTTTTTTAAATAGTAAGAATAAATGGTGTGAAAAGTCAGATGGATGGATACCTCTGAAGGTGCATAAAGTGAAGTTCTGTTATGTTCATTACCCCAGCTTTTGCTCTGTGATATTGGCAGTAATGAATAAACAAAGTAAACACCTCCTACGCAGTGAATAGAAACAAAGTGTTCCTCAAGCATTTTGGAAAATAAACACTTTGTTCTCTGTTTTGGCGTCGATAGCAGTTAGTTTAAGCGGAGAGCATTTTCCCCATTTGATAAGCACACACTAATCTATTGCACACAGCTAGAGTTCATTAGCAAAGTGTGCAGGAGGAGGTGGAAAATGCAGAGTGTTGCAGACTGATTCAAACAGTCACATCGGGTTAAAACACTATGTAGCACTGCTGGGCTGAAATTTAACACAAAGCTGCTGTCAACACATAACTTATGTTAGCACATTCAGGCTCATCAGTCTTTACTTCGCAGCTAGCTGATAGTGATGCTTTGGTAGCTTTGCTCGGTGTTTATAGCAGCGCGTGTTTGTTGTGTTGTAGCATGCAGCAGGATGTAACTGTGGCTTTAATGGTATTTCAGTGTTTGTTTATGTTTCTGCGTCTTTGTTGAAACGCTGATGTTTCAGGATTTTTTTTTAAGAAATCCTGTCTCTTTCTGTTTTCCTTCCACAGCTGTGATTGTCGGAGGAGTGGTGGGCGCCTTGTTTGCTGCCTTCCTGGTGATGTTGCTGGTGTACAGGATGAAGAAGAAAGACGAGGGAAGCTACACGCTGGAGGAACCCAAACAGGCCACGGTCACCTACCAGAAACCAGACAAGCAGGAGGAGTTTTACGCATAACACTCGTACACCAGAGAGATGCACCGCACACCGAGGGAGAGATACAGAGTGAGAGAGAGAAGAGAGAAAGATACTCTATAAGCCCCCTACCTACTCCTACTCCTTCTCCTCTTCCTCTTCCTCTTCTTCTTCTTCGTCGCCTCCTCCTCATCTGCTTGCCTCTCCTCGTCCCTCTCTCCTCTCGTCTCCAAAACACTTGAGAGCGCCTTTCTCTCTGCGGACTCGGAACTTTATTTTCAATGAAATCCAAAAAAAGGGGACAAAAAAAAGGAAAAAAATGCAAATATATTCTGAAAAAATAACACATACACACAAGATGTTTTTAAAGTAAATGTTGTTATTAATATTCTACAGATTCTCTTGTTCTGTATGTAATGATATGATTATTTTGTAAGAAAAGAACAAACAAAACAAAACATGAGCTCTTAGGAAGTGTTTTCAGCACAAAAAAAGTTCCTCCTCTGATTTTATGGAGCAAATGAAAAGGCAAAGAGAGGAGAGGAGAGGGGCAGAGCGAGCTGAGAGAGACACAAAAGAAAAAAGAAAAGGAGGGGTGGGCTCGACTCTGCCCCTCATCCCCCCTAAAACACACACAAAGCGTCTGGTTGGCCGCACAGAGCAAAAAGGGTCAAAAGGTGGGAGGAAAGGTCTCTTTTGTGCCTTCCATTGCTCTGGTGCTCAGACGCATACACAAATTCATAAAGCCACACAAACACACACATGCACACCCACACACACACACATGAACACACACACATAAAGCTTGTGTCTGCTTGAAGGTGGCTCCGACCTCTCTCTCTGTGCTTGGCCAACCAGAAAACGCTGATCAACCTCGGCGTGTTTCACAATGTTGAGGAGCCGCTGTGGAAACATTGGCTGGTCGCAAAGAGGCTCGAAGGTGCTCACAAAGAGCCGACAGCCTGTCTGCTCCTCTATGCTGTACAAAGACTAGTTACGGATAGTAATAATAACCAATAATATATCAATGTTTTGGGCTGGATGGTGATTATAATAATAATGATAATTATGCCATTATAATAATAATAATGATGATAATAATACTTAAACAGGAGGATATGTATTTAGCAGTTAAAAAAGTTTATATGTAAATATCTGCGTATCCCTTCTGGCATCACTAACCATCTGCATGATCATAAAGAGTTTTATTCATCACATCCTTCATCACTTAAGATGAGCTGTGCTCTCTCTCGCCACATGCACAAACACACAAACATGAACACACACACACAGATCCACATACACACAAATGCAGACATGTAACTTGCTGTGCATTGAAACACACCATTCAGACTGAAACATACTGTAAATCATATCATTCAAACACATATCAACCCCATCATCGTCATCATTCATTTGTCATTGTGATAGTCATCACTTGTGATACGAGCGAGATCAGTTGGTTTCAATATGTTATTGATTAGTTATGGATCAGTCGCAGGTTGGTTCAGAGTTTCGTCTGTTTGTGTAAAAGCACAATTTTGTGTCCAGCCATCATGCCATCTGCCCCCCACCACCACCATCCCCCCACGCACCTTTTGCATGTCTCACTTTCTTTTTCGTCTACCACTGGCTCTCTGTTCAGGGATGGGAGGGGTCTCTGGGAAGCGAGAGAGGGGCTTTAATGAAAAACAAGAAAGTGTGAAAATGCGCCGAAAGTTGCCCCCATGTGCGCTAATCCACCTGTCAAACATTTTCCACTTGATTCTTGGAAAAACGTTGAATTAGCGGTACTGGGTGAAACTTTATCCTGATACCTTTTGGGGAGGGGAAAAGGGTGGGAGGGAAAGGGGTAAGGATTTGGCTTGGGAAGAGGAATTCACCATTATTTCATGGCAACTAATTTCCTCTGAAGTCACGCTCAAATGTTATGCCAATGTCACACTTCTGTATTCAAGGTTTTAAGTTCCTGAAATTAAAAGGCTGTTAGTATCATCTTTTTGTAAGTCTAAACAGGGCCTACAAAGTGACATTTTAAGGGATGTTTGCTGAAATTTTATGTTTATTTCGAACATTTAGTCATCAATTAGCAGTTGCTAGAAAACAACTGATGTTAGCATCCAGCCATGTCCTGGCTAATGTTACTTTACTGTTACACTAACGGTGCTAAAGGGTTTTATCCTATTGTACTGTTTATTTTACCCATCAGTAGTATTACCTCTCAGCCACTTAGAAGATGTTTCCATCTTTACCAAGTGACTGCGTGGTAACCTTAGCGGCTGTTGCACCAAAGCTAACGGCTTATTGAGTACATAGTTAAAGTTTGAAATACTGGCTAATATCATGGCATGTTTTCATCACTGTCCATCTTTTCAGGTGCTAACAAATCCAGAGGCATTGTCATGATAATGCTCTGTATAATTACCTAAATTTATGTGACATAATGACATTTGAGACTTGAGCATGACGTCAGCAGAAAATGGCGGCCATGTGAATGTGTGTGTCAGTGTGTGGAGGCAGGAGGGCTGTGCTTCTATCTAAGAGATTGTAACAATAACCACACCAGTGCGACTGGGCTAGTAGCTTCTATTATACTCAGTACTGTAGAACAAAAATGCATGGGAGTCAATACTATACTAGTCTGTGTGTGTGGGTGTGTGTGTGTGTGCGTGTGTTTCAAAATCAAAAGAGGGGTGAGTTAAAGTAGGAATGTACTGTGGTCGAGTGTGTGTTTACCTACTCCAGCAGTCTCACGCTCTTCCACAGACAGGTAACACACCTCCTCCACCCGTGTGTGTACGTCACCTGCCCCCTCACCAGTATGAGAATATGTTTGTGTGTGTGTGTGTCTGCACCTCATCTAACCCTGCCACCTGTGTGTATGTATGTGTGCATGTGTGTGTGTAAGTGTATGAGCGTTTCACCTTGATATTTCACAGCAGACTCTAGTGTACACTGACTAGCCTGTCGATATGTGTGTGTGTGGGTGTGTGTGTGTGTGAGTGTGTGTGTGTCTGCGCTTGTTTAGTCTGTTCACTGCTGATTGAGGGGCAGCTGGTCCCTCACAGTGGATTTCACACACACTGACTGTCTTTTCACTGTCTGTCTTTCTGCCCCAGGACAGACGGACAGACAACACGCCACTTTCTCACAGGCAGGAATGATCTTGACACGTACTGTCTTTTCTAAAGTGACTGTCAAAGTGTAAACGTGTGTTTGTACCCATCTTAAGCCTGCGTAGCCAAACAAGATGTGCGCGTGCATGTGTGTGTGAGCATCTATGAAAGAGAGAGAGTATGGATTTGTACGTGTGACAGTGCAGGTGTGTGTGTTTGTGCGTGTGTGTGTGAAGCCTGATGGAGGCGACACTTCTCTATGTTTGCTGTTCCCATTCCTGTTTTTATACATTTGCATTTTTTTAAGGCTGAGTTTCCGTCATTGGCTGAGTGAGCGAGAGGAGGCGGATCCTCCACGCCACCGCCCTGTCACTAATCTGCCACTCTGTTCCAAATAAAAATCCTGATTGGGTAAATGTGCTCTCTCCTGTCTTGTCTTTTTAACCAAATTGAGTCCAATCCCAACTACACTGGCTGGCCACAAGTTGATAAAACATGCTTTCTTATAAAACCTCTTGTCAGTAATGGTAAATATCCATAAACTCATAAAGATGGCCCAGGGGCGGATGAAGTTTGCTTTTGAAGTTAAAATTTTGACCATTTTTGTTGCAAATTTTTAATTAATATGGGCAAAAATAATTCTCAAAAAAGCCAGTTTGATGTTGTTTTTTTAACTCAGGAAATAGGTTTTCATATGACTGTTTCAAAGATTATAAACCATTACAAATAGACGTATAAGATGTGTTGAGGTTTTCTTTAAGCACCTGACAGAAATGGTAAATGTACACATTATTTAGAACATGATTAATTTAAGTGACATAGGATGAGGCCGGGGCCACATGAAAATGAACATACCTGCCTTACACTGACAGTTGTTTTTTTAATTCTTAAGAAATGTGTTTAGTCACTTTCCTGCCCAGAGTTAGATGAAAAGATCAACACCCATCTTCAGTCTTTCTTATCAGATATGTAGCTACAAAAAGCATCTAGTTAGCTTCAGATTTAAAACAGGATGGAGAAAACCTGACATGACTTTTTCTTGGTACATAATTCTTTCAGTCTGCAAAACTCCACAGAGTTTGCTCATTAGTCAAGCTTCGTGACATGACTTTTTTGATAGTTTAAAAAGTAACAGAAACACTGGTGCTTTAGCTGGTACTTTTCTCAGTGAAACTATATCAGGAAACTAACCATTATGATAGAAAATACAACTGCTACACACTCAAAGCGTTGTTTTTCATTAAGTGTGGATGTCAACCTCTGAGTCATGGCTGTTTCACGGCATGGTCCCACTTTTGACAGGACAAAACCACTTGGCTGGGAAGTCTGTGTACTAGTTTAAAGATAAATCAAAATTAAACTGAGGCTGATTTGTTGGTCTCTTGAGGTTGTTTAGGAAAAATTGATTCCTTTTGCCCCGGGGATATTGACTGGTATCAGACCAAGAATGGAAACTTAGTGTAACAAGCTGAAAACTCTTTCCAATACAAAGATCCCTGAAGAGAATTAAGCTCCTGGTCATCTTGATTTCATTAATACCACATCTTTATTGTTTTTTTGTTCATTTTTATTACTTGTTAGATGTAAACAAACTTTTGCATGAGAAGGGAGACTTTCCCATCTCTATCAATCTACGAGGCCAGCTGTTTAACCTTGTTTAGGGTCTTTCTGGTAAGCTAACTTGGTGAAGAAGGCCTGGTACCCCTCCCCTCACATAAATCTCAGCTGGATGAAAATGCGTATCACTTAGTAACAAGAAAAAACACAACATTATGACACCACTTCTGTTGATCTTGTACCTAAATTGCACTAATTCCCTTAAAAACGAGCCATTAATGAAACAACCAGAGACAATTAAGCTGCTGCGAAGCTGCAAAGCTGAGAAATTTTTTTTGGCCTCTTGAGGTCAAAGTAATCTAGCTCTGTTCATTAATATAATTATAACCTGTCCATGATGTACACCTTCTCTCAGTCGTCAGCTGGGGAGGGCTGCAGGCTCTCGGGAACCTTCCTGTAGGATAAGCGGGTAGGGATAATGTCTAATCAGTGTCACAGCAGCTGGAGTAATAAAAGGAATAAAGATTATAACTCTTGTGCCCAAATCACAGAAATGCTGCACTTTAAGAGGCTCTTTTTACTTGTGGGGAAACACTATATGCTCGAATTTATTACCTTTCTTTCCTATCATGAGATTTATGTCTTTACTTTATTCAGTTTATAATACATATAACAAATACAACAGATATATAATAAAATAAAATAAAAATCATGACTTGACAGAGGCAGCAGCAGCAGCATTTTTGTACAGAGGTTATTTCATCTAATCCAGTGAACAGGCTGTTGTCAGTGTGGTCCTTGGATTATCCAGAGTAACCAGGACATTGTTGCTGGAAAGACAGTCTGCTGCTGAATTATTTAAGGGTTATTTTGAATGCTGTTACCATTACAAATGAAAATCCATTTGCCTCCACCTCTCTGGGCTGGAAGATGAAATCTTGAAGACAGACAAAGCTCTGGCAAAAACAACGAAACAATAACAAACATTGTTCAAAAGATGATATGTTGAGATTTGTGTGAGCTGATTCTTTCAGTCCTTGGTTTTGCTGTCAAATTTGAGGGCTTGGATTTTCTGGTTGTTCTACTCAGAGGATAAAAATGACAGCTCAGTGAGGCAGTGAGAATATATTTCAGTATCATCCGTTTAAAAGAACTTGCATGCAGACACAAAGTCTCGCTCTGCTGTTATCACACTCCAGCATTAGCTCACCCTTCATACCACTTGTGACCCAGTGACATTACACACAGCCCTGTATGAGAGGATGCTATCTGATCTGACAGAGCTACTGTACATGTATATGTACCAACACAGTCTCTTAACAGCCTATTTAAACCCTCTGAACTCAGCCAACCCTCTAGGGAGACAAAACAGCCAGAGATGTGATTATTTCTAAATCATCACAGAAAAATGTACACATAAGGCGATTAGATAAACTGTCCATGGGGAGGTGTGAGCATTCAGGAAAGGAAATTATTCCTCAGTTTACATTCTTTGCATGAAAACAGATGTCAATGCTGAGAAAGAAGAGCTGGGGGGTTTCTTTCTCTCCAGATCCTGAGACGACGAACTCTTGACTTTGCTGACATGGGAATGTGCCTCGCAAACACCATGAGGGTTTTCTTTGCTTCTTCTTAAATGTAAGTGCTCTTCTCTCATGTGTAGGAGGGGTAAACACTGCACAGTAGAGCAGAGGTAGACTGGAGGAGGTCTCAAAGCCTGGGGTCCAGCCAGTACCCCATCTGGTGGGTAATGGAGGAACAACTGCAGCGAGAAAATCTGACTCCCAGCATTTCACCTGGTGTTTTTCACAAATGAGAGCATGAAATTGGACTGCAGGAATAAATAGTCAGCTGTTTTATGTGTAAAAAAGACTTTTTTGTTGGACCATTAGAGGCATTGCACACCAAGAGACCCAAGGGGTCAGCATTATTTATCCTCTCTTTAAAATAATCCAGGGGGGCTGAACCCTCCTAAGATTTCTCAGGGTAAATCTTGATCAAGGCCTCTATGTTCATGCTCTGTATTCAGATTCCTTTTTTTTTGTCTCAATTACCACAAAGTGTTGTACCATACCTGAATGGTCCCAACTGGGTACACAGAGCTGTAGGGTAGCATTAATATTCACTAAGGTCAGAAAAAGAGTGGAGCACCCTTGGACATGATTTTCTGCTGTTTTAAATTCACCAGGGCACATACATTTCACAGGGGTTCACATTATATCACAGTACATGACTCCAGTGCCATTTAGCTCAGACTTTTATTCACAGTATTATTTCATGATGATTTGATTTTCAAGTATATGATTAAATTTAATCAAAGCTAAATGGATATTTATTTTCATAACCAATCTTGCAAACAATATCTGCCGTAATCCAAAAGTCAATTACAATGAGAAACCCATGAGTCTCAACAGGATTATTATGATGATTGCAAATTAAAGCAGTGAAGTGGGAATCATAAAGAGATAATTGAGATTCACAACAGATGCATTAAGATCCTAAAAATAGGTAGTGGTAAGATTAGGGATGTAGGGCCCTCAGGAAAAACAGGCACAGATAATTTAGTCTTAAATACTGACATCTTAAACTACTTCTAGAGTGGATTTTGGGTTTTAACCAGGAGATAACTGGATCAGTGTGGTGTTGAATTCAGGTAAAATACAGAATCATTAAATCTTTCTTATGCTTTTAAAGCATTTGTGCAACAGGAGAAACATTTGTCACAAATATGAGACAAATTTTCACTCTAAAAGGGACTGTGAGGACTTCTTAGGTGATCATGAAAAAGTCTCATGGATATGTGTGATCATAGTCCACAACTTAAAATAAGATTATCAGTTATTTCTACATGCCAATTCCTGGCTTCCCATGGGGTCAGAATGGACCGTATTGATGTTGAAGTCGCTATGACAACATCACACCAGCTGATGAAGTTTAGCAGTGAGTGGAGAGATCTGTGTTTTTACTGAAAACGATTAGTTGGATTTACTAAATAATAAGAATAATGGACACTAATGCTGAAAGAAAAGGGACAGAAGGGTAGAAGAAAGCCAAATGGGAGAGTGATAGAGCACGACTAAAGACAA